>CAHIKZ030001272.1:330000-520000 GCA_903632075.3 Acanthosepion pharaonis
ATATATATATATATATATATATATATATATATGTGTGTGTGTGTGTATTTCATTGAATGTGACAGATAAGGAAAATTATATAAGTTTTTTTTATTCAATTTTTCTAATGTTCTTGCATTTTTTTTTTATCTTATAGAGGCTAACAGTATAGAAACTTTCTGTAATGATAATTGTCCCAAGTGTTTTTAGCCAACTCATTAGCCATTTTCAAGAGGTTTGTTATTAGTATATTTTCTGTATTTATGTTCTAAGTTGTATTGTGTAGAAGTAGTATTAGTTCTAAGCTGTGCTGAATAAAAACTTATATTTTCCTTGTCCATAATATTCATTGAAACATGTATAAAAGAAGGATTACTGCCGAAATATACAATGTAAATATATACATTGAGAAGTTCTCTACTCAATATTTTGTAGACACTTACACACAAACAGAATTCTTCTTTCTAATATGTCTATAAAGATCAATGATTTGGTCTCTTTTTGACTAGCATTGCTCCATGTAATCTGATCCTAGTGGGCTATTTGATTCATTGGCTTACAACTACAAATAAACATTTCTCTGAACTGAGCTTATGAAAAGGTTTCCTGCATGTAAAGTGAATCCTCCTCTTGTTCTTAAAAGAAAATCTATTTGCGCATTTCTTGCTTTGAACTGTGTACTTTGTAAGTGTTTCTCCTCTGCTACATGTCAAATAGCATACATCTTTGAGCATTATCCATATTCTCTACTCTCCTTTTTGATGTTGATACAAAGGGATTGCAGATTAGAGGTACTAATGCAAAGCCTGAAAATCAATTCTGTCCCAGTTGGGATAATGGAAATCACTAACCTTATACAAGAGAGGAATGGAGTTTTAGACCTCAAGGTCACCAGCTTGTTGCTCTGCCACTGGATTGAATCTGTAGTAGTATAGTATTTTCACTAATTATTGTGTAAGGTACTATTTGTTTTGTTGTTTTTTTTTTTTTAATTTTAAGAATTAGTAATTTATTATTATTTTTACTATTATTATCAAAATTCTTACAAGTAAGACTTTTTTTTTTACTTTCTTGGTCAAGTTTGGTAACATGTTTGACATTTAAACCTCTTGACTAATATATTTGTTTTACTTTTTTGTAATATTCCTGCTAATTTATGGTTTCTTTACCATTTAGACAGATGTCACTCTCAAATATACAGATGCATGGGTAGTGTAATGGCTATCAGTACTGAAAATGTAATTGGGGAATTGAGTTCAAATTCCAGCCTAGTTTGTTACATTCACTTTTGCCCTTGGGGAAGGCATGAATCTCTTTTTCTCACTACTGCTTCCTTCAGCTATGAGTTAAATAACTAGGCTCTCTAGCCTTGTGTGGCAACCAGTCTAAAAGAAGGAAAACCAAATTCCAAACCATATAGAAGATTTAACATTATTATCATTATCCATTACAAATGAAAACACAAGCCTGAATCTCACATTCATAATATTACTGTCTATTTCACCCTGAACTTCATCAGTGGGTGTGGCTTTGGGGCTTTCACCAAATGTGGACCCTACACTCTCATGGGCATGTAAGGACTCTCTTTTCTCTAGAGTTGGTGTTTATATATCTATCTATACAGTTTTTCCCCCATGTATGTACACCTAAAGCATAGCTGGGTTGAACATTTAATCACATGTCAGGTCAGGTTACTGACATCAAGTGAAGCACAGATTTCCACCCAGCAACTAGGAGGTCATCCTTCAACTCAATTCGTCAATGCACCTAATTTCTCTGAAGGGCACTGTGCAAAGTCTATTCTGGCATTATCTGGGGTTAGTCACACACTACAAGAGCAATGAGAAACCACTCCTCACACTTTTCCAAGAATGCATTGCAATTCCAAGATGGTATACAAGATATCTGTGAGTCGTGATTGCCTACATCCTGAAGGGACATTTAGAAAAAAAAAAAAAAAAAAATCTTGAAACAGTTGTGATGTTGATTAGTATTAAAATAATAATATTTTCAGTTACTATTGATATATTTTTTTCTCTGAGTCATGTCCTTTCTGGACATGGTCAATCTGTTTTTGTTGTTCTAAATAACTTTTGATTCTTTAGCATTCATCTTTGTCCTTCTTCTGTCATCCATTCACACACACACACATAATAAGTATATGACTCACTGTTCTCCACCCTCTTCTCAATTCTCTTGCCTTAAAAATAACTTGAGTGTTAAATTCTCTAGGCCCAGTGTCCTCATTTCTGATTGTAAGTATAACTTCCTTGTAGTTTCTATTTTCCTTAAGACTTCCTCATTGTTCACATGTTCTGTGCATAATAGTTTTACTATTTGTCAGTAGAACCACATCTGTTACTTCATGCTTTGTCTTCATCCAAATGTTAACCCTACTATAACCAAGAGACGTCTGTAAACAACTATGGTTAAATAAGAATATATTTGTTATTCTAGCTGTTAGGAACTGTCAGTGATCCATTTTTCATTGGATTGTTCTTTTGTTATCAATGGTTGTTAACTTTGCTTTCAGGAATGGAACAGTTTAACTTGTTCTGTATAATTCTAATGTAGAATTTTCTAAAATTGAAATAACAAATATACAAAACTGTATGGTCATTTTTTTTTATATCTATACATGTTTCTTGTAGAATTGCAGTACTTATGTGCCAGAGACAATATAAGACACACCACCAGACACACATCTACATTGTATGGTAGTGAACATGTTAAAAAAAATTTTCATGAACTTGTTTATTTGACTTTTTCAATCAAAGAAATTGCTGTTAATCACAATACTATTCAGGTTGAAATAAAAGGATAGATTTGAAAAATTCATTTAAAATTCTTTTTAGTAAGAAAAATGGAGGGAGAGAAGATTGGAATAAACAAATTTTGAAAAAAAAAAAAGTGGGGAAAAAATAAAATAAATGGTGACACTGGAATAACTGGGTATCTTGAAAAGAATATATCATTTAGATAGCCAGCAGCTATGTCTGTCTGTTCTGGACACTAGATGTTTACTCTACAACAAGACTAAAGCAATATAAAGTTACTCATAGATTCTTTTACATAAATGGTTTTAAATCGGTTATCCTTCACTTTCTCTCTCCTCACCACCAACTTACACACTTGTAGAAGAAATATTTTTCACTTTTTATGATACAATCATCAAGGTTTTATAACTTGTTTCCTATTTAGGATTGGGTTTCCGGTAGTTCTCTTGCCTAAAGTCTTCTCATTTTCTTTCACCCCCAGTAACCACTTGTCTTAGTGGCATTATCACTTTGCTTGGGATGAAATTATTAAAAAAACATTGCAAGGATACAATTACTATACTCTATAATTTTTAACATATTCACTGCTACCTTCGATATTTGAACCACATAAGAACTGTAGAAGAGACACACACACACATGCCAAGGTCACTACAAAGTATGCCACAAAAAATACATGTGCATTATGTAGCAATTTAATCAGTTAATACAAATGCTGAAATAAAATGTTTCTGAAAACTCTTGTCACATTAGGGGAGGTCAGTTTTGAAAACATGGTACTGCACTCAATTTGAAAGTTGGGCTTTCACATGATAAATAACAACACAAATTTTTTTTCCCAAATCGTTACTGTTTTTTGAGGAAACTAGTTTAAAGATTACGTTTAGGTTCAGAATCATTTGAATTTCATTTTGGTGATCAATCAAAGCCTTATAGGACAGCCTTATAAAATTTATAATTTACTGAAGTTTTACAAATTGTATATGGACAAGATGCATGGCAAAATCACATTATTACTAAATCATTGTGCCGTCAAATAAGACCTTCATTTCCTTCAAAGAGAAATTGAACAATTTAGTTATATTATGATGTAATATGTTATACGGTGCAGTTGTTTTAATTCAATTTTCAATAAATGATGCAAATAAAACATTTTCTCTTATAATTTGTGCCTAGCAGTATTGTGGTGTAATATACACTTTTATCTATTTTTTGTTTTTATTATGATCTAAAAAATGTTATTCATTGAGTAGTCTTTTTTTTTTTCTTTTTTAAATCTTTGACAATTTTTTTTAGACATTTTTTTACTTATCAAATACAGTTGTGGTGATTCATAATTAGAATTCTGGTTTGAATATATTTTCCATTCAATGTATCTAATACAAAAGATATCAAATTTATTTGGAGTTTTTTCTTGAAGGAGTAAAAGTTTCAAGTCTGTACATGGAAATTAGGTTTTTCTGTACTTTTTTTTTTAAAGATATCTTTAAAACTAAATGCTCAAAAATTGGTAAAAACTACATATCTAATTTTTGGTGTCAGTACTTACTACATTAAACCCTAGCTTTCACACTGAGTACAATGTTGATTTTCTTAAAAAAAAAAAAAAAAGTGAAAAATCAACCTGCCCTATTGTCACATGTCACTCATTATTTTAATTACTACATCTTTATACAGGTTGACTATCAGTAATCTGTCAGTTTTGGGACCCATGCTGGACAAGTATTTTTTTTTTTTTGTTCAGATTATTGATGTTTACATTAGAATACTATTCTTAACCTAACAGCTAACCACTTCATCTTACCTTTAAAATACTCTGTAAATAAGCACATGCTAGTTAATAAAGGAACATGGAAAAGTAAAACAGAAAATTATGGACTAAGTGCTTCTTCCATTCATTGAAGTCATGACAAGAGCTAAATGTCAGCAGACCATAATAAAAATGTGCAAACAACAAGTAGAAATGCCTTACCAGTGTTTGCAATGAAAGTACTCAAAAAATGGCGGATACAGCTGCTAAGATCACCAAACAATAGTGACAGGTTCCCGTGGTGACCTGAATTGCTTTTGTGGAAATCTTTTTTTCTTTTTTTCTTCTTGTCTTTTTTTTTTTATTATTATTTTATTTTTTTTAAATTATTTCATCCCAAGCAAGGCAACAAAGCCACTAACATTCGGGGGGTTACTGAGTATGAAAGAATGTAAGAAAGCCATTATTAAGGAGTAAGAACAATAAAAGAACAGAAATTAAGATGACAGAAGATAACAATTTACATTGCATTTAAATTTTTGAAGATCAAACTTGACTGGGAAGCAAGATACCAGAAGAAAATTTCACAAGTGAGAAGTGTCATTATAAACTAGTTTCTACTTAATTTTATTACTGGGTCTTTTTTATTTTTATTTTTTTTTTTTTAATAAGAATGCAATTTGTCTATTAGTAATGGTATATTAGCCTTTTCCTTATACAGAATCAATCAGCATTCATTGACCGAGCAGCCAGTACTACTTTTGGTTGAAATTTATAAAATCTTTCTCTTAAAATAATTTTTCAGGAAAATAGGTTTCTCAAGTCCAGTAGGTGTTATCACTCTTTCCATTATTGATGGCGGTCTTCTTCCTAACCTTTTATATGAAGTAGTGTAGAATGTCAACATCTTGATTATGTCATTGTTTTCTCTTCTCAAGTCCAGTAGCTGTTATCACTCTTTCCAGTTTTGATGGGAATTTCCCTCCTAATCTTTTATTTGAAGTAGTTAGGAACATCAACATCTTGAGTTACATGTAATATCCATTTTATCTGTTGCTGCTGTTGGTAGTCCTCAAGTGATGTGGTTTCTATTATCTGGTACAGTTCTTTGTTTGTGATTCTTTAGCATTAGTCCGTAATGTTTGATAAAGGATGGTCTTTGTCAAGATAAACAGGTTTCAATCACTCGAAACCATTAAAAGTGATTGTATGCAACTGACAGTTTAGATGTTTCTGAACATGTTTGGTGCTGTGCATGACATCCACATGAAAGTCTTGATCTGACGAGGCTATTAGGCAAAAATTAACAAGTTATACACTTTATTTATGTATTTATTTTTTAAGATTCACTGTAAAGTTTTCCTAAACAAAACTTTTTATTAAAAAATAAAAAATAAAAAAATGAACCTGCCTCTTAAAAAAATTCTAGTTTGTCTAGTGTGAATTTTTAAATGAAAATGTAATAAATAAAACTACCTTTGATTCATTCTATGAATATATTTATAAAATTTAGTTTAGCACAAGGTCATGATAGTGTAGCACCTATTGAGACAGCTGTTAGTAGGTTCACCTCTCAATAGAGTAGAATAAATGCCATCTCTAAATATACAGTGATTTTTATTCTGCTTTCCTTTCTCGCATTATCAGTGCAAACATGTGTTAACATGTGCTGTTCCTCCAGGTAAGTGCTCTCTATATCAAATCAAACAGGTCAGATAGAAAAATACAATTTCATTTAAAAAATAATTAGGGCTATTAAATATATTCTTTTTATCATTATCTCAATGATTTAGCCAGCTCATTTTACAACATTCCAGCATATAATCTGTACAGAAAGAAAGAAAGATGATAGTAAACAAGAAAAATGGTGGCAGATCTATGGATTAGACCAACCCATTCACACCAACAAATATAACACAAGGCAAATCCATATCTCTTTTTTCTTTCTTTTTTTTGTGCTGCCAAGAAAAGGATCCCCACCCTTTTTCCCATTACAGTTGTATATCTGTAGAAATGTGATGAATGCAACAAAAACAGGGGAATATTAGTTTGGTAGTCTAAATAACTCTTAAAATTAGAAGCTATAGTATTAAATATGTTTTTTTTATCATTATCTCAAATAATATATTTAATAATATAAATTATATATAATCATATATTAAATATATGTTTTTTTATCATTATCTCAATGATTTAGCCAACTCATTTTAAAACATTCCAGCAAAGCAAGAAGATGATAGCAGTAAACAAAAGAAATGGTGGCAGATATATAGGTTGGACCAACTCATTCACAGCAACAAGTGTAGCACAAGGCAATTCCATATGTTGTTGTATTTTTTTTTTTTTTTTTTTTTTTTTTTGCCAAGAAAAGGATTCCCCACTCTTGACTCTTAAAATTACAGAAGCTATAATTTATTTTACTTTGTAAAAATGCTTATAAAAGATGTATGCTCTACTTGGACAAGATTTATTTCTTGGTAATATGCCAGATTATAAATGTCTGATTTACTCTTCTTTATAAACAAAATGGCTGCGCCACTATTTTTGATTGATATGTGGATTTTGACCACTGATCTTTGTTATGGCATTTATTTTTCATTTTAATGGTTTTAATGTTTTTGTTTATATTAAGATGTATGAATATCTTGTCACTCCTTGTTGCTTTTTTAAAATAGAATATTGCATCTTTTACCTGAATTTGTTTGTTTTTTTTTTTATTTGCAACTTCATTTTTCTTTCATCAGTTAGGATCTAAGTTTAATTATGATTTATACCATCGGATGTTATACAGAAATTTTTTTTTATTTTAACTATAAATTGTCAGTTTCATTATTTATTACAAAGTTTTATTTTTACTCTCAATTTTATTTTTATTGATTATTTTTTTTAAATATTTTATTCCTGATAATTTTTAAAAAATTCTAGTCTCTGTAATTTTTTATGATGAACACTTCAACTGTCTAGAAGATTGGAATGATTTGTCTTCAGTTGCAGTTTCTAAAAACTTCCTTGTAAAAACATACATTTCATTGGCCAGTAAATAAGGCATTACATTCTGGGAATGCAACAATTTTGTTTTTTCTTTTCTTATGTATAAAGTCAAAATAAAATTCAAGGACAAGTTATTAATAAAGAATGCCATGTAAAATCTTCATTGTTAACAATAGCTTCAAAAACTTACCATTTTTTTTTTAGATGATTTTTTTTTACCTGTTTTATTAAAACATTATCCATTGTGCACTTCTGTCTAATACTCTACCATTAAAATATATTGTGTTCTCATTAATTTATGCCTATGAACAAAAATTGGTCATCAAGTGTTTTAAAAGGATCTAAAGAAAAAATATGATGAAATTCTATGTTAATAACAATTCTAAGAAGCAAATGAACAATTGAAAAATATTTTTGTTTAGGATGTTGAAACTAATCAAGTGAAGAGGGAATGAATAATTAAGTGTATTCTCTTTAAGGGTCATGTCCCTTCAGGATGTAGATGGCTCTCCATACTTTTTAAATATTCATGAACTGTGTATTATCATATTTCTTGGTTTCTTGTTGCTTTCTCAGGTTTTGAATTCAGAGTTGTCCTTGTACACTGGTTACCAACCAAATCCTAGAGAGCTCAGTTTTCCTTTCTATTAAAACTATAATCAGAGTGGGGAAGAAATGGATTCATGCCTTTTCAAAATGTGTGAAGTGAATGCACACTCAAAATTTGAACTTGGCCTGCTTATTCCATTTTCATACTGTTGACTGTCAGGCCATGCACCTTTCCAAAGGTGTTGTACTGAACTGAAAATTTGACTCTATTCGTAATGTTTGCTTTATGCATTTTACTTTGTGTCTCTTTTCATTAAGAATGACAATAAAATGAAATTGATATAAAGATAAGACACTATAGGGAAAAAATTTGGAGCCCCCCCACACACACACTTGAATTTAAAAGAAAAAACTCCTTAAAGTGAAATATGTTTGTATTTTTTTAAAGTAAAAGGTAAAATTTCAGTAACTAAAGCATATTTGCTTTTATTTTTCTTTCTACAGGCTCCTCTTACTACTAAAAACTTCAAAT
The DNA here is from genome assembly GCA_903632075.3 of Acanthosepion pharaonis. Taxonomy (NCBI): domain Eukaryota; kingdom Metazoa; phylum Mollusca; class Cephalopoda; order Sepiida; family Sepiidae; genus Acanthosepion; species Acanthosepion pharaonis. The sequence goes on from CAHIKZ030001272.1 coordinate 338,579, forward strand.
TTGGATTCAGCTATCAACAATACATTTTGCTAAATTATGAATATTTTGTGTGAAAAACATTTTATTTTCACCATTAACCTCTCATTGGACTTTTTGAGATTACCAAAAGGACTGGAGATTTGATTCAGGTCAAGGTAATCATGAAAAAGAACAATATCATTTGATTTAGCAAAGACATGCTATACCATCTGGTTTATACATAACTGGGGAAAAATTCACCTTTCAACAAGACAATGATCCAAAAGACTCTTCAAAATTACCTTGAGTCAAAAAAAAAAAAAAACATTTTTTTAAATTATGACTTGGCTGCCTCAATCTCCTGACTTCTCTCCCATTTATAGTATGAATTGGATAGGAGAGTTAAAAAGAGAATACCCAAAGAGTGAGAATGAGCTTTTTCCATGCTTGAAGAATGCTTGGGATGGTCTGCCATCTACCTTTTTTCTTTTTTTCAGAAACTATTGAAAAGAATGCTAAGAATTTATAAAGCAATAACTAAGGCAGGTGGTGGTTTTATTGATGAAAAAAAATATGATGTTATATGATAATTTTTTTATAGTTAGGTGATTATTTTTTTTTTTTTTTTTTTTTTTTTGTCAAAATAAAAGCAAATACACTTTAGTTACTAAAATTTTATCTTTAAAAAAATACAAAAATGTCATTTTAAAGTGTTTTTTAAATAAATGCTGAATAGCCCCAAACATTTTGCCTCTTGTGTAGATGTCAGAAATTAATAATGATGACACTAATTCAACTAAGAAATTTGGATAGATTAAAATTGTTATCTCTCTTTTGATGTACAGGTAGGGTTAGCAGCTTCAAATGAAAAATCGGTGAGATATGTTTGAATTCTGGTCAATTCATTCCATTCACTAAGCACCTTTAGGAAAAGTATAAATCCACTGCTTTCTTGCAAGTTATTGATTAAATAACAGCACAGACCTGGGCTCTCTGTGGTTGGCAACTAGTCTAGGAGAAGGGTGACTTTGAATTCAAAACTGTAGGTAGCCTTTGATGAGCTGCATACTATATAGTCATGAAAAGTATTATGGAGTTTAAAATAAACTGTTGTGAAAAGTTATGCCCTTTGTGATCTCAACTTGTACTGTACAATCTGGCTGTGTTTGAGTAAATGTAAACATCTATTCACAATGTTATGGCTATATCATGTTAAAACACTGGTTTCCATACAATCACTTAAGTTAAGCAACATCGAGCCTGGTCAGCACCTAGATGGGTGACAGCTTGGGAATACTAAGTGCTGTAAAGATGGATGTGCAGGTGGTGTAATGGATAATGGCTAAAAATTGTTCATCAGATAGCTGAGTTCCAATTCAAGTTGGATTTGTCATATTCACTTACACATAAATACCCTTAAGAAAGGTATAATTCTGCCACCTTCTGCTCCACAGCTCTGGGTTAATTAGTAAAACCTGTATTGTTAAATTATTATCTCCATAAAAAAAATTCTTACAGTCTAAAAGTGTTGTCTATCTTTAAATAACCTGTATAGGGTTGATAAGCCATTAAAAAAAAAAATCAATATTTCCTGTTAGTTTATGTTTATTGAGTGTATTGCAGCAAAGAATTCAACAGCAACTTAGTTTATCAATACAAAACTGAAACAGCTTCATATTACTTTTATCTTTTACTGGGCGACATATTGGCAGAAATGAGAACATTGCCACAAGTCGCATGGCGGCTGATTTGCTTGCATTTGCAAATCACTTGGGTATGTAAATCACTTCAGTTGCATATACAAATCACTTCAGTCAATAAAAGCAAGAAATCAGCTTGATGCCCTGAGAAAGAGTGAAGACTGGAAGCTAATGAAGACCATTACAAGTAACACAAACATATATTAGAGTAAATTGTTCATTAAAAGTACTTTGTATTTCAGACCTAAAGTGAGTATAGCAGAGAGTGATATTTATCTAGTAAATAAAGAAACTCTTTCAATTAATACAACTGTTCTAGTAAATTATATCCAAGCTATTTCTATTAGTGTATATAATTATCGTTTGTGTGTGGGTGAGATTAACATCTTGGCACAATGAGTAGTGAAAAAGTTATCGTGAAATCTCTAACACCAAGAAATTTTGTCAGTTGTATACACAAAACCAATTGAAATAATAAATAAAATGTGCTTTATCTATTGACTAACTAGTTTGTACCTCACTGCTTATAAGAGAGCAAACACTGGAATTAAACAAGGCAGCAAAATGGTCCATAACAAATGGGCCACTTCTAGCAGAATCATGAGCAGAATAAGACAAGTAACAAAACTCTGGGTGTATAGCTTCTTGTATATGCTGAGTCATGAAAAAAAAAAATAGAATGAAAATAAAAATATATAAACAAAAAGAATTCAAATTAAAATAAAACATTTACATTTTCCTTTAAAACCCTTATTTCTTTCTCTCTCTCTAAACTTTTCTGTATATACTTCTCTCTCAACTAATGAGAAGGCAATCCTCAAATAAAAAAGGAAGAAAAGACTGAACCCTGCAAAACAGCAGATTTTGCTCGACCAGAGTCTAGCCATTTCTGACTAAAAACTACCAAAAGTCAGAGAGGCTTCATGCATAATTTCCGCTATATTAAAAAAATGAAAAAAAGGAACACTAGAAAAAAAAAAAAGAAAAAAAATGAGGCCAAAATTAACACAAAGAAACTTTTTATGTTAGCTGAAACCAACGTTCACTTCAGTAGTTTGGGGACCTTGTCAAAAGGATATAAACTGAGATCCCTGAGGCAGAAGAGAAACCAGCCATGCCTGTCACATAAAGTTAAAACATTTTTTCTTAGTGCCGAGAAAGGACAACAGATTGACACCATATCTATTTCTAAGATAATAACTACTACCAAGGTCTAACTACTAAACTGTCACCTACTGAACTGAATTGGACTTTCTCCTGATTGCTACCAAGATCTGCCTTATAAACGAATTTTTGTTACACCAAATATCAAAGGACTCGCTCCAATCTAAATCAAATAAATAAATAAATATATATATATATATATATATATATATATATATATATATATATATATATATATATGGCCCGGCGTTGCCCGTGCTTGATTCAAAAATCCTACGACTCATACAGCAATCGCTATCACTTGATTTAAAATATTTTTGCCCTTCTTTGCCTTTAAAGGAGTACCCTTTACCATGCTGATGTTGCTACATGCCTTACTTCTTGCCTATCTCACACTGCGAATTTTTTCTAAGCTCTATACTAAACATTAAATCTGTTACAAAAAAAAAAGAATTAAACAAAATGAACACAAAACGATCAGCTTTAAAAAGGACTCGTAACTGGAAAAAACGAATGAAAAAAGAATGTTAACAACAAATACTTTTTCACACCCAACCCAGTTCTGTGGAATCAGAATCAACGTTGAGTTTAAGCAAGCGAATGAGCCAATTGGAGTAAAGTGCCATGCAGATTTAAATTTTTCCCACTTGTGACGAATGCAGCTATCGATTTTTTTTAACATGCTAGTTAACTCTCATGCTGTGTCAATAGAATCTTCCTGCCTATTGGCTCTGGCTCTCACTCTGGCCAGTACAAAATGGCTGCAAACTACATGAAAACTGCCGTAAAAGCATGAAAAAATCAATTATTTCCAATATCAATGTAAGTCAGTCTTGGTCTGCTAACTTGGAGCATGTGCATGTAAATTTTGGTGCAAATCTGTCAAAAATTGCGGCTGTGCATTCGTTACACATCTTGCCTTTTGTAGATAGATTTGACCTTGTTCGTTTTATGTCCTATGGTTTCCAGTAAATAAATACCATCTCTCTAGCACTTCTCCACACTGTGTCCCTTCAGGATCTGGGAGATCCTGGTTCCTTACAATATTCTATCCCTTGTGGCCCTAAGCAGCATGTTTCCTTTTGCTGAGACTATCTTCCCAGTTTCACAATCCATCACACAAGTCAGGGGGCCCGTTTCCTTCCCCTTGCTCTCTTACTCTCAATATGGCTTACAGTTACATCAAGTTGAACCACTTGTTCCCATATGATCAACAAAATTAAGCAATGTCAAACCTGGTCACTACTTAGATGGGTGACCACTTGGAAATATCAGGTGCTGTATGCTTTGGAGATGTGGATAGTGTAATAGTGGCTCAGAATTATTAATCAAGGAGATGAGTTCTAATTCCAGTTGGGTTTGTTATATTCACTTATGCACAAATATCCTTGGAAAAGGTATGAATCTACCTCTTCTCCCCCAGCTACGGGTTAATTAGTAAGAGTTATATCATCAAAACCATTATTATCTCAAAAAAAATTTTTTTTTAATAACATTGGATACAAAATATTTACATTAGGTGTTGATATGCTGCTAAACAAAAACAACTAACCAATCAACTTGCTCGATATGACCTGTGAGTGTTAAGTTTTCCAAGTCCTTCTTCATTATGTGTCCAAGAAACTTCAGCTGTTGCTTTCTGATTTTAAATATAAGTGCTCTTTTTGCTACCATTTTAGCATCATGATTATTGTCATGGAAAGTAAAGTCAGCGAGTTGAGTTCAAATTCTAGCCAAGTCTCCCTCCCCTAAGTTACAGATTAAATAGTACTTAAGCCTTTAGTGGTAACCAAATCAAAGAGAAGGTGAACTCTAAGTTCTAAACTATAGAAGGCAACAGGAAACCACTTCACTGTTTTTTCTAAGAATAATCATATAAAGCATATAAAAACTGGAGTGTTATAATTGCCTACTTTGTGTAAGAACATGGCAGTTTTAAAAAATAAGTCATTTTTAATTGTCTTAATTTCTTAGCTGAATTATTATGATCCTTATTAATTTTTCCAATAAAGAATTGGATGTGCAGGTGGTGTAAAGGATAGCGACTTGGAACGAGAAATCGAAGTTCAGGTTCCAGTCAAGTTTCATTACATTCATTTTCATGCAAATATCCTTAAAAATGGAATTCATGAATCCTCCAAGCTATGAGTTAAATAGTAGGGCAGACTGGTTACCATCCAAGGCTGAAGAACCCAATCTAGAAAAACATCTCAAAAATCATATGTACCCCTGGCGAAGCACATAATACACAGCTAATGAAAGAATTATAGAGTTTACAATGACTCAGTTGTCCCAGCTGTGATTGGCTTTAATTGATATTAATTTTTGACATCTGTCTTTCATGTCTATCTCAATTTTTTATCGTAACTCTTAATGTAAAAAAAACAAAAGACCCATAAATCATAACAAAGAAACTAAAGTAAAATACAAAAAACAAATGTTACTAATGAAAAATGGTTGGTTGATTTTGTTTAGTACCATATCAATGTCTATTGGTTATTTAATGCTGGAATCTAAATATTTGTACATAATTTTATACTTTCAGGGTAAAGGTTTTTTTTTTTTTTTTTTTTTTTTTAGATATAGTTTGTAGATAATGTATTGTTGGTAATTTTACTATAAAAATGTATTTTTATATATTTTTTTTAGTGTTGCATTGATTGTCATTTTACTATAAAAATGTATTGCTGCTCATTTTATTATAAAAATGTTCTGTTGATTTTTGTTTTGAGGTTCACTATTTGCCCATAGCTAGCACCCTAACAGGTGCTACTACTACCCCGGGTCATTGTTGACTTGTGAACAGCAGCAGTTAAGAAGTGGGTTCATACTCCTCTAAACTGCCAATCTCCTGAACAGAGGCCTTGCTGCTGGATGTAGTTTATTCTCAGACCGAGGATAAATTAATGAAAAGGAGAATAAACCAACTGAAATTATAGAAAATGAAAACTGAAGATGGTTTAAGAAAAATTATTAAATATTGTTTCATCTCAAAATCTCCGTTAAAGCTAAAACCAATTTTCCTTTCTTTCAGGTTGATGAAATAATGATGTCTGTAAAGTCTGCCTTTAAATCTGCTTTTGAACAAAACAAGCTCCATATGAATCAGATCTGCACTATGTGTCCCTTGCACCAGTTGCAGAAATTATGCCAGGAAATTAATGGTAAGTGAATCAGTTTGTTTTTAATTCTAGCAGGAAACCTTATCCGTAAATATTTGTTAACATACATTGGGAATAGGGCTTCATCCATCTTTCCACCAAACCAGCCAATGACTATTCCATTTTGTGTCCCTATTCTGGTTCATGTTAGTGTGCACCAAAAACTGGGAAAAACCTGCTGCACATTCACAAATAAAACACCATAGTGAGAAATAAGAATTTTTACCATTTACAATAACATAAATTAAGCATTTCATTCAGGGCTTTGCTTTTTTTGCTTTGGGTAAGTAGGTAGGTGACACTTGAAGCAACTTCTGCCCTGTCAGAGTGTCTGCTCAGCTCTTCCCTCTTACTACCTCTTTGCTCACCCCAACATCATGGTATGGGGTTTGCAACACAAATGGGCAGCATCAGAACTACCTGAAGGACAGTCTGTCTCCTGCCAAGGGTGGGCCAGAACTTGCTACTTTAATCCTATGACTGTTAATATAGACCAGCAACTGGAAAACAACATCCAACTTTGTCACTTGGCCCAAAAAGCTTTCTTTTATATATTTATTCATTTGTTTCCTTTTGGTCACGTGGATGCCACTTAGAAGACCTAACTTCAAAGATTTTATCTGCCAGCCATAAAATCTGAAACACTTGAAATTGAGATGGAATCACACCTTCCTCTTCTATGTAGGTTCCCCAATCCTAGTGTCATATATTGATATATCAATAAATTATATTTATGTGCATATATGTATGTAATAAAACTTATTTTAAGTAAGTTTGATTTTTGTATGTGTGTGTTCCACTCATTAAAAAAATCAAACTTGCTAGTCATGATCTGAAAGATGAACTTTGTATCCATTGATCAAGACTCAGATCCTAGTATCAAAAGGGTGACACTTGGCATCAGATATTGACTGGCTTTTCTTTCTCTTCTCCTGACTTCAGATAAAGTCAAAAGAACTTGTTTCAGTTGATCTAACATTTGTGAATTAATGCAACAAATTTGGCTTACTTGATAATTGTGTATTTCAAATGAATCAAAGCTAAGATTTTGAATGCTGATTTTCAAGGAAGGTAGGCTATCTACCCAGTTTTTCAGCCCACATTTGGTTTTTATGCCATTCTCAGTTTAGTAAATACCAATAAAACCACAAGCTTAACCACATTCACACATTTTTTTATATAAGGTGAAAAGAGTTCTTTTGTGTGTGTGTGTGTGTGTGTGTGTTTTGATTCTACATTGCCAGCCAATGAGGTTCAAAGAAGGATGGTCCTCACTAAGACCTACATGCTTCACTCACTTGAATCCATTTTTGCCCATCAATCAGAGAAAGCAGTTGCATACAACTGACATTTTAGATATTTCTGAAGAAGTTTAGCACTAACCATCATATTCATATGAAGGTCTTGATCTAATGAGACTAAACAAGAACATGTCGACTTTTTAGGCAAATGTTTTGGTTTTATAACAACTTGCAGTGTTGTGCAAAACTAGCCCAGCCTATTTTATGTTCAATTTCTTTTATCTCCTATACTAAATTTGTTATAACTAATCCATACACCAAGGTAATTGTAGTACTTGTGAATATACCTAATATATCTAAAACATACAGTTCCTAAGATTACAATAAAATTCAATGACAGTGCTCAGCTTCCACAGTCTCTGACAAGGATTGATATACTGGTAAAACAAACCAAACCAAAGTCTTTGATGTCAATCAGTGGTTAGTATACTGGTTGTTATAATAAACTTCCCTGATTAAACCCTCCACCCTTTAACAGAACTCTTAAAAAGAACTTTTACAACTCAGACAGTTGCTTGGCATGCTACAGTAGCAGTAATAATAGTAATACAGTAATGTTGGATAAAGCCACTATTCTGTAGTAATTGTTATCGTCAATTCATTACACTGGTCTTGAAAACTTGTGTTAATGAGTTCAATCCTCACTCGGTGTTTCATTCCTCTCAATACTTTGGTCATTAGTAAGATATAACTGAATAATCTTTTTTATTAACTTTATTCTGATTCCAATGAACTCTAAAGTTATTCACTATAGATATTTGGAAAATTTATTGCTTATGTAGTTACAATAAGTCTGCTATTTGTAATCAAAACAATTTTTGAACATAACATGAGGTTGGTTTTCGATTGCACAAACACTCTTTGGAGCTTCCTTCTGAAAGTTGGTCCCATATGAGAAAAGTGGATGACAAAAGATTACATTTATAACATTTTATACAAGTGTGTGTGTGTGTGTGTGTGTGTGTGTGTGTGTGGTGGGGGAATATAATCCCATGAAAGCCAGAAGACAAAAGAATGCCAGATGTAAAATAGAGCTGAGAGAATCTATGGCAAGATACATCTGGAGGAGGGAGACTCATATTCCTGTCTTTGAGATGAAGTCCAAAGACTACTTAGGGAATATCACTGGAGAATAAGAAAGGATATGAATTAATCTGATAGTCAGGCCAGGGTTGATTTCTCTGCTCAATAGATAGACTTTGAGAGCATCCTCAGTGAATAAAAAAATGGAATCATTTTTCTAGCTCCTGCTGCAAGGAATAAGCTGGCATATATGCTATATTTCTTTTTTTTTTTTTTCTAACTGTATAATAAATCTAAAACATTGTGTTATATATTTTGAACAATTCTTGAAATGATGAACGTTCTCATCAAAATTATAAGATACTAGCAGTATAACCCATCTTTGACTGGGTCTTTCATTACTGGGAATTTTTGACATTCAGTTGGATCAGTTTAAGTTTAAAGTCAGCCCACCCAAAAATCAATATTAGTAACAACAATTGGGTGCAACTGAGGCACATCTCCAAATGGGGGGGGTAACAATTTGAATGGTGGGGGTGGCCCTGAAAAGGGCAGTGTTTGCGTTCTCAATCTTGCAAGAAAGGAACCTTTTCCATAGACCATCATAATAATAATAATATACGCTAATTTTTATTTGTAATATAATTTTTTTATAATTCTAATGTTTTTGCATTGGATCTCAACTCTCTAAATTGATTGTACGCTGTTTTTTACAGATATTAAATTTTGCCTTTGATTTATGCGCAAAGTGTAAAAAAATCAGTTTTTTCGATTTTTCACCTTCAAGGTTGTAATTTTTCCAGGTAATTTGGGCTCAAAACTGGCACTGAAGAATTATCTATCAAACAAAAAAAAATTCATCAAAATTGGATGAAAACTGTGGAAACGCATAAACAACATCTGGTCATACATACATACACACATTTTGAGAATTATAGATATTTTAATCTACTTCAAAAGGACAGGATGGCTTTGTATGTGTGTATATATATATATATATATATATATATATATATATATATAAGGAGGCATGGTGGAGTAATGGATGTGGCTTGGATTGAGTAATCGGAGAGCCAAGTTTGAATTCCAGTCGAATCCAGTTACATTCACTTACATGCTAATACCCTTGAGAAAGGTGTGAATCCTCTTCTTCCTCCAGCTATGGGTAAATAGCAGGACAGACTGGGTTCTATAGCCTTGGGTGGCAACTGGTCTAGGAGAAGGACAACTCTGAATTCAAAACCTGCAGAGGGTCGTTTGGGGACCTTATGGCATGTAGTGCACCAAGTCTCTGTAATCGGCCCTTGAAAAAGGGTGGATGGTCCTGCACGAAACCTTCACCACTATAATCAAATCTCATGTGCTGTTGTTGGGCTGTCAGTTTCTTAGGAACTGATCTGCTTGACCCTCATACATCAAATTTGACGGGAGAGTCATATATATATATATATATATATATATCCAGAATAAAGCCCACAAACATACCCCCTCCTTTTTTTCTTTTTCTTGAAAAGAGGTTATACTTTGCCAATAATTTACAATTGCTTGAGATGTATTGATACGCATTGAAATACAACTGCAAGTGTATAGTGATTTTGACATGTTTTTGGTGTAATATCCTAAAATTATATATATATATATATATATATATATATATATATATATATATATATATATATATACAAAATAAGTGTTTTAAACAGCTGTGATATATATATATATATATATATATATATATATATATATGACAAAAAAATAAGTGTTTTATATATATATATATATATATATATATATATGACAAAAATAATATGTTAAAAACAGCTGTGATATATATATATATATATATATATATATATGACAAAAACATATATATATATATATATATATATATATATATATATATATATATTGACAAAATAAGTGTTTTAAAACAGCTGATATATATATATATATTATTGTTGTGTATGATACACCTAATTTACATAAATACGGACCGACCATATAAATATGGGTTGGTACCGGAAGACGGGGGAAGATAGTAGAGATTAAGAAATTGAATCCAGAGATATTTAGTCAACCCATTATGCAGGAACAGTCTTCCCAAGAATATACCAAACTAACTGTAAATATTGTGTACCTATTCTTTGTTTCAATACATTTTGTTAACGTACATTTTGTGTTGTATTATTCCATGCTTATTTAAGCTTCAACATATATATATATAATGCCTGTTTAAAACACTTATTTTTGTTCAACATGGCGTGTAAATTAAATATTCGGCAAAAAATCGCATTCGTCAGTAACATTTTAAAACCTCATAGAACGTAAAGTTCTTAAAGCAAACCTGTGCCAGACTGTTTTCCTGAATCCTTGATGACTTGGCTATCTGAATATGTCAACATCAAGATGAAATAATGGAAACTGACTGTGAAAAACAATTATGAAACAACAAGGTTTCGATCAATCAGTAAACTTCTGGACCTTTTCGGACAATGTTATAGTATCCAGACGGCTATTGTTTGCACATGGAATTATTCACTGGTAATTAATCTTCGATTTGGCTGTGGAAAATGTCACTTGGCAGTTAGCATTAAGAAATTATGCCCAATTTTCTGAGAAAAATCCCTTTTTTTTTTTTTTTTTTTTTCATGAAAAATATTTATTTTCACTTCAAAGTAATATCGTTCAAACTTCATCCCTTTCTCCTTAATTTGGCATGAACATCATTGAATAAAAGGAATGGTTAAAGGCCCGGCAATGGGAAATACGAAAGACATGAGGTGAAAAAAAAACAATGTCGTCTGCTAAGTGTTGTTGTCATCACCGGGTCATGGGGTGTTAAAACAAAACACATCAAGCCATTGTTAAAAACATAGGTTTGAAAAAAAAAAAAAAAAAAAAAAACCTTATATCAAGCCCTACCAATGTTGACTTTTTTTTTTTTTTTTTTTTTTTTCACTCTTGGCTCTTATCCGGGAGTGGTGGGTTTTATTACAAGCTGACAACGTTTATTGCTGGCTGACCTTTTACCCAGACATGTCAAAGTCAATTTGTCTTAATTTTACTTTTGGTTTCTGATGGTCAGAAATTGCAGATAACTCTTTCGCCTTTTACTAAAGGGCCAGGTGTCAATTTTTTTAACCCCTGGCAGTCACATAATTGAAAATTACCAATGGACTTTGTTGCATTTTGACCCCCTTCCTTTGATGTCCTTCAAAACTCTCAATTTTATGCCTGAAATAGTTTGATTATGATTTAGGCTTTCTGTTTTTCCAAATAAATGGTTAATTTCCCATTAATGGGGAAAGGTTTTGTTTAGAACTAGAAAAAATGCAAAATTTTCACTATTTTTTCACATTTTATTTACGGAAATAAAAATTTGAGTTATTTACACCAGCCAATTTTACTTTTAAATGAAAGAATATATCTTTTGCTTTCAGAAACTAGTTTCATGGGGTTCAGATCAAAAGTTTCCTTGATATTTGTTTAGGTGATGATAAAACAGTCATTTTTCAATATTTTACCCCTATAAAAGTATGAAAATCCATTTTTTGAGAGAAAATAAGCTGTGACAAAATTACTTTTGCCATTTTTGTGATGATTTTCACTTGGGAAAGAAAATTTTTACCATAGGAAACCTGAATTGACTTTATTTAAGTTAAGTGGGGCTATAGGAAACCTCAAACACCTGTGAGATATAGATATATATATATATATATATATATATATATATATATATATATATATATATATAGATAATATTAGTGGAAAATATACATACATATGCAAAATATATAAATACCCATACATGTATATTTTCAGAAAAAAATTCCAAGAGGAAGAATCCAGGTAGAACTCAATGTCTAGGACAGAGTAAGGATATAATAAAAAAAAGGCTTAAATTCCATGGTCATAATTTATTCCATTGGAATCGTAAATACGATCCAATTCATCAGACCTACAAATTCAAAAAGACAACAGAAAAAAATCAACTCCGGAAATAAAAACAGAATTTAGAGAGAGTGTAAGTATGAGGAGGAGGGAGATTAAACCTTAACGGAGAGAATTTTAGGAGATATGGGAGGAGTGGTTTAAATAAGAGAAAAGAATGAATGTTGACGGATGTCTAATGCATAAAGATACATTTCGTGGTGACATACACACACCATAGACAATTTAATGTTAGAATAAGAGGGAGGGAAAGACTAGGTGAGGGAGAGAGATGGGACAAAGGAAAGTAAAATTGCATTTACTTAAAGGGCCGCTTTGTAATTGAGAAAATTTGACAAATTTAATATCGACTACAGGTTACAAATCAAATATAAATATATGAAGATAATATAACGATTATCTAATCCAGCAAGGACCTATATTTCTATGTTCAAAAACATATGCGAATACACACAATAACATATACATGTATATACATACACATAGGCGTATATATATATATATATATATATATATATATATATATATATATATATATATATTAATGGACTCTCCCATTGGTTTCGACGTATGAGGATCTGACAGCTTATTGATTCAGTTATGAAAGTTTTGTGCGATAATCTTAATGGCATTTAAAACCCACTAGTGATTTACAAAGGAAGCCACATATGGAGCAAGTGTGAAAAATATATATATACTATATATATATATATATATATATATATATATATATGGGTGTTTAAGAGGTTCACTTTTTGAACATGAAACCCAAGTTCAAATCTTACAATGGTTGATTGTTATCAGACTGAAGAGGCAATCCCAGCATGCCAGCACCTTTAGAAAGTGTCTGATTGTTGTGCTAGCATAAAGTCACAAGTCATTGTGACCTAGGATTTGATCATGCTGTCTTTGTTCAAATTGTTGATCATGCCAGATGACATGCTCTCTCCCTCAGAAAATATAAGTAGTCTGTTCAGTATAGTTGTAGTATAAACCACAAGGTGGGTTCTGTGAGTGTTGAACAAACACAAATATGCCTGAGCAGGTGTCTGCAACAGGTATTGGTTACCAGACAGCTATACTCAGAAAGTGCTAGCTGGCCATTTTATATATATATATATATATATATACACACACACACACACAGGTAAAATGAGAACAAATGTCTGTAACATTTAATTTAAAAGAGGGCTCAATACAGAGGAAAGCTAAATATTGTTTATTTTAGGATATTAAAATAAAATCATGTTAAAAATTGCTATACAATTGCAATTATGTTTCAATACAACATGTGTATCTCCTCAGGCAATGCTAAACTATTGGTGAGTGAACAATTCTTTTAATTTCAAAAGCAGAATACTCCCTTTTTTTTTTTCTTTTTTTTTTAAGAACAAAGAAAACAGAATTAAAAATAGGCTAGTGGGTTTTATGATGATTAACCAATTAAATGTGACCTATGCTAAAATAAAACTTTTTATTATTAAACTTTTTTAAAATCCTTAAACTTTAGTTTTTTCTAAATTATCTATTGAAAAAATTAATAGAATTCAATTTTAATGATTGTTAAAAGTAAAATATTTAGATTTTTTCAATCAGGAATATTTTAAACTTTAACTCAAAGTTGCTTTTAAGTAGATATTTGTTCTTAATGGCAAATAAAATTTGGATTTTCATTTGGTACTCTAAACTTTGATCTTAAATAAGGTGCGATTTTGTGGCCCTATGGTATCACTTATTTACCAAAATATTGATAAAAGAATTAAAATAGAATTATTTAAAAAAAAAAAATGTATTTTTGTTGATGTGTTAACATTAAAAGAATAATTAGTTTGAAATGATTTTACTTGAAATTGTTTTGTCATAAACTGAGAGAACTCTTATAAAAAAATAACTGATCATATCAATTGTAGTAATTGAATGTTTGGAAATAATTTGTTCTACGTAGAAAAACTAGTTTTCTTTCATTGTTTTTGTTCAGACTTGAGTGCTTCATCTGCTGTTGACCTTTTGAAGCAAAGAATTCATCAATTACCGGAGAAAGATGCTGCTGAAATGCACAATCGATGGAAGGTAAAATTCTTACCACATGTCTTATTTCCCACCATGCGCACTTAAAAAAAAAAATATGCTTAACAAGAAATCTCCCAGTATCTTACGGTTTATTTTCAGTTGGCCTTGTAGTAAATCTTATACAAGATTAATACCTAAACACCTGTGTTTGGTACACTAATGACTTGAGCCCAGAATTAAATGCAGAGGGAGTGCAAAAGTAAGTATACAGTGATGAAAAACAAAACCTGCACACAAAACGAATTGTATTGATTATTGAAACATATCAATAATAAACTTATGAATTCCTCAAATGTTCAAACTGTTTGCCCCAGCCATCATTAAATGACCACTTTACCTGCAAAACAGAACAAAAACAAAATGTGTCAGGTAATACTTTGGTGATGACATTTCATGAGTGATAGATTCATTGGCCTGTACAGCTTTAGTAATGCTATAGCTTGTGAGTAAGCCTATAAACACCAAACAAGTTAGTCTATCAATGCAAATACACTGCTATTCATGAGGTCAGTTGCTGCTTAAGAAGTAATTCAATATGGGAACATCAAGTGAGTAGCCTACATTCTTGGATGAAAAATAATAAATTGTGGATGCTGCAAAGTTCATAGAAATTGGATTTTTTTTTCTAGATATTCCTTGCCAAATTATAGGTGTATTGTAAACAAGTGCATGTCATATAACAGGAAATAAGGTAATAAAGGCCCTGTAATCTGAAGAAAATAATACTTAAATGTGTAATTGTTGGTTCCAATCCATATAGCGAATGACTGCAAAAACATCCCCCCTCTCCAAATTTATAGATAAAACTTACAGATGCATGCTGGGATTTTTTTTTAACCAACAAGACAGGCCACTTCTCGGTCTCATCCACCATATTTCTGTTTGTCTTAAACTCAGACTGCTGTGATCACTTGTCTGTATCCCTTTTGTATGTCAACATCATTCTTAGTTTATGAATATTTTGCCTTATTACTGTTGCTTTGTCTTACGTATATTGTTTACTTGCTTAATATTATTTTTGTTCTTCTCTTGTTATTGTTTATTTCAAACTTTGTCAATTCTGTTTGTTGGGCATTTCTGCCAATTACATCTAACCATGGCCAATTACTCTATAGTAATCTTTAAAATAACAATTTTTAATTTTTAAATAATTTTGGTGATCTCTGGAAATATTTATTTTTTTAATATTACTTCAAAAATAAAACTGGAATTTTTTTTCTCTAAATCAAATGATTAGCTTTGTTCTAGTACTTGGTTTATTTTGATAATCTAGATGTGATGTTACATATAAGTTGAAGAATTTTGGTGCTCTTTGCAGCAAGAAAATCCACAAAGCAATGAGGAACTATTGGAAGTTATGATGGTGTCACTGCGAAAACTTTGTGAACAGAAACAAAGGGAACATCATCATATATCAACTGGGAAGTGTATGGGTAAGCTTGAGGTCAGTAACAATTTTTTATATTGATATGGATTACGGTATCTTGATGTCTTCTGTTCAAGCTTGCTAGTCAAAAAAAAAAATCCATCTATGGTGACTTTAGATCAAAGGTTACCATTTGCAAAATAGATTTTATTATCCTCTTTAGTTAATATTCTTGAATGATTACGTGACTGTATTTTACGACATGGGGTAACTTGATAACTATTGTTTTTAGAATTTTTTGTATGACTTATATGTGTTTTAGCTTCTCTTTTTGTTTTTTTGTTTTTAAGACTTTGTAAGATTTAATGGATTTATGTTGTGGTGTCTTGTATAACAGCTTTGAATGAGAAATCAGAGAGCTCAGTTTGAATTCCAGTCAGGTTCATTGCATTCACTTATGCACAAATACCCTTGGGTAAGGTATGAATCCATTTCTTCTCCCCTGAATAGCAGTACAGACTTGGTCGGCAACCAGTCTACCACAAAAAAGAAATAGCAACCTACTATGGGAAAATCTTCTGCAGAGTTATGAAACAAAAGAGACATGATTGCCTAAATGTGTATTGTGTATGACACTTAAATGATTGGAGATTTTTATTCTCTCTCTCTTCCCTTTTCACTCAACAGTGTTAAATTTTTCAACCTGCAACTCATTTCTATAACACCAATGTCAGACAGACATCTTTCTTGGGCCCAATACCTGTTGGTATCAACAACATTATTGATAATCACTCTCCATTGGGATTATCCATAGTTGTTGAAATCTATTGTTTTTTGTTATTTTTTTTGGTGGTGGGGGTTGTTTTTTTGTTATAGTATCTGCACTACATATCTAATCTATTGGATTCAGGATTGTGCTTATCCTAAACAGGTTGCAAACCATGGCTAGAGAGTACAGTATTCCATGCTATTTAACCCATACCTGGGGGAAGAAATTGATTCATACTTTTTCCAAAAGTACTTGTGCAAAAATGAATTTAACAAACTTTACCAGAATTCAAACTCTCCTCACCAATTTCTCATTCTGAGGTGGTAGCCATTACACAATCTGCACATCCTAAATATAAAACCAATATAACATATCTCTATCAGTTATGTAATCTAATCTTTACTACTTAGTAATTAGATACTCTGTTGCTATAATAACAGTGGCAATACTTGATATCTATAAGCAGATATAACTTCATGTTACCATAAAAGAATATTTCATTATTAAGTAGGAGTGATCAAGCTACTAATACATTTTACTTTCTTTTCTTTGTTTATTTTTACTGTTAATGATTTATAAAACAAATCTTTCTTATCTGCCATGATAGTTATATAAATAAAAATCTTTAATTACTCATGCAGAAGATAGAACCAATGCAATTGCAAAATGACTTAAATAGTACTGTCTTTTTTTTCTTCTTTCTTTTTTTTTTACCTTTTAGGTAAACTATTGTTATCAGACTTTGAGAAACTGCTAACATTATTACAGTTTTTGAGATTTTTCTTTGTTATTATTAAGAAAAAATAATATTGACATTTGAATTTATCATTACCTCAGGTGGATTTCAATCTGCCATTTGTACACGTTTTTCTTTCTCTATTCCAGTTCAATATTATGAACAGGCGATCGAAGATCTCCAAACTTGATAACTTAAAGAATAAAGCCAAGAAGAGTTTGACGAATTCCTTTGAAAGTTTAATTCGAGTAAGCAACAATTTTCTTTTTCTCTTATTCTTTTTATATTTTCAGGGTGGATGTGCAGGTGGTGTAATAGATATCAACACAGAAAATTAAATCAGAGAGCAGAGTTCAAATTCCAGGTTAATCTGTTACATTTATTTTTGCACCAATCCTCAAGGGAATAAGTGTGAGTCTATCTATTCTCCACCCAACACTCCATTTATGGGTTAAAAAACAGGATAAACTGAACTCTTTAGGCTGACCTGGTTGGTAACCAGTCTGAGAAGGAAAACTCTGAATTCAAACTATGGAGAAGGCAATGGAAAACTACTTCACTATCTTTCCCAAGAAGTCCTGGCAATTCACAGATAGTAAATAGAAAGAATCTGGAGTCATGATTGCCAATGTCATGAAAGGAACGTGGCATTTAAAAAAAAATAAATTGATTTTTTTTGATTTTTTGATTATTTTTTTTTTGCATAAACTGGTATTATCAATAAATTTATAAATAGCAAAATAAAATTAATTTAAACAAAATAAAAACAAAACAAAAACAAGAAACTGTTAATAAAAATATAATGCACATTTTATGACAAATGTAGCCACAAAATAAATTAAATGGTTTGGAAATTAAGTCAAGATTTTCTTGCCTGTATTGCTTAGTAACACGTAAAAAAAAAAAAAAAAAGAAACGACAGCTGTTGCATTTATTTATAGAGTGACCCTCAATATTTCTTAGCAGTTCAATCTCATATAATATTTCACATTCCTCTACAAAAATCAATAATGCAGTAACAGACAAACAAAACAAAAACAGCACTTTGATTCTCACTGCTAAGACACTAAGTGTAGCCATCACCAGAAGAGTTAGCCTTTTTTATGGAATTATAAGATGACAGAAAAATAGAGCCGTCCTGGGTATGATGATAAACTACATCTGCATCCTGGGTAAGACAATAAACTACGTCCAACAGCAAGACCTCTGATCAGGAGGTTTTGAGGAGCGTGGAACCACCTGTTAATTGCTGATGTTTCCAGGTCCACCCTGACCCAGGGTGGTAGCACCTCTTAGGGTCCCAGCTATGGGCAAATAGTTAACTCCGAAACTCTGGTAAAAACACTATGAAAGTGTAAAAATAGGGCTTAATACCAGAAATACTTTTTTTTTTTTATAAGAAAAAAAAATACCGGCAATACATCTTTTGAAGAACAAATATTACCAGCAATACAATTTTTGAAAAACAAATTTTACCAACAAAGGAAAATTCTTACCAGAAATAGATTTTTGGAAAAAAACATCACCAGCAATGAAAATTTTGTCAGCATTAAATAACCCATGGAGGTTGATATGCCATAAAACAAAACAAACAAACAAGGAAAACAATTTCTATAAGACCAGCTATGAGTCAAGATATGACATGGGAATTGATTTGTTTTTTTTTATGGCTTATCATTGTTATTAATTAATTAAAATCTGAAAATAATTATAGGATTCTATTTAAGAGCACTAGGAATCTGCAGCTCCCAATATTTACCTAAAGAAGAAATATAGCTAGAAAACACCTTTAAAAACCTCCAATACCCTTGTTATTTCATCCACTATGCTAAGAGGAAAGGCATACAAAATATACAACCAGAAAAAAGATAACCATGACGATAAATTTAATAAAAACAGACATTTAAATACTAACTCCTTAACATCTACTATCCAAAACAATTTATCCAACCCTAACAATATCAAAATAATTACAACCACATCCCAAACTGTTATGGACATGATTAAAATATCCATAACAATAATAATTCTGAAGCAGTTATATATAAAATAACCTGTCACAACTGCTCCTTACAATATATTGGGGAAACTTACAGAAATTTAAAAAAAACATGTATCTGTGAACACAAAAAGGATCTTATACATAACAATTTATCAAATGCATTAGAAATAAGAAATAAGTTCAATCACAACTTCAATCTAAATAATACAACATTTATTAAAAAAGAAAGTAACGTATTTAGATTGAAAATTTTTAAGAGTACAACTATCGAAACTTATCAAAATATAAATCTGCACCCTGGATTTTTTCAAATATCTCCATTCCTGAAATAAATACTCATTTTCCAAGCCAACATATATATCTATGTTTTTTTTAATTAAAAGAAAATGGTTAAATTCAAAACCTTCTATTATTTAAAATATACAATACATAAATTAATCTCAAACAAAAATAATATAAATAATAATTACATTTATAAAAAAAGAATTCAGCAACATATAATTTTACTCACTTTCTTTTATTTTCATTAAAAATTACATGACTAAACATTCTCCATAATTTATCTTGACTTTCAGTTTGCCTGATATATATTTATGAGTTCTTGAATTTTTAAATTCTGAAAAAATTACAGCATTTTTATTTATTTATAAATACTTGTTACAAAATAAAATCCTTACATTTGCTTTGATAAAGTCCATCTGAAGATGAAACACATCAGTTAAGAAAAGTTTTCCTTTTTCTTTTTTCTTTTTCTTGTCTTTATTCATATTATCTTTTTACAGATATATTTTTACTTATATCTGAATTTTTAGTTATAATATTAATTATACACATAAGAAAGAGAAGAAAAGTTTGTTCGGTAAGTGATATTTAACTTCAAAATCTGATTTGTGAGAAGTGGGTTGAGGTAAAAAGCTTTTAACACCCCCTCCCCTAAAAAAAATATACATGTTGCAACAGAAATATCCCACATGTAATGGTAATACATTCCTTTGTGGTAATAGTGGTGTCATCTCTTACCATTATGTGGGAGGTATTTCTGCCGCAACCTGTATTGCTATTCTCTCAAGTTCTGTCAAAAGTCTGATTATTGAAAATTTCTTGATAAAGAATTGAAATTACTTTATCAGAAGTTTGAGATATTTCCTACATATCATCCACTTATTCATTTGTAAGGAAACCCGAATGATTGAATAAAGAAAATCCTGGTTTTTAGTCCATATGCTAAGGTAAAAAAAAAAGGATTTTATTTAATGTGGCAACTATTTATTTTTCAATATATTCTTCTTCCTTGTCAATGCACTTAATTCAGTAGTAAATATTAATCACTTAGGATAACTTTCAAATTAAAAGTCAATAACCACATGTCAGGTATATTTACTCGGTCTCCCCTAGATGTGGCAGAAGGTCGTTTTAACTTGGGAAGCGCCATACGCATACTTATACATATGGGAAAAGAACAAAAATTGGTTTTTGTCAAAGACCGACCACTGTCATGCTGGTATCACTATTACACTGATCCAACCTCTTTAGTGCAATGAGGAAGGTGCTGCAGGACTCGAATCCCCGGAGATGAGCAACTTCTCCCATCTAAAATGAGGAGAATAACTCTACTTACAGCACAGGGGGCGTTAACCACGCCTCAGTAAACCCTCATTGGCGATGGTTAACTCCTGTGCCAAACCACGTATCAGGCGTAATGCCTCCATACATACATACATACATACTTGCACAATCTTTTGAAGACAGGTAAAATATATACTAAATAATGAATTCTCCCTATGGCAAGGAAAACGTAATCATTTTTTTTTCTTTTTTTTTTTTTTTTTTTTTACAATGACAGGGACGGAAAAAAGAAGAGGCTCGAGATGCATTTCGACAGCGGAGTGGTACCACAGACAGTGAAAGCAGTTGGACAGCACAATCATTCGTAAGTGTTTTAGTTTCGTTTTTTTTCGAAAATACTCTTAAAGGCAGTAAGAGTTATTTCCCATTCACCTAATATACGTTCAATATTCAATGTTTCCCCTTAAAATTAAACTTTATTTTTAATACTATAACTCATAACTCTATTTTTTTATTTACAATTACAGCACCAGTAGCTGTTTAGAGAATTGTTGAATGACTAAATGTATTTCAATACCCTTCGGCAAATTAATCATTTTTCGTTTTGTTTTTCTGATTAAAACTTAAGTTTTTAAATTTGATTGTTAAATATTCAAATACACTTTAGTCTTTAATCATTCAACAATTCTTAGAGAATTACTCCAGATGCAATAATTCACTGAATAAATATTTTCTGGGTCTAATTTACTATTTTAAAATATAAAATAATTTATTTCAATTAATTTTTGCAATACCTTTAATCAGATAGTCATTTTCAGTTAAAATTAAATTTTTATTTTTTTAAAATTAAAGTCAGTAAATAAAAACATGTGAAATACAGCATTTTAGTTATTTTGAATTGTATGTACATTTTAAACAAAATCCAACTCCTGAGCATTCCAGATGCTATGTAAAAGATTGCTATGCCTTTTAAGTTTTTTTTTTTTTTCCATTTGATGAAGAAATCTGCATATAGGTAATGTTGAAATTAAGCCACTCACTATTATGATTTAATTTTAAAAATAAACTATAAAGAACAACTTTAAATTTAGAGCTTTTTCAATATTTTGGTAAAAACAGTCACTTTTTAGCTTTTAATGTTTTAAGTTATTTTCAATTCTAATTCTGTCTAATTCAGCTGTTCTCTTTTGAAATGACAACATTGTTTACATTAATATTATAATTTTAAAAATACGTAAAAATAGAACTAAATTAGAAGTCATTTGAATTATATTTTTATTCTAATGCATAAAAATGTACAAGTGTTTTTATTAGACAAAAGGAAGAATTTACTTTATCTTGAGATTCTTTAAAAGTATAAATACCAATACAAAAAAAAAAAATTTATGTATAGATTGGAATTTCTCTCTAGGTTTAGAGTGGCATCTGTGCAGTCTAGGAAAAGTGTTGTATGCCTGCAAAAAAAAGCTATATATATATATATGAAAAAATCTATGACAAAGTGGAAAAAGTTTTCTTGTGACATGTTTTGTCCTTTAGGACTTCATCAGAATAAATTTGTTATGTTGGTGTGATTACACATGTGCACAAATGAGTGATGTTGGAAATTCTAAATTTTAATTTTTTTTTTCTCAGCATCCCTTATTCATGCACATGTGTAGTTGCACCAACATAACAAATTTAGTCTGATGAAGTCCTAGAGGACTGTAGAAACACCTCATCACAAACCAAAATGTTTTTTTTATACACACTTACAAATATGGTTGGAAAAATTGAACTGACTTAATTTTAAATCTCTGATCAGTTCTCTCAAAGTACAGACATTATATTGTACACTCAATTTTACTGAGAAACTGTTACCTTGTCATGTTTTTAATAAAATCTAAAAATTAAAACACTCACACAGACATTGTGTTAAATATGAGGGTCAGCTGAAAAGTTCATAGGCTGACCAAGATATAAATGTAAGTAGACACACCAGTTGGTAGATTAAAAGACATACAGGTGTACTACCAGAATACAACTGCTGCATGTCTTTTAGTCTACCAACTTTAGTGTGCCTACTTTATATCTTGGTCAGCCTATGAAATTTCCAGCTAATCCTCATAGATATGGATGTTGTTATAGAATAATTAAAAATCAAGATATATAAATAGCAATAAAAATAATAAAAAATGTATGTGAAAATGTGAAAAAAAAAAGATTAAATATTTAAATAATATATAAATTAAAAAATTAAGTTGAACATTTGTTAAAATTAAAGACAATGTAGTGTCACCTGTGCGACAAAAGAAATAAGATAAAGCAAATGGAATGAGAGGAAGACCAACTAAGTTTTATAATAAACAAAAAAAAAAGGTTTTATTATAATTTTACTGATTTGGTCAGTGGCTAAAAAGGTAAAAACTAAAGGCTTACTGGTAAGGATTTAGAAATACCTCAAAATAACCTTTTTGGGGTGTTGTGGGGGTTTTTGTGGTATAGTTTACATATCAAATCAGTGAAAGGTAGTAAACAGACTGTCCTGAAGCAGATATCTACAACAACTAACTTTGCCAGCCAACTCGCTTAATTTTGGCACCAACCAATGAATATGAATACCCTGGATGAAGACTTTCACTTTGTATGGTCATCCAATCACATCCAAAGTTCTTTGAAGTCTTTGATCTAAATGACCCATCCATAAAAATAGATTTTTTTTAACTGTAGAAAATATTTCAAAATACAAGAAAAACAGTTACAATGATTGAAAGTAACCTGCTAAAAACCTTGAATAATTGAATAATGACTTGATAATAATGGCTTGATAATGACTTGATAATAATGGCTTGATAATGACTTGATAATGACTTGATAATAATGATTTGATAATGACTTGATAATAATGACTTGATAATGACTTGATAATAATGGCTTGATAATGACTTGATAATAATGGCTTGATAATGACTTGATAATAATGGCTGGATAATGACTTGATAATAATGACTTGATAATAATGACTTGATAATGACTTGATAATGGCTTGATAATGACTTGATAATAATGATTTGATAATGACTTGATAATGACTTGATAATAATGACTTGATAATGGCTTGATAATAATGGCTTGATAATGACTTGATAATAATGGCTTGATAATGACTTGATAATAATGGCTTGATAATGGCTTGATAATAATGACTTGATAATAATGGCTTGATGATGACTTGATAATGACTTGATAATAATGATTTGATAATGGCTTGATAATGACTTGATAATAATGGCTTAATAATGACTTGATGATAATGACTTGATAATAATGACTTGATAATAATGGCTTGATAATGACTTGATAATAATGGCTTGATAATAACAGGTTGATAATGACTTGATAATAATGATTTGATAATAACAGCTTGATAATGACTTGATAATAATGATTTGATAATAACAGCTTGATAATGACTTGATAATAATTATTTATTATAATGATTTGATTGACAATAAAGAGAATATTTTTGCCTTTATTCTTTAGATAGTTTTTGTCTGAATATTTTTTGACAATGCTTTTTGTTCATTGTATTGTTTTCATTGATTTATTTATTTATCTTATTCTAATTCATTTGTTCCATGTTTAAAAATTTCTTCGTTTTTTTTAACTTTTCACATTATTATGCCTTTCATTATTTTTTTTTAATTTGCTTCAAGAAAAAAGAATTTCAAAATATACATAAACAGTTTTTGTTTATCTTAAAATTGTAGGATTCTTCTGCTCCAACAACTCCTGAACTCTCACCCTCTGCTTCACCCATGTCCAAAGAGCGCAGGTTCTACCTGCCCACTCCACCAGATTCTCCTACATCTGGTATCCGACCCCGCAGTTCTACAGTTGGTGCCATCCCCATGTCAACAGCTCGAGTTACAAAACAACGTCCAACACCACCTTCCAATGTTGGGGATAATAACTATGGGCAATACCAAGCAGAAAATTCACGAACACATTCTGTTACGGCAACAAGCCCAATGAAACACATGTAAGCATTTCTGGCTTTGTTTTTGAAATATTCTTAATAAACTTGTAAGGTTTCTAGGAGAGATTATAGTCACTGTAACAAGTTCTTCCCATGCAGTGACATACAGAAATTTGGTGATGCTAGTGGCCAACTCCTTGATTGTATGCCCCTAAGTAGTGGGGGTGCTATAGGGCCTGGTACCAAGAAATATGAGAAAGAAAAACATTTTAAATATGTAAAAACAGATGAAACATGAAATAAACATTTTATTCAAATTAAATGTAAACTAAACTTTTATTTCACTCTTTGATTGAATGCCCTCCCGATATATTTGCCTGGGATCCTTGCACCCTCTGCTCCCCCTCACACTACTGATCCCATGCAATGCCTGCACCCCTTTAACAATTGGGATGCTTACCAAATACTTTAAGACCAAAGAGAAAACTTATATTTAAAGAAGAAAGAAGAAAATTCTCTTTGTACATTCCCAGTTTACCAAAAAGAGGCAGAAGGTAAATAGCCCAAAATTTGGAAGTGTCGGACAGTTCAGCTGAGTTCCTAAAAACTAGAACAGATGAGGATTTCCAACATGCAGGAAAGAAAGCAAGAGGCAATGAGGCATTTTGAGCCAGTTTTGGGGCACACTTCTTAAGGACTATTACAGAGATACCATCAGGTCTACATGCTTTGTTGGGATCCAGATTAGAGATGATAGGAGAAACCATAGAAGGGGTTATATGCATATCAATCAATAGAGACACTGTTCTAAGTGGAATATTAAGCAAGGATACTTTAGATGAGTCAACAGTAGAGTTTGAGGAGAATTTACGGGCAAAGCATTCAGCTTTATCAGCAGAAGTTAACACCTCATTGATTAAAGAGGGGCGAAAAATAGAAAAGTTATTTTTATTTAATAGACTATTACAAAGCCACTAGTAATCACAAGAGCCAAAGTTGTTAGATGCAACAATATGCCTCATTGTCTCAGCAAACAGAGACTTAGCGCCTCTGAGAGCACATTTACATTTATCACATGCTGCAATAGGCATCTGTTATGATGGGAACTGTCATGCTGGTATAGCCGGAAATAGTGGTTCCTGTGGGCTATAGTGACAGAATATGCTGGTGTGAACCATGGAGAAGATTGAGGTTTCACCTGGTATTTCCGAGAAGGAATGAAAGCATCCATACCAGCTTTGAACCAAGAGGTAACCTTGGTGGCATAATTTTCAGTATGGAGGTTGAAAATGTCAGTCCAAAGGACATCTCAAAAAAGGAGTCACAGAGTGACTCTCAATCAGCATGCTTGAAAAGAGGTCTTATGAATAGGAGGTTCCTGTCTAATAGATGATTGGAACAAAATATCAATAGATACTACAGAGTGATAGAAGTTTCCAAGAGGACAGGGTTTTGAAAGTCTCAGCAAGAGCTTGGAGAGGCAGTAAAAAATAAATCGAGTAGAGAGGCCCATTGCTCGGTTTTGCTAGGGAAATGAGTAGGGAAATCCACAATTTGAGTGAGGGATTGAGCAATGGAAAAATTGAAAGTCTGAATGCCTGCAACATCAGTAACATTAGAATGCTTAAGGCATGTGTTGTGATGCACATTAAAATCACTGACACAAAGATGTTCACAGATGGATGACAAGAGAGTACCATTTCTATACTATCAGAGATTATATCTAATATACTGCAGTTCTGAGAAGATGGAGTGTGATAAAAGAAAGAAATAGTTAACAGTGTGTAATAATGAAAGTTGAAAGCACATGAAAGAGTTTTCTGAGGCTCTGTAACAGTTCCCTTGCCATTGGAAGATTAGCCTAGATGTAAACACCAAGGCCATGCATGTGAATGCTGGAATCTTTTCAGCAAAGAGGAAGATAGCCTGAAACAGAATTCATTGGTGGCAATGGAAGAATTTAAATTGGTTTTGCAAAGGGCAAAGATATTAAGCAACCATTCCAAGAGAAAGGATTTCTATATTGCAGAAATTAGAACATAAACATGCACATTGGCAAAGGAAAGGTTGAGTGGGAACAGATGTGTTTTTGTTTACTGTTATATAGACAATTTCTTCTTTTTTGTGGGGAGGGTTAGAAGACCTATTCTCTCTGACCCTTGTACTAAGTAGATAGGTTGTTTAGTCTAATTTCAAGAGTGATTATTGTATATTTTATTGCATCTTATTACCTTGTGTTCTCTTAAGTTTAATTATTGTGTGACAAACAGATCAAATTGTTTATAGATTATATTGGCTTGTGGAGGCTTTGATTAAACAAAAGATTTTTAAAAATTCAGCCTTTGAACTGAATTAAAGGGTCAGTTTGAAATTCCCAAGTTACCATATATATAACACATCTTAAAAATGATTGGATTGTACAAGAACTAAGATGTGAATATAACGAACAACATAATGTTACAGAATATAAAAACCAGACCAGGATAGCAAACTACTGGTCAGAAGACCCTGTAGATGTGGAATTCTGACAGTGATGGATGTTACAGAATATAAAAACCAGACCAGGATAGCAAACTACTGGTCAGAAGACCCTGTAGATGTGGAATTCTGACAGTGATGGATTGCCTTTGTCTAAGTTTTGGATATAAAACCAAAATGGCGTAAAAAGAGCCAACATGCTTCGTGCACCTAGATTCTTTAGAGAGGCTAGACAGCACATGGTGAAATGCTAAGCCAAAGAGTTGGCATGTGTTCCATCTTCCACATGCTACTTCTTAGAATCAATGCTACCACATCTGTGAAAAAGAAATTTTCCTCTGTTGATACAGTCTATGATGTAGGGACACAGGATGTAACAATAAGGACATTAGTCTAAATAGATTAATGTCTAAAAATCATTGTTGTAATACTGGCAAAGTAGCTTTTCACCTGCATCTGTTTAGGTCATCAAGTTTTTAAAAAATGTTCATTTCATGCATGTAAAGTAATGATGGGCTATCACTCTAATTGGCCATAATGGAAGAAACTTGATCTTTAAATACGTAATTTACACAATTATATACTTAAAGTATTTAAATATGTATAGGGTGCAGTAGGTAAGTTATCGTCATTTTATATTTTTTTTTTGCGTAATTTAGATAATTTATCTATCGCACCCTGTATGTACACAATCTTGAAATGCTAGATTTATTTGATGGAGTTATTTGTTGGTCGTGGGGGAGTACTTTTAAGGTGATTTTGTAGACAGTTATGTTTGATTTTCATTTTTGGGGGGGAAGGTGATGCTATCCCTCTCTAAATGTCTCAAGGATGGAGTATCCTATGAAGATAATTCACAAATCTCTCATAATAATCTAATAGTATAGATTAAGTTTATGTAGCATAGTGGCTATTGGTGCAGAAAGTGGGGCTGACATACTGAGTTCAAATTCCAACCAAGACTGCTGTGTTCAATTTCATACAAAATAGCCTCAGGAAGGTAGGAATCCATGGCTTCTCCCCATCAGTTACTGATTAATAACAGATTGGACTGGGCTCTCTAGTTATGGTTGCCAACCAGTCTAGGAGAAAGACAACTCTGATTTCAAAACCAGTTAAGTGTAGAGTTAGCAACACTACTCCATAAAACTTACTTGCTACAGAAACAACAGTAGCAACACCTAATGTGCTGAGGCTGTGGTCCTATATTCCACTGGGGAGTCTAAAAAGTTAACATACATACATACATATAATTTGATTAACTATTACATTATGGTAATGTGGATAATAACTGAGTCTATATACTAACAGGATGTGTTGTTCATCAAAGTTGATTTGGTTTAGTATAAGGTTACCCAATGAGGATTAAAGTCAGTAGTCTGTTGTAATAATCTTCCATCAACCCTGCATGCTGGCTATAATTCCACATTACACACAACAAAGCATCCATATATATATATATATATATATATATATATATATATATATATACACACACACACACACACACAGGTCCATCAATAAGTTTACAACCTGACATATAGATGCCACCATATTTACATATACAGGGTGGTTGAATCATCATCATTCCATTCATAAGAGGTAATTTCCATTCAGAAAGCTTCTTCCCAAGAACCACTACTGATGCTTCCCCAATCACTATAATCTTAACCTCTTCAAGTCTCAGGTCAACTATTATCTGCATACAGCAATCTCATTCAATAAACCTCTACTTTGAGTGGCTCTTGAGCCTTCTACTGGATGAACAACACTAACAACAACAAAAATTTGTAGCTGAAATTTTAATTCTATAATCCTTAATCATAGAGATCAAGCATTATAGAATGAAAATTTCAGGTAAAAATTCAGCTACCTTTTTTTTTTTTTTTTTTTTTTTTTTTTTTTTAAACCATGAGGTTATGTGCTTTGACAGGGAAGAAGATTGTGTTAAAAAATGTTTGTTAAATGTCTTTTATATATATCATTATTCTTTGAATTTATTGCTGTACCTATATATGATAAGTATTTTTACTAGTATGTAACTACAAATGTAAGGTATATTTAGGCAGCAAGTATTTATCCCAAGAAGTTTTATTAAACTCAACTAACAAGATACATCTGTTTAATTTTCTATTGTGTTTTTCCCATTTCTGAGTACAATGTTGTACATCAGGATTGAAACTGTAGATAAATTATCTGAAGTTCATGCTTGTTCTGTTGATTTTGTTTAAGTAACCAAACATGAACTTTGGATAGTTTTTCAATTCTGATGTACAAACTCAAAAATCGAGAAAAATACAATAAAAAATATTAAAGATCTTATCAGTTGAACTTAATAAAACTTGTTTAGATGAACTACAGATGTGTGCATTTTTTTTAAAATTTATTTCTTTTGATGTGAGCCAAATGACTGATGGTAATCGAATAATCCTTTTAAGTCAAAAGAATTGATAAAAAGAAATTGCATAGAGAAATGATTCTATCATTATTTTACAAATTGTAACAGGTTATAATAATTTATAGATTAAAAAGAAGTTTGTCTATCAAAGATGAAATGAGATCTGAAACTATTATTTTCTGGTCAGTTAAAATTGTATATGGCCATGGTTAGTCATTAACAGAGGTCATTCTATAACTAGCCACTATATTGTATATGACTGATTGTGTCAAGTAACATTTGTTACACTTGCATATTTTATTAATGTAGATACATATGTATAAATGTGTTTGCAGGAAATGTCTAGAGTCAGCTGCAAACAATCGATTTCTCAAAAAAAAAATAAATTTTATACATTTTCTTACCTGCCGCTTTTTAACACAGTGCTTTTTAGTTTGTATCCAAAAAATAATTTCCTGAAATAAGTTTACCATGCATAATTATTTTTTCTACAGTTTTTGACATTAAAGGTTTATTAACTAAATTCATCTTGCTTAAAATACTGGATGTCCTCAAGGATACATGGTACAGTGGATAAAGGCATTAGTTAGATCCAGTGAACAGACCCAAAGAGTGTGAGTTCAATACCTGGTTAAGGCAGTGGAGAACTTGGAGAGGGGGAATTAACAGGAGATAACTGATAACATTAGACATGGCATGTGAAACTAGAGCAGTCTACCCCAGTGAGTGAAATAAAGGGTTCAGTTCAACATTCCAACCACCTGAAGAAAGCCGGAGCGTACAGTGGCTGAAATGCTGTAATAATGCAACAAAGATGAGGACAATAGTCCGAATAATGTAAATAGTGAAAAAAAAAAAAGGATTTCATTCTAGCAGTAAACAAAATATGTAAAAAAAGAAATACATACTCTTACATAATTTCTCTTTACATTTCAACTCCTTTAAAGTGTGGCCAGTTGTTCATTTTGGTCTTTTGTATGGTAGGGAGGAGGGGGCGTGCACGCATATGTCCCTCCCTCTCTCATTCACTCTCTCACTCTTCCACAAACACTCTGTAACCTCTTCCTCTCTCCTCCTCCATATCCCTCACTCCTATCCTCTTCCTCATCCCTCTCCCCAAAAGAATTTAATACTTAACAAAAACACATCCTGTTAGTATATAGACTCTGTTATTATCTACTACTTGTAACAACTCCAAACTTTTTTGGACTATATTTATATTTGCTTTTGTTTTTATCAGTCAAAAAAAAAAAAAAATCTCAACAGCACTATTTCTCAAGGCACTTTGGTGTCAGGCAATGGTTAACGAGGCTATTCTGATTGACCATTATTACTCTGTAGTGAGTTTGATCCTCACCAGGGGCTCTATACAAAATTTGATATTAAATAATGCAACAAATCTATCAACCAACCAACTGTTTCTCAGTGTATAAAAGTAACAATCTTTCTCTGAAAACCTTGTATTTTACTTATCAAACTCTCCAGGGTAAAAACAAGCAACTGCATATATATTTCAAAAACTGGTTAAAAAAACAAACAAACAAAAGAACAATATTGTTTGCTCACATAATCTTAAATTCAAGTCTAAATGATAACATTTCTCTTTTTGTATTTTTATTTTTCCTTTTCTTCAGTTTCTTTTCTATTCAGACTTTTAACCTGTTGTTTTTATTTTTTTTTTTAACTAGAAACTCCTTTACCATAAAATAGTAATTTGAAAAAGTAATTTCTGTTCTGATATTTTATATCCAAATTAGAGTGCATCAAATACATTCATTTAACAATTTTTTTAGTTTTTTCCTAATCAAATTATCATTATTAATAATTATATTTTATCTCTGATTGATCACTTTTTTGCTAGTTATTTGACCCTAACCCTTGATCAACATTGGACCAAGGAAAAAAAAATCAGTCAATTTCCATTCTCAGTACTTGTTTGCCACTAATGTTTACACAGCTGACACCATCTTAGGATGCATGTTAAAATTTACTGATCAACATTTCATGTTAAAAACGGCACCAAAGATAATTAAATTCATTTATTTAACACAGACTAAAATAAAGTTTCTCTCGAACTAATTTTACAGGTAAAAGGAAGATAAATTTGAGGTTAGTGAATGAAAAAAAACAAATTCTCATTTTATATGCATTTTATAAAAATTCTCAAATGATGTTATATACCAAAATGTAAACTTGCAGACCATTTTGGTTTTTCATTAGCTTAGCCAGATTCAGAGGAGTTTTCAATTTAGTTCATGTTTGTGAATATTTGAATAATTTTGTTTGTGCTTTCATGTTTTTCTTTTATTGTTAGTGGTAGGAAATACAAATGGCTGACCCTTACAAATGTAACTGTTCCATTCTTTTACTGTTTTATCCCATAGATACAAACTTCCATTAATACAGATATGTTGCCTTCTCTCAAGTAGGCTCTTAAAATATGTACTTTATCTATATGGTAGCAGTAGTGTAGTATTAGTAGTGGGATTGATTTTAGTAAGAAACATTAACTTTAATGGAATAATAGCTTATTTAAATTTTCATATATATAAAGGTGTTTATAAAATGTATATCGTTTCACTAAAAAGTTCTCTTTTGTTTATTATTATTGCTGATACATTATATAGAGTATTCAGTCTTGCCATGGCATAAACATATCACTAAATTAAAAATATTGCCCTTTTCAAATTTTCTGTCATTTTCAACAATTCTTTGTTGCCTCTTAATTTCAATAAAGAAAAATATTGTTTATTTAATATTAAGAAATACAGTAAAAGTAGATACACTTTTTCAGTAGATTCAAATATACTGTGATGAAAAAACTAGAATATATATATATATATATATATATATATATATATATATATACACACACACATTAAATGTAATATTCCTCCACTTAAAATGAAAAATTTTCCTTAACCCTCTACACAAATATGTAAAATTTTTCTCTTCAAGTCCTTTATCTTTTGAACTGTCTTTGAAAATGTTCAGCATCCAACCTGATAGTGGGGAATAAAAATTTGAATCTTGACTTTTCTTATCAGGGTACATTCAGATTTTTAGATTAATGTTAAATGACTTGCATTAAAATTGAAATGTCATTAATATCAGAAATGCTAAGTTATATGATTTTTTTTTTTAATTTGAAATTTTATTTTTTAAAAAGAATACTAAAATTTCAATTTTTTTGTTTAAATTGTTACAGCGTAGTATAAACTCCAGTATTATCTATGGATCAGTATATCTGCCTGAATTATGAAACTGTTGTCTATACACATGGTTCACATTAGCAGCATTATTTTAAAACGGTGATATTGATTATTGTTTAAAAATTATTCCATACTTAATGAATTACTGAACATTAGTGATTCCATTTTAGAAAAATCATAAGTAATTTTATTATTTAACTTTAATTCTTTATTCCATATTGTGTATGTCTAAAAGTAAAAAAAAAAGAAAAACCTTTCTATTCTTATAATTAGTTCTTTTTTCTGCCTTATCAAAAATGATTTTCTACCTTATCAAAAATGATTATTTTCTACCTTATCAGTTTTATTATTCAAAAATGTATTGGCTCTGAGAATTTGTTAAAAAAAAATCAAGCAAAAAAGAAATAATTTACAACATGTAAAGTTATTTGAAATAATGCATCAGATTAATTTGAAAGATGATAGTTTTGATTGGGGAATTAAATGAGTCATAATAATTGCCTCTTTCACATTCTACTAAATATACCTTGTCCGTTGGCTTTATTGAGCCAGTATTTCATTTGAAAAATACCAAAAACTCTAATTCTAAATAGACATTTATATATTATTATATATGAAACTTATTTTAGCTTCAGTCTTTCTGTTGTGATTCTTTCACCTATGAAAAGAATGTGTGGGTGGCGTAATGGATAGCAGCTCAGAATGAGAAATCAAAGAACTGAGTTCAAATACCAACAAGGTTCGTTGCATTCACTTATGCACAAATAACTTTGGGAAAGGTATGAATCCCTCTCCTCCCCCCAGCTATGGATTGTCTGGAAAAAATTAGTTACTCTCAAAAAATTATTCTTACAATCCAAAATATGTTTTTGCTTTAAGTAACCCACAAAGGGTTGATAAGCCATAAAAAATAAATCAGTCATTTATGAGAGTTGGGGTTAGCTGTGTATTTTTTTTTTTTTTTTTTCTTTGGTTCCTTCTAAAATCTTTTCATTCTCTTTCACTCGTAATTGATCACCCAATACAAGGACCAAGAGCCTTTCAAGGTAGAGGATTACTGAATGAAGTTGTGTGAATGTAAGAGGCTGAAGCAAGAAGTGCAGATTATGGGGAGCTTACCCTAGACTTGAAGAGGTTAGATTGGAGTGATCTGGGAAGGTTCCACTCGGGAGTCTGTTCCACAAAATAATAGTTCTTGGGAATACACGATCCAAATGGAATTTTGTTATTACTAATGGAATACAAAGGAATGCAGATGATTTGTTTCAGTGTACATGGTATAGTGAGTCATAGCTGTAAAGATCTTCACTTTTGAAACTAATGGATGGAGCTCATTAAAGCATTTGCCATAGAAATAACGATAGTCATGAGATGTGTAAATATACAAGGTTTTTAAAATTTTTACTTCAATGTTTCTTAGTCAATTTTATTTTTTATGTCTTAAGTTGTCATAATCTATTGCATTCGATGTTTAACAAACTGGTAGATGACGTTAAAAAAAAACTAGAGGAAGCAAAATTATGGTTCTACAGAAGGATACTGAAGATTCCATGGGCAGAGTGGGTAAGCAACAAGGAAATAAAATGCCAACAGAAGGAACATTTATAATCGGAATCAGGAAGAGGCAGCTGAAATTCCTTGGACCTATAATGAGGAAGGAAAGCCTGGAAAACTTAACCCTCACAGGGCATAGCAAGAGAGACAGGGGAAGGGAGCAAGCCACTTACCTGACAATGGTGGAACTGGGGCAGGGGAGTTGCATTGGTAAAGGGAGAAAACTGCTAAGAGCCACACGAGATAGGAAGTTGTGGAGAGCCATGATCGCCAATCTCCTGATTGGCAGACCACGCTGAGTACTTCATTTGTGAGTAAAACAAGGGTTACTTGGTGGCACCCATCTCCTCTCTAAATAACATGCGACAGGTTGTACTGGATTATACAATACTATTGACAGGGAATAATTGCTGACTCAAACTATTGGAAGATGAGTTTAATATGAATACAAACTGCCTTAGCTGTCCTGGGTAAGACAATAAACTAAGTCCAGCAGCAAGGCCTCTGATCAGGAGGTTTTGAGGAGCGTGGAACCACCTCTTAATTGCTGGTGTTCCCAGGTCTACCTTGACCCGGAGTGGTAGCAGCTGTTAGGGTCCCAGCTATAGGAAAGTAGTTGACCCCACAACCTGACTCAAAACACTATGAAAGTGTAAAAATAGATTTTAATACCAGAAATACTTTTTAAAAAAATTAATATCAGCAATAAATATTTGAAAAAAGAAAATATTACCAGAAATAAAAATCTTCTCAGCATTAACCATTAAGGTTAATATGCCACAAAACAAACCAAACTATACATTTTTTAAAAAAAATATTACCAGCTATACATTTTTGAAAAAAAAGGAAATTTTGTTGGCATTAAATAACCCATTGTGGTTGATATGCCGTAAAACAAAACAAATCAAACCAAACCAAACTGCCTTAGTTGGAATTTGAACCTGTTTTTGCTTTTTCTTTTTTTCATGCTGAAAACCATTAAGCCAACATTACACTTCAGGATTACTCAGGTCCAGGTGAAAAACATTAAATTACTAGCAGGCAACTTAAAAACAGCAGACGCACAACTTACACATAACCACAAAAGTGTAGGTCTTAGATGTTCCTCAGTTTTAAAATTAAAAAGAAAAAAATAAATGATAGCTCATCTCAATTAATAAGGTCTCTTATCTTATAGGCTTATATCTTTGTTACTTTTTATTTATTTTTTTGCTTCTCATTTTTCTTGTTTAATTGTGGTAGGCAGATTTTGGTGTCATAACCTTTCAGACATTATCTTTCTTTTTAATTCTGTTCTACCCTATCCCCAGGTTCCTCATTTCTGGCAGCAGCATGGCACAGCTCTCCCCAGAGAGTGCTTCGTCATCAGTCTGCTCTTCATATGAAGAGCATGGCTCAATGATGGCCACCCCTACTCGGAGGGGGTCCTGGAGGCAAGCCATTTTTAATAGAGTAGTTACACCTGCTGATAATTCTCAGACTTGTAAGTATATCTGTTTATCTACAAAACTATTTCATAAATATTGTTCTTTTTTTCATGTGTAATGTTGTGGATGAACTGATATGTATTTTCATAAAAATTTCTTGAAGTCATACAAAGGTTTGAGATCTTTTAAAAAGTTATTTCAATACCATCAGCAATATTATATATCTGTTATTTGCCAGAGATTCCTGCTGATGTGAGAAATTTTTCTTGAAACTTTTAGATGTCAATTGGTCACTAACTTATAACCATTCTAAAGTGAATTTATTAAGTTTGTAAAATTTTCATCAGTTATATGGTTCAAAATATCATTAATGGGAAAGAACAAAAATAGCATTTATTTAACTAACTCATAAAGCAATTATTATGAATTTGAAAAAATTCCATAAGTTTTCTTTAATTTGCTTATGTTCTAAACAAAATCCAACAAAAGAATCTTCATGTATTCAATATTTATTGAGTTTTGTGTGTGATGTTATATATACAAATAAAAACAAAAGGAAAATTTATCTTAGCCAACCTGTTTCTTCCTATGATGGTTTTTCCTTTTGTCTTTATTCATATTGTCCTTTTAGAGATATATTTTTTAGTTATATCTGAAATTTTACACACGTACAGACACACACACATATATATATATATATATATATATATATATATATTTCTTATTGCGATAAACCTTTTATTTAGTGAGTATGCATGTTTGAGCAGACATCTGCATTTGAAACAGTGTAATTCAACATTTGAGTTTTAATAAAGAAAATGAGTTCAAACCTGCATCCCCCTAATGTTGGGAAAACCACTTGTGTCAAGTGTGCTTTACACCGCTCAGCCACAAAAAGCATCACAGCAAAGCAATGTTCAATTAACTTTTTAAAGAAATACGTATTTCTTGTTGGGACATTTCATAGCCTATATCTGCTAAATTTATTTTCATGTCTGAAACATAAACAAAGCAATTTCCAAGGAATTAATGAATCTTAATTATAATCTGACATTGTTATTACTATAAATTACCTACTAAATATAATGTTTATTGTAATAAGAACTAATTTTGGATTTTAAATTAAATTCATTCATTCTTTAGAAATTTTATGAATATATATATATATTTCTCCTTACTATAAATGTTGTTTATAGTGGGTAGATATTTTAGTTGCTACCCCAGTTTTTTTCTTTATTTTCTTAAACAGTGAAATTAATAATAACCATCCTAGATTGAGAAGCAATAATGGAAAAGGGGATACAGGTTCGATTCCTGTTGGAGGCACACACTTTCAATATAGACTGGTTGTTATTAATTTCACAGTTTAAGAAAAAAAATAAAATAACAGGGATAGCAAGTCAAACATATGTCCCCACTAAAAAGTAACATTTATAGTAATAAGAAATTATGTTGGATAAAAAATTCCTTTAAAAAAAAACAAAAAAAAACAAATATTTCTCATTACTATAAACCTTATTTTTAGTGGGTACATATGTTTGAGTTGCTATCTCAATTTTTTATTTTCTTAAACAAAGAAATTTTAAATACCACCAATTAAAAAAAAAAGAAGATATATTAAATGATCAATATTTTAATGAGAATCCAACAGAATGTTAAGTATATAGACAATATATATATAAGTATATATATATATATATATATAATATATATAAGTATATAGACAATTTAGGAAAAGTCTATTTCACCAATAAATCGCTGTCATCAGAAAATTAATTTTATTTCCAAATTTTTTGTTTTATTTCATTAATGTAGATTTTGTTAAAAATAAAAGAAATTCTAATGGCACCAATTCATTGGTGAAATATGTCAGAATAGAAGTTTTACAAATTGTTTACATTATTTATATATATATATATATATATATATATGTGTGTGTGTGTTAATAAGGCTAAATGCACTTATTTTACACAATTATTTTTATCAACATAATATGCTTTCTTTTCAATGCATTTAACCCAATGCTTCTCCATTAATCACAGATTCAACATTATATAGTGAAAGTTTCAAATCAAATGTCTTGTTGACTTATTCTTATATATGCACACATTTATTTAGTAGAATAAAATTATTTTATGTCGAATTTTGTAAGATTGTAAAACTATGGAAGTGGATTTTACTCAGTTTTGCTATTGTATGAGACATGAATTAAATGGAAAAAATCCTTATCATATCCGAGTGTTACTCTGGATATAATGCCTTCATATTATGGTAAGATGAAACTCCAAAGCCTTAAGATGTACAGTTAAATCAGGATGAATTTCTGGTATTAAAAGACCAACAATTTCCCTTTCATGCATTCTTATAATCTGGTAAACTTAATTTTCATATTGATTCTTTGCAATAAAATTCATTATCATATACAAATGCTTTTTATAAACAAATGTTTTTTTTTTTTTTTCTTTTTCTTTTTTTTTTTTTTCTTTTTTTTTTTAATTTTTTCATTTTTGAATGCACTTCAAGTTTATTTTATTACATTGTTAGGGTGTGTGGTGTGATTATTAAAGTTTTAAAAAATACCCATAATATTTTAAATGCAAACAATTTTAAATATATTAGTAATATTATTATCTTGAATTATCATTATCATCATTGTTATAATAATAATATGAAATGTGGTTAATTATTATAACCTTATTTGATAATCTATAATCCCACCGTCAATTGACTCAGAAATATATCTCATGATTCATTTGTAAAACTGAGGCTATCTACTAAGCTAATGTTTACCCAGACACAACAGTAATTGTATCCTGCTTAATTCTATAATATATTATGAAATGCAAATGATGAAGGTGGTATGAGATGTCATTAAATGTACTAAATTTTTATTAATATTTCTTCATTTATTTTTTTTTTTTTCATCACAAATCAGACTACTTCTTTAGAGCTATTAGTGTGAATTGTAAGATTCCTGTTCAATAAGACCATTTTAAATTTCACTGTATGTACTGTATTGTTTTCTTTTCTACAGATTTTTCAGTGTATATTTTGTTGGGCCACATATGTTTTATATCACTAGTGATCAATGTTTGAATCTAAAAAAAAAAAAAAAAAAAGCAGGACTTTGACTGCTGATTTACAAGGCAGGCAGTCAAGCCCTTTTCCTTTTGCCAGATTAAGCAATGTTTATTAGATATAAAGAAAGTTAATTCATTTAATTAAAGAAACTATCTATGCTGTCTGTAAACAAGTTGCCAGAATGGAAACATACTGGGTGTGATATATAAATCGTCCTCTAAATTACACAAAAATGAAAATAACACTGACATCTCAGTTTAACAGATATATATTTACTAAAATTACACAAAAATATCTTGAAATACTAAAGTATTCAATAAAATAGCCATTGGCTTCAACCATGGCCTCCAGACAAATGAATGGAGGCATAATGTCAGCATCACTAGTGATCACGCCAAACACCATGATGTTGACTGGATATATCATCCAACTCTTTTTAAATCCTCTGCACTGTCTTCAGATTGACACCCAAACCTTCTGAAATGTTTGTATTGTAGCTTCCGACATGAAGGCCAAGCAGTACAGCATGCCTTTTTCCAAAATTTTGGTGGAGTGAATTGTCTGATGGTGCTGTTTTCCTTACAGACAGTGCCTACTATAATGTGCAGTGACAAAATCAAAAACAAACAATGCACAAAATTAAAAATATCAAATAGCGACAATTTACCCATCGTATCATTCCTCTCCCTCTCTCTCTCTCCATATATATATATATATATATATATATATATATATATATATATATATATATATATATATATATATATATATATATATATATGAAGAAAATATACTGAAAACACAAAAAAAATCCTAATATATGCGATTATGCTGTTTTAATGTTTAATGTCAACGTCGGACGTTTCGGTCTAATAGATCATCTTCAGGACATATTCATAAAACACAGGAACCACAACAGAATGCAGAAAGTACTGGATGCCTGTTTCATTCTATTTTTGGGACACATCAGCAGTGTGCATCCAATACCGAGAATCAAACAAGCGTCATACTCACTGGACCAACAGGTCTCTGTGACAGAGAGGTAACAAACCAGACTCGATATAGCACCAGCTCTTCGCATACTTCTTTATATGTTGGTATAAATAGACTCTGAGTCACCCAACAGAATTTGTGAAGAGCTGGCGCTATATCTAGTCTGGTTTGTTACCTTTCTGTCACCAAGACTTGTTGGTCCAGTGGGTATGACACTTGTCATATCATAACGGTCTGAGTTTGATTCTTGGTAGTGGATGTGCATTGCTAATGAGTCCCAAAAATAGGATTAAACAGGTGTCCAGTGCTTTCTGCATTCTGTTGAGGATTCTTCTAGACTCGATGAATTAATTATGATTATTCAAATCCCCCTTTATATATATATATATATATATATATGCAAAAAGAAAACTATTCTTTACCAATGCATTTCATCCCTCTCCTGATGGACTTTATGAAGGTAAATGTAAGAATTTTATACTGCAACATGTATTTATAAACAGAAGCAAAGTAAATATTTGCTTTGCTAAAGTCCATCAGAGAATGAAGCATGTTTTTTTAGTAATAGTTTTCCTTTTGTTTTTATTCATATTGTCTTTTTACAGTTATAGTTTTTTTTATTTATATCTGAATTTTTATACACACGCACACACATATATTGTGGAACCGACTCCAAAGTGGATGCTTCCTTGATCACTACAACCTTGGCCTCTTCAAATCTAGGGTCAACCATTATCTTCCCAACATATCCCCATAAACTGCCAGATTAAACATTGGTCTGTTAATGATAATCTATATAGTTTCTCTACTTGATTTTTATGTTTTTAAGTTTTTATAAGATAACAAGTATTAAGTTTTTAAATGCATATCTAGAATATGAGATCAGGTAAAAAATAATGATTGAATTTTTCATTATTCTTTAACTTTTTAATTTTTATTATTATTATTATTATTATTGAAATTTTTATAATTTAAAAATTTTTTACTAAGATTTTGGGTCATGTTTTGCATTATTTGTAGACTGCTTTTTATGCTCATTAGACTTTTTGAGAATTGCTTTTTTTATTTTTATTTTAAACGAAAACCCAAACTCGTTGCATGTGCATGTTTTGTTAGCTAGATATTGTTGAATCTAGAAATTAAATTAATTTGCTGAATTTGTTATGCTACCATAGGACATAAATATCGTTCATTTTGCTTCTTACATGCCACGAGCATAAATCTCCTCCGCTCTCGTTTCGCTTGTTGTAAAAGTGTTAAGGGGGAACAACTTTTGTTTTCCTTTATAGTGTAACTGTCAAGACATTAATTACAAGAAAATATTCTTTATTCTTGTGTCATAGAAAGGAAGAAAAAACGACAGCAAGAAAAAGATTTTGTTCAGTGAATTTTCAAATTTTATTAGGTAATTTGTTTTTCAATATTAGAGGTAAAATTACTGAAGCATTTACAAACATAGTGTGGTTGGAGGACAGGGGATAAAGATGGAAAAAATTTTATCATTAAGGGTAAAATTCAAGTGCTACCTTTTGACAGTCATTGATCAAACCTAAATGATTTAAAGTTTTTAACACAGATTTTGTTACTTCTGCTGTAATAGCAACAATAAATAATAATTCTTTTTTTCAATTTATTCATATTTCTATCTAATAAATTTTCCAAATTTTAAGAAGTGGTATTCAGTTTGCTATGCAAATTCATTGTGAATTTATTACTCCCCCACCTGATACAAGCCAAAAAATATATTCCTACATTGTGATAAATCATATTCTTAAGGTAATTACTAAATTTCAAATAATTTCAAGTTAAAATAAAAAGTAGTTACTATTTATTTTATTTAAAGCATTTTTTTTTTTACTTACCTTATATCTGTTCTTTTAAAAATAATATTGGGTTGGTGCATAATTATCAGGCGTTTTTTAAACAATATTTATTATGAAAAAAGAAACATAACTATTCAACAATAACATTTTTAAATGATTATTCCGGAGCATAGTCACCATCTACTTCATTTTATATCCTGAAAATAAAATAATATTTTTATTAAAAAAAAGTAAAGAAAAAGCAATTTTTATTGAAAAAATAACTTGCCTACAAAAACGCCTGATAATTATGCACCAACCCACTACTTAAATTTCAAAATAATTGCAAAATATGAATTTAACACATTTTCTTCCTTACCTTTTATTATTCTTATTCTTATTCTTCTTATTAGTATTTTTCTTACCTTCTATTTTATTAATTTATGTTTTTGCTTGCATAGAGAAATCAATCTACAATGAATTTACATCGACAACTGATCCCCTGCCCCCTCTTAAAACTTAGAAAATTTTTTGTTTCTTTTTATGTTTGTGATCTTCATTGATATATTGGGGGGGGAAAAAATTTCTTATTTGTGTTTTTTTCTAGAAAATCCATGATTTTAGTTATTGATTTTGGACTGAGTTAAGTTTATCCCAAAGTCACATGTATGAAGTAATGTTTGGAGATCATGCAACCAATGGCTAGGGAAATAAAAACTGTGAATTAATCCATTCTTTGATGGGAGAGTTTTAAAGTGCAGTCAGGGTGAAATGGTTAACCAGTTTTGAGAGTAATTTTGGTTAACTTGTAAATCAGTCTCTTTTGTAGCTTCATTTTAATATCAATTATAAATGTGCAAAGAACATGACTTATTTTTTCCTCCTGTGTGATATCTTTTTTTATTATATACTCTGTGATAATCTAATGGCTAAACTATAAAAATTAATATTGAATAATTGGCAGATCATTTTGTTTAGATAAAGTAAAGAAATCAAATCCTAACTTGGTCTAAAGAAGTCTTTGTTATACATTAATCTAGCATAGGCTTAACAAGCAAACACTAAAAGGAAATCATTCTAAATAAATACAGATGAATAATTAAGGTAAATTCTTCTACAGAGTGCAAAGGGTAAATTGTCGCCATTTTATATTTTTAATTTCTCACATGCACATTGTTTTTGATTTTGTTGACTGCAAAGTATAGTAGGGTCAGTTGGGCACCATCTGTGAAAAAAAAGAGCACCATGGTGTAATTTACTCTGCCAGAAATTTGGAAATGGTACTTCTTAGCATTCATGCCAGGGGTTCCAATGTGAACATTTCAGAGTGTTTGGGTGTCAATCTGAGAACAGTGCAGAGGATTCGAAAAGAATTGGATAATATATCCACTTAACATCATGGTGTTTGGAGTGATCACTAATGATGGCAATGTTATGCCTCCATTCCTGCTCACGGGGCTTCAGATTGAACACGGAAGCCTACATCGTGTCTTGATGTGGTGGTGCTGCCCTGGGTCAAAAGGGTGTCAACTGGATGACCCTATGTCTGGCAACCTAGTCATGGCTGTCAGACAATCTCTGCAACCACATCACCCCCTACATCTGGGCACCTAACTCCCCAGACTGCAACCCTTTTCATTATTATTATGTGTTGGGTGCAGTTGAATGAGAGACCAACAAAGCTCCTAACACCAAAGATGAACTGAAGGTAAGGATTATAGCAGCATTCACCAACTTAAACAAGGAGACCCTCCATAATAATTCCAGGAGATTCCAAAATTGTCTGGAGGCCATGGTTGAAACCAATGGCGATTTTATTGAATAAATTTACTCTTTAGTATTTCAAAATATTTTTGTGTAATTTTGGTAAATATATCTGTTAAAATGAGATGTCAGTGTTATTTTCATTTTTGCATAATTTAGATGACAATTTATCCATCACGTCATGAATGAGAATCAAACAACACAAAAATAAAAATACCAGAAAATTTTTTTTCATACGTCATTCTCTGATGAATTTTTAATAAAAGTGAAACATGTTAGATTTATAAAAATTTCCTATTTGTTCTTTATCCTGTTTGATATATATATGGGATTCTGAAATCTTCCTGGTTCAACTAAGAAAGGATTTTTTTTTTTTTAAATTCTGGTATTTGCTCTGGTTTCAGGAAGTTTGTTAGGGTGAAAACTTTTCAGTATCCTTTTATGTATGTAACTTTTAAAATATAGTTAATGTTAATTTCCCCTGAAGCACAACTGGCTAGGTCTTTTGTGCCTTAAAAAAAATTCACATAAACTTAGTTGCTTATGTTCATATTTTCAATGTAGAAAATTTTCCGAGTCAAGTTAAAGAGCTATTAGTCTATTGTCTAAGTAAAATTCATGATGTTAAAAAAAACTAAAACGTATTTCCCCAGAAAAGCTCTTTTTCCATTCCAAGTCTAACAGAAAGTTAGTTTCATGCTTTTAGACAAAGTGTAAAGAATTTTTTTGAACTCAAGCATAGACAATGTCTGTTAGCATGATAACCAATTATCAACAAAAGTTAATACATTATATCAAAAATACATGACTGGGATTTAGTGTTTAATCTTTGTCTGATAATATTTTAAAAATATATATTTTATTAATTTTGCATTCAGAAATCAAGTAAGAAGATTGTTACAATTAAGCATTTTATATATATATATATATATATATACATGATGAAGAATAGAAACTTTATGTACATGTTCTAAGAAGAAAAATTTAAAGTATCAATTTATACAAGGGACATAACTGCAACACAATTAACTAGGACAAGGGAAATAATTTTGTCCTTTAGCTAAGTCAAAGGCTGATCAAATGGTTTAAATATTTCATTTACTTTATAAATTTAGTT
Organism: Acanthosepion pharaonis; assembly: GCA_903632075.3. Classification (NCBI taxonomy): domain Eukaryota; kingdom Metazoa; phylum Mollusca; class Cephalopoda; order Sepiida; family Sepiidae; genus Acanthosepion; species Acanthosepion pharaonis. Next base: position 383,130 of record CAHIKZ030001272.1, read on the forward strand.
CTCACCAGATGATAAAATATTTCTTTTAACACACACAGTAATTCTAATATAATGATTTTAGCTGGATGAACTAATTTAAAAAATTAAAAAAGATTCCTGATAGAAGTTTTAAACGTGTAAAGGCTGTCTCTTGAAGTGTGAAATTTTGGAGATTAATTTTTTCACAGAAGCCAACAATAAATAAAAAAGATAAGTTACTTGTTTGCTTAAAAATAAAAGGTTTATTCAATTTGAAAGTTTTGAGTTTCAAATGTTAAAAATAGATTGAAAGAAATAAATAGAATTGCGGTATTATGTGATAAGGGAAACAGAAAATAAGATTTTAATACATTGTATCTGAGAAGTCGCATTATCAAAAATAGTCTTTTTTTTTTTTTTTTTTCATACTTCCATAAATGATGTTTCAGAAAATAGAGTAGGTCAGTTAAAAGTGCAGTACCCTGATTGTATACATGTCTTTTTATTTAATTTGTGCTTCCAAATATTCTGAAAATTCCATTGATAAAGAATTAATTTTATCCTTGTTGCCCATTTCAGAAAGATCTCAAAAGCAGGAAATAAATCTAAATAATTTAGAAATTTTCATTTGTTGCAAATAGAAAAATTTCTAGTTGTAATTGCACTCCACTTTTTTCTCTTTTCACATAACTATTCATATTAATAGTCCATATAAATAATACTACCATCTTTGTGTGCATGTTAACAACTAAAAAGATTTCATTTAAAAATTTCTTTGGTAAAAAATAAATAAATAAATTTTTTAAAAAATCCACTTTTTGTAGAAAGTGGAATTGGCAAGGTGGGTTTAAATACCATCTTGGTTTATTGTCTGGAAAAAATAAGAAGCCAACCAAACCCACCCTCAGTTATAGGTGGGAAGCCAATCTCAGAGAAGAAAAATTCAAACCAGCTCGGTATACATGGGCTGTGGAGTATGAAAAGGGTATTCTTTACATTAAAGCTTAGTTTGACCGTTCATTGTAACAGATCTTCTTCCATCTCTCCTGGATCTACATTGCAGCAGAATCTTGGAGATATTGAAAGAGTGAGTCAGGACCCATGCAAACTCTACTCCCCTAAAAGATCACATGCTATCTATCCTCATTCTTTGTGGTGGATACTAATACAAAGATTTGTATGCACATGTCAAATATTATGAAGCAATATTCAGTTACCCTTATGATGGAAAGCACACCACTAATGAAGATCTTTTGCAGCCCATATCTCCTAATTTTGTTTTCATATCTAAAACAAAGGGTACGTGAGTTATGCTTTGCCATGAAGCCCTTCCTGGCTGAGTGATCTAAAAGCATACCAAGCTATTAAATTAAATATGTAAACTATATCAGTTAAAAGCTGATGATGTGTTTTAATTTCTGAGTGATCATTATTTACATTCAGACTAATGTTCTCACTTTTATCACAATGTTTCAGCTGTTGTACCTTACAGTCTTCTAAATGTTTCTTAAAACAGTTAAAAAAAACTTTCTTAAAACATTTTACACACTATAAAAAAACTTTATTTTTGTAAGCCAATTATTCTAAAAGAAAAATTTGGAATTATTTTCTTTCAACACAAATTAAAAATTGTCATTTGCTTCTCATTTTTATATATATATATATATATATATATATATATAATATAAATATAAAGAATACGCATTTATGAAAATAATACCTCATCAGTTGACATGTAAAAATGATGTCACAAAATTCTTATAAACATACACAAAAGAAAATGGAGAAAATAGTTTTAAAATAATATTTTAAAAACACAAAAAATAATAAAAAAAAAAAATACTTGTTTCTGGTTATTTAATTTATCTGTCAAAGATACTAAAATGTACATTTGCATTTCAACTGAGCACCCCTAATCCATTATCATAGATGACAGTTATGTTGTCTTGTTTCCACCAACAGATAACTTGGATGAGTCGCCATCTCAGGAAATGATTTGTAAACGTTCTACCCTGGATGCCCGAGCCCGATGGCGAAAAGCAATTCAGGAAACATTGCTTCTCATCCGAATGAACAAGGAAAACCAAAACCTGAGAGGTGAGCAATCGCCAAGATAACTTTCATATTTGATTCACAATAATTTCATTAAAAAAATTCCCTCTCCTCATTTGTAAATTTGAACATGTCTGAAATAGAATGGAAGGCAACAAGTCTTTTGGGAAGAGTTTTTTTTCACTTTAATTTTTTTTCTTTTTTTTTCTTTTTTTTTACTCCTCTAACAATCATCATTTATTATCTTCTGCAAACATCATATTATTTCTTGTTTTTATCATATATATAAATTATCATATTTTTCATATATGTCCAGTAGGATATATATAAACATATATATGTATGGTATCATAATTTATCATATATATATTTTTTCATATAAGTTTTTATAGCACAAATTTAACATTTATTAATCATTAGCATTCCTCTTTAAGAAATTATCTGCTTTCTTTAACACATATTTTGATCACAGTTCTCATCTGAGAGTAATATATTCTTCTTTTTTCAGCTGAATTTATTCCTAAAGAAAAAGCAGATTTAAATTGTCTGTTCAGCAAAAATTTGTCATTGCCTTATCCCCCCCCCTGCTCTTCCTGTAATACAGCTTGAAAACTTTTTTTTTTGGTAAAAAAAAAAAATTACTATGAGAAAATCTCCCAGTAGATATATTTGATGTGATATACAGAAAATATACAATTCTGCTTGCTACGTAATTAAATATCAACACAGTTTCCAACTCGGCTTTTTAAAAAATTACTTATTGCTAATTTATTTTAATATGAAAATATCAAAAACAAGATTTGTTTTCATTGCTTCCATCAAATATTTTTGTACATGATCTCCACAACTATTTCATACCCAAGAGTTCAATTTCTGGTAAAAATTAGTATTTTTAGTCATGTCTTTGCAGTAAATATGCAAAAATTACACATTAATAAGTAAAATCTGCTCTCATAGTTGATAGTGCAAATGAATGCAAGCTCCATTAGATAATCAGCCTAATGAGCCACATAACAAAACTTATCAAGCGAATTCTGATCAATAGAGCCCATGGCAACTTTAGGACAAGAACAGTGCGGCTTCATTAAAGACACTGAAAGAAAAAATGTGATATCTATTCTCAGAATATCAGAAAGACCAATACAAATCCAGGAAGATGTATACTTATGTTTTATAGATTATGCAAAAGTGTTTGATAAGGTATGACACAAAGAATTATTTGAATTGCTAAAAAAAGCTCTATTTATTTGGGAAAGTTATTAGAAAATTCAGAATTCATACTTGGAACGAAGCACTTGTATAGAGATACAAAATGAATTCAACAGAGGAAATAACCTATCTAATGAACTTGACAGAATAATGATTTGGAGAGACAGGAAAAAGACAAACATTGCTAAGTACAAAAATGGACAAAAAGTAATGAAGGGCCATGATCACACACTTCCTAAAGGAACATGACACACAGGAGAAAAAATTCACAAAAATAAAAAGGGGGGTATAAGACAGGAATGTGTCTTCTCACCAGATTTATTCAACATGATCCTGAGAGAATAAAGGATAAAGGTACCTACCACACAAAATTTAAACAATACACTGCTAGCCATAAAAATCTTAAGGCCAATGGAAATAAAGAAAAAATATACTTTTTGCATTGTTAGGCTCAATCACTTATTAGTAGAGTTAGCAAGTTCTACTTTGATTAGAATAATACTATTATTAATTTACACCATCCAATCACTTGAACAAGGACTGTGATATCTGTTCTCTGAATTACATCAGAAAGAGCAATACAAATACAAGAGGATGTATACCTATGTTTTATAGATTATGCAAAAGTGTTTGATATGGTATGACAAAAAATTGTTTGAAGTGATAGGAAAGATTGATTTATTTGGGTAAGATTTTAGAAAATCCAGAATTCATACTGGGAGCAAACAGATAGAAAATGAATTCAGTAAACACACAAAAATCTAAATGAGCATAAGAGACAAAGAATTATTCAACCTTTACAGCAAGGTGATCCTGAGAGAACTAAAAGTCCTACCAAAATTTTTTATTGGTGGACACAATCTTAACAATTCAAGATATATGCATATAACAGTGTTGATAGCAGATATAGAAAGGAAACTTGAAGAATTCTTACAGAAGATATCGCAGGAAAGTGAAAAGGGGAGGATTAACCATCAATTGTAAGAAGAATAAATGTATGATTGTCAACAAGAGGAACGGTCCGAAAAATGAACTACAAACTCTTCTATAGAATCACATTTCTGTTGCTTCTTCATTTTTGAGAAGATTGTCCAGCATTCACTGCCATACAGGAAAGGACTGATAATTACACAACAGTTCAGTACTCTTTTCTTTGCTTGTAACAAAATTTCCTGTTACTTAAGACTTTGCTTAGCTTTTAGAAGACATCTTTCATTATTACAATGCACCTTTGGAGATCAGTGTCACATTTTTCATCCTTTATTAAAACATTTTCTAGACATTTAAATTTCCGTCCTTCCTGTTTGGCAGTGAATGCTGGACAATCTCTCAAAAAATGAAGAAGCAACAGAAATGTGATTCTATAGAAGAATTCTGAGAATACCATGGACTGAACATGTGAGTAACAAGGAAATTTTAAGGAAAATGAAAACAAAAAGGATGCTTATATTTAGAATCAGAAAGAGAGTCAAAATTTCTAGGACACATAATGAAGAAATTGGGCTGAGAAAATTTGATCCTTACAGAACGTACTAAAGGCAAGAGGGACGCAAAGAAAACAGCAAGTAAACCTAATGACCTGGTGTAAATGGATAGCATAACAGGAAGTGAGATGGATGATGAAAAGGTAAACCTTACTAAGAGTTACAAAGTATAGGAAGTTATGGAGAGTCATGATCACCCATATCCTAAAGAGATACAGCACATAGAAGTTTAACTAAAAGGATTAACAAAGTCCTTAAATTCATAATGATCAACCTTATATTAAAGAGGAGAATTGACGTTCAATCACAAGTAGCTACATGTTTTTTCTTTCTTTTTTTTTTTTTTAACTATAACCTAATAATGATTAAAAATTGATTTTGTTTATGAGATGAGTTTAAATAAACAAAAAAGAAATTTTCTCTCTGAAACCATTTGAACTTTCACTTTTTTTTCTTTCATATTCTTTTTTTTTTTTTTTCTTAAATCCTCACCATTGTCTTTTTTCTTCACCCTACTGTTCTCAGTGTTAAAGATACCATGGTTTGTCATAAGAATTCAAGGTACCTCTTCTCAATCCTTTATTGTATTCAGAATATATCTTTTTTTTTTTTTTTTTTTAAGGGCAGCAGTTTTCTTGGAAAAAAATTCCTCTACTGATAAAAATATACAGTGGAGTTTTAGATGAATTCTCTCTCTCTCTCTCTCTCTCTCTCTCTCTCTCTCTCTCTCTCTCTCTCTCTCTCACACTCACACTCACACACACACACAAAAATAAAAAATAAAGAAAACTCTGGCAAACATTTTGTATGTATGTAATGAATATTCTATAAGAAAACTTATTCAGTTTGTCCACATCTCCATGTCCATTGTGTCTCTGGTTGTAGCCAGCTATGCTTAGATTCTAACCACTTGTCTCTTTATTGTTTTATCAATACTTTGTAAGTTTGAGTTTTTTTCAATGTAGTTGTCTCCCTTCACATGAGAATTTCCTGTCACAGACTAATCAGCATTGTAACAATTTGAAATCTGCTTTTTGCTGGTAGTACAACATTTCCTTAAATCTTTATATAATATATAGTTTATCAAGCTTCATGGAAAATACAATCTGACTTTGAACCTTTTCATTCCAATTGATTTACCCAAAAGAACTACAGATAATATGAGCATGTCTTTCTAGGGATTTGTTGAATTTTTAACCATTCTGGATCTGGGTTTACAAAATAGCCTTGTATGATGCATGTCTGTCTTTTTCTACCATGTTGTAATGATATTAAAACATTACAAATCAAGAAATGGCTTCTCTAGATTCTTTACTATTAAGTATGATTACAATGTTATATATAATATATACTATACTGTTTGGTAGTGTACCAGTTCAAGCTTTATAACAGTCCTAGAAAGAGTTGAAGAAATTTGAATAGCTGAGGCACCACCCTCTTGGTTATTTTGTGAGTTTTTCATGTATTGATGTTATTTTCACATTATTAGTAATAATAGATAAAAAAAAAAACATTACATGCTACACTAAAGAAAAATATTAATTTAAATGTTTTTTCTTTTTTTTTTTTAAATAAATGCTGAAAATATCTTTACTATCATCTATGAAAATTTTGTAATTTCAAGATTTTTATCTGATGGCTTCTTTCAGTTATTCTCTTCTTAGCAATCTTAAACCTTCATACCCACAAAAAAAGTGTCAAAAGTATGAATTTTTGCATGACACTGCTATAATTTTAACTACCTTCACTCCTTGTAAATGTTTATTGTTTAAAGAAAGGGATGATTAGATATGTAATAAAATACATGATGAAAGTGAATTTATACATTTGAGAATTTACAACAAAAATATTAAACCCTATTTATTAGATTGTTATATTTACAAGAATAATTTTACATTTGCAACATTCTAAAAACTAAAACAATTGTATTAAAACTAATGCAATATTTATCATTTATCAATTTATAAAGAAATAAATATGAAAAAAATTTATTCATAAATTTATGAAGATTTATTAAAATATGAGTAGAAGCTATAAGGAAATTCTTGCAATTTACTATTTTATAAAGTTTAAACTGGTTGGCTGATGTTTTTTGCCAACCATTCCAATAAATAATCTAATAAATAAATAGTGTTTATTATTTTGGTTGTCAATTCTCAAGAACAAAGAAAATGTATAATCATATTTATGTTTTATCATAATTCTAATCTTTGCTTTTTAAAATGATAAACATTGCCAAGGAGTGAAGGTTGTTAAAATAATAGCAGTGTCAAGGGAAAAACCATCCTTTTGGCAACCCTTTATTATTTGTGGGTGTGAAAGTTCAAGATTGTCCTCTTTATAAATATTCTAGAAGGTTTCTCTATAAAATTTCATTTTTTTCCCTTCCAAAAGAAACCACGAGAACTCTCTTCAATTGTCCCTTACACCATTATTTATATATATATAATCTTTTACATCCTCCTTTTTTATTTTCATTTTTTTTTTTACATGTTTCTTTTTCTCTTAAGCTCATTTTAATTACTGTAAAAATTATTTTACTAAAATAAACATGGCTGCTTGTTCCTCTTTCCATAGTCATTTCATAATACCTCCCTTGTTTTTCCTTTTTTTTTCTTCCTCCACAAATCTTTATTAAAGCTAACTATTTATTCTCCCTTCACTGCTGCTGTCATTGTTCAACACAGGATATTTCATCCTGTATGGGTCCCGTTCAGTCGTCGTATTCAGAGGTAAGATGCCATTAGGTATTCCAATATTCATAAAAAGAAAAAAAATAATGCACCACAGTGTACACTTTCCAGTCCCACCCATTCCCCCTCTATTATTGCATATCAGTGTCACTTACCTGCATGATGTGCACCTTGTGTATCTTTTTTTTTCTTTTTTTTTTTCTTTTTTTTTTGTTTAAACTGTTTAAAATTTGAGAGATAAAGGAGAAAGAAATAGGTTATTCTTCAGGCTATGCCATACTGCTAATAAATATTTTCTTTTGGATTCTTCCAAATGTTACATATGAAAAAAAAAAAAACGGAACCAGAGATTTGATTAAATGGCAGAAATAATTAAAATAAAAACTTAACAAATCTACTATTGTTTCTCATTTAATTTTTTTTTCTTCTAATGAACAGATACTGTTGACTCGTTGCACTTGCTTTTCAAACTTTTTTTTTGTTATCACATTTTTCCTTCTCTTATATTTTTCTCAACAGTTGTCTTAGCATATGCTATAATCTCCCATAAACAGAATATAGTGAGAGAGACATGAAGCAATCATTTCTTATTTATTTTTTTTTTTCCACTTGCTTGTCAACAAAATAGTTGATGATATTTGTTTTTCTGGCCACACTTGATTTTTTTATGGTAGAGATTGCTGAAACTAATCACAAAATAGATCTTTGTGCAAGACACCAAAATCAGTTACCAATGATTAGTTTACTGCTTCAAATCTAGAAAATATTTATACTTAAAGCATATGAGATTATTTTTTCTTTTTCCTTTTAATGCTCTATTGAAATGGCATGGCTTCAGGAGAAACCAGAAGACAACTTATTTTCTTAGAATGTTTGGATATAAAAAATAGAAAATTACAAATTAGTTTAAATTTCTGGTTGCCAATTGTTAGTATCATAACCAAATTTTTGATTTATTCCAATTTATATTGACAATTAGTAAGAGATAATGAATTTGAAAATGCTCCTGCAGAAGATGGCTTTACTATATTTTATGTAGATGTGTTTATCATCCAAGAGGAATGAGGTTATACTCTAAAAATAAATGATAAGTAAATGGTTGTATTTATTACTCATAACATTAGACCTTAATGAATGTTGATTTTTTTTTTTTATCTTGTTAGCTTAATTTATTTCAGGAATAATATTGTTTGTTAATAACACATGTATACATTGATATCTTGTTTTATTGGGCAGTTCTGTAGACAGTATTAGAGATTTTTATTAATACTTTTGAGGAAAAAAATGTATAATTCATTGTATCCAAAGGAAATGTAATATCAGATTGGATTTCAGCATTTTTCTAATCGAATTGTTGGCTTGAGATCACATGAAAATTTGATGATCTTTGTAAAATGGTTCTTTTTCTATCATCAGAATACATTGGAATTTAGTGGATAAATATTAATCTCCAGGTGCAAATTAAGCAACAGTTATTATTCTAAATGGATTTTTTTCTATACAGTCTAATTGGCGTAAATGCTTTGATGTATTGAAGAAATTAGTAAAGCAATTGTTGTTGTTGATTTAAATGTTAGCTTCATTTTTTTTTTTTTAAATATTATTGCATGCTTTCTACAAAGCCTTGGAATGCCATCCAAATTATTTTTTAGCAATGTTTTTGTTGATATAATAATGCCTGAAGAATTACTATTTATGCCTTTATTTAGTGGACGTCTCTTTTCTTTTTCTTTTTAATTATTTTAATTTTTATTTTGCCTGTTTTTTAAATCTTTTTAATAGAAAGTATTTTTCAGGGTGATTATATTTTTTTAATTAATGTTACACTGATGTTAAAACAGTTATCAAGTACTCTTTTCCAGCTCTGTTTTCTGCTTTTTCAACAGTTTATTATTGAATATATACTTTTTTTTCTGATGACTACTAATCAATTGCTATGACTTAAGTACACCCACAATTTGAATTCCATCTAATGATTGGAAAATTTCTTCTGTTGCCTGTGTTCTTTGGTTTTGTACATATACTCCTTTATACTAAATACAAGTTCCATCTGGAATAGTCATATTGGTAGGATTTCCTTTTTTTTTTTTTTTCTTTTTTTTTTTTCCAAATAAACATGCAGGTTTAAATAAAAGTTCCACTGGGAATTTTTGTTTCCTAGAACAAAATAATCATGCTACAGAGAAAATTATTTGAAAAATAATTATGCCATAGCAAATAAGCACATTGTTAGATTTGAGGGCAAGATGAATTAAAAGGAATAATTTGTGATGGCCCTTGTGTTTGGCACACAGGAATGCAGACATGAAAAAGGTAAACATTACAAATGAGGCAATCTGTTGGTCCTTGAATTAGGTAAGTATAAATAGTTATGTGTTCTTCCAAAAATTGTTTATAAAGAAGCAAAACGAAAGACATATTTAAGATGTTAACTTGCTAAAGGTCTGCAATAATAGATTGTATGTTTAATGTCCAAGTTTTAAACTCTGTATATTTTCTCTGAAGAAAAAAATATTTAAATGATTCTTTACTTTGCCTATACTTCTATTTTTTTTTTTACAAAACTTCTTCCAGTTCATTGCCATTTGTGAGGCACAAATATTTTGAGATATTTATACGTTGTTTATTTTTATTTGTTCCTCTTTTATTTATATTTTTCTATATTTACAAAATGATTTAAATTAATAAAATATATTTGACATACTTTAATGAAAGCATTTTATTTTGTATTTATTTGTATTTTTTATCAATATAATGTTTGTTAAAATTTACTTCATTTATAATCTTCTAAATAACGACAAATTTTGTCCATCTGTCTGTGTGTATGAAACCTCTCTAACTCTGGCCATGGCCACACTTGCTTTACATAGACATATTATACCTTTTTGGAATTGGGATTATCCTGAGATTGAAAATCTGTCCTTCATCTGGCGCTTGAACATCCAACCTTGGGATCTGTGTCTGGATGAGGATGGAATAGCTAAAAATTCAAATTTTAAAATAATTGAAAAAAAATTAGTGATTTTGAAAGTTTTTAATTCATATTTAAAGTAACAGAAAAATCTTGTGAATTTAAAAAAAATTGTTTTAAATTCAGTTTAAAGTATCCCCAAAACTTTGAGGAAATAAATTTTATTTCTTCAAAATGTCAAGGAATCAGAGTTAAAGTGAGAGGTTTCATGACACAAGGTTTTGTAGTTCTGCAAAGTTTGAGATGTGAAAGACTCGATTCAATTGAAGTTCCATGGTGTTTGTAATTTGAAGAACTCAGTTTTTGATATGAATTGTTTTTTTTGTCCAAAATTGGACTTGTTGCCAAATCCAAGTTAAGGTGAGGTTTTGAAGTTCCACGGTGGGAATTGAGAAATTCAAAGTTATTTCTTCAAAACTATCATTGCTGTTTTCTAAGCTGAAACAGAGGTCCATTTTGTTTTAGGCCAGAGGCCCAATTAGCCCTCTGCAGGAGCCAATTAAAAAGTCTACAAAAAGTGTGGCTTTTAAGCTAATTAATAATAAAATATACAGAGAAATTTATTATCTCGGCTAAAATTTTACAAATAGTTTCTATATTTCAGTGATTTTTTTTTTCTCTTTATTTTTTAAAATTTTGGGTTGTAAGATTTTTTCATATCTTAATTGTTGTTCCTTTCTGTATAAATGGATGTTTGTATGTCAATCACTTGCATGTTGTTATTCTGCTTTTATTAAAGAAAATTCTTTTCCTAAATTCCTATATAAATCTTATTTTTTTTATTAGAATTTTATAATGGTCCTATTCTCAACTCTTACACTGTCATGTGGTGCTCCATGCACACACACATGCACACAAAACTGAAGAGACTTGGGATATCTCAGGTTTTTATAGAAAAAAGAAATATGCAACTGCTGTTTCTAGATGAACTATTTTCATTATTATTTCTTGCTTTACTCATTACATTTTAGTACAAATTCTGGATCAAAACGTTTTTTTCTATGAGAGTAAAGAGTGAAAATAAAAATAAAATAAGTTTCTGATTAGATTTTAACTCGCATTTCACACCTCATTGGAAGCTACTTTAACTTTTAGTGAGGTTCAATTTTACAAGAAAATCTGATTTACAATCATAATAGTGATGGAAGGACAGTTTCATTTTTACCTATATTTAATAACATGAAAATAAAGCCACAAAGAATGTATGTATTTATTAAGACATTAAATAAATATGCTTTTAGGTCTAATCTTGAAATTCTAAAATACTAAAAGTTATGGGTATTAGCAGTATTTTCCACACCCCCCACAATCTTAAGATTACCCTGTTTATCAATTTCTCACTTTGTTATCCTTTAAAAGATTTTCTTTTGCATTCTTGGTGCATTTTAAGGTTACATTAATTCAATACATCTGACTATAAGGTACTATTTCAGCTACTTATGTTACTTGCTAAAAATCTGATTTTGTATCTCTTTATTGTATGAATAGTACTAGGATGTTAAAAAAGTGACTGAAAATGCATCAGCAAGTTTTTAGGTCAGCCATTTTATTAAAATGTTATTTAAACTCTACTTCTGTATCAAGCACTGTTTTCTTAAAACTTTGGATCATTAATCTGTTTTTTTCCTATTACATCAAAATACACACACACACACACATATATATATATATATATATATAAATTTTCTTTACCAATGTATTTTGGCCTCTGAGGGACTTTTTTTACTTTGATAAGGTCCATCAGCAGAAGAAACGCATTGGTAAATAAAAGTTTTCCTTTTGTCATTTATTTGTATTGTCTTTTATTAATGTCTAAATTTTTACATTTTCTCTCTCTCACTCACACACACACACATTTTTTAATCATTTCACCCCCACAAGCAAGGTACTAAAGCTACTAAGACACAAGGAGTTACTGAGTGTTAGAGAGTAGGAGAAAATAAAGAACACTATTAAGGAGAAAGAACAATAAAATAGCAGGAATTAAGACAGAAAATAACGATTGACATTGCATTTTAAGTTTTTTAAGAACAAAGTTAACTGGGATCAAGAAGCTGGAAGAGTTCCGCATTCAAGAACTGTGATAGAAGAAACAATTAGCACACACACACACACATATATATATATATATATATATATATATATATATATATATATATATAAATAAATGTTTAGCAATCTAACATGTTTCACTTTTATTAAATCTTCATCAAACAATGAGATATGGAGAAAATAAAAAATAATTTTTTACTTTTGTGTTACTTGATTTTTGTATTGTGTATTGCATGCATTCAACTTGTTAAACAAAAAATCCCCAAATCTAGGCATTGATAACTCTTAACAACAGTCAGTTATGTGCCATGCATGATACATGCTTAGGCAATCATGTATCCTTCAGTACATGACTGACAAGGCAGATTTTTTCTCACAGTAGGTTGCCATTTCTTTCTGCAGTAGACCAGTTGCCATCCAAGGCTATAGAAGCCAGTCTGTCCTGCTATTTACCCATAGCTGGGAGGAGAAGAAGAGGATTCATACCTTTCCCAAGGGTATCAGCACATAATGGATTTGACTGGAATTTGAACTCGGTTCTTAGATTACTTAATCCAAGCCGCTATCCATTACCTCCACCGTACCTCCTAACAACACCACAATCCTACCCTTTAACTTTTAAATAAATTAGTTATTCGTAATAAGATCTTTACCACCAAGTCCAAGACAACTGGAGATATAATTAGAGAGAAAAATAAATCTAACACTAATTCAGATGCTGATACTTATCAAACAAATTGCTTACAATGTAAAAGCATTTATATCAGGTATCACAAAATCTAAAAGCCAGTATCTATGAACATAAGAGATTTACACTTAGGCAACAATTCAAACTCACTCATAATTGACAGGAACAAGACTGGCCATAACTTTGATTTTACAAATGCCACCCTAAGAAAAAAAAACGAAAAAAACAAAACATAACTCTTTATATTGAAAACACTTTGAGGGACTACTAATAACAATATTACCAACTATAAACACATGTCAAAAACACATTATATTACCAACCTTTATTGAATCCATTCTTGACTCAAGAAGTTGTGAGTTCAATACCTGGCCACAGCAAAGGGAATGGAAACTTGAAGAGTTGAGTTACTAAAGGGAATTAACTGAAACTGAGATATCCAAAAAATTCATGGTACATGGAATTAGAACAATCTACCTCAGTGGACAAAATAAAAGATTTAGTTTGAAATTCCAACATATATCACCTGAAGAAGGCCAGAACGTACAATGGCTGAAACCTTGTAAATATGGCAATAAAGATGAGGACAAAAGTCTGAATGATGTAAATATTAATGTATGTTTATCTAAAACACAAACATGTCTACTAAACATACATACACACACGAATATTCATTATCATGTGAACCTCACATAGACAAACTAGAATTATTATACACTTACATACATAAAGCAATATTTACAGATTTTAGTTAGTCTTGGAATCCATGAATTTCTTGAAACTTTGAATGGACATGTCACTTCTTGAATTCAGAATGCCACAAATTATACTACTGTTTAAAAAGTTGAATGCACATAAAACATGATTAACCAATGAAAATCAAACACAAAAAATACCAGAATTTTTTTTCTCCATATCTCATACTCTGATAAAGCTTTAATAAAAGTGCTTAATAAACTGTATTAATAGTGCTGTGGATCAGTCACACACTTAAAACAATTTTCAGAGCAAAGAAAAGTGTTCAATGTGATCCAGTTCAATATAGCACAAACTGATGTGTTTATATATATATATATATATATATATATATATATATATATATATATATATAAACTAAAATAAAAGCTTCAAGATATATATAAACCCAAATCAAAAACATATTACATTACCAACCTTTATTGAATCCATTCTTGACCCAAATAAACATTTTTCTTTCTGTCACACAATATGCACCTAATCCAACAAAATTATGAAAGTTACTCTAATTATTATGCATAAAATGCAAATTATGTAATTAGCAGAACTTGGACTATGAGAGAAATCACACCGTGTCTGAAAGAGGTCACAAAGGTCTGGCACACAATGCTCAATAACCCAGACGATAAAAAAACACAGTTTGATCCTAAGATACTTGAAGACACTGGGAAACAATGCTCAATAGCCCAGACTGTAAACTGCAAAGGAGGCAGTTTGATAATTATTATATATAGGTATTTCCAAAAAAAGCAATATCTAAGCATTTTAAAAATTAAAAAAATCTTTCTTGAAGCTTTTATTTTAGTTTTAATTCTAAGCTAATAGATTAAGTTTAATATTTCCAATAAGTAAAATACTGAAATCAAGGATAGAATGTATGTGTAAACACTCAATGCTGACTCTGGTGTCCATTTTCTCTTTCTTTCATATATATATATAGTGTGTGTGTGTGCACTTTGTTAAACAAGACTGACAGGGTACTTTTAAGTTGTTTCTTATATTTTTCTTGTATAAAAACAATTTTTCTTTTCTGAATTGTTGATTCCATTGATAAAAACCCTATTGGTAAAAAAATATATTGTGCGATAAATATATATTTTCCAACGTAGATGCATTAAAGAATTTCAGTCATTTCTTCTCTCTTAATAATACAGATCAAACATTTACACTGAAAATTTCAGAAAAAAAATCAGCAAATGTTTGTGTTGGGCTACAAATTTTGACTCACACTCAGACACCACATTACACATTAAAAAATACATACACATATCCATATATTTGGTTTGTTTGAATTTTGGTTAATTTTATGGATGTTATTTTTTTGTTCAGATAGAAAAGAATTATAGTAGGTTTTTGTTTTGTTTTCTTACACTGCAAAAAAAAAACATTTTAAATATCCAGAATAGATTATTATCGCATTTTTTAAAATAATTTGTAAGTCTTTCTTTGCTAACAACTTGATATAGGTCTCCCTGTGAAGTTTTTTCTTGCAGATGCATTTTTAATATTTTCATGGATTTCTGTTAATTTTTTTTCAATTCAAATTCATAAGAGTCTTTTTGTCTTGACCTTTTGCTTTCTTTCTTTGTTCATCTGGATGCTGTTTTCATTTCAGCAAGGCAAGATGAAATTCAGCAGAAGCGGCAGAACTTGGACTATGAAGAAATCACACCTTGTCTGAAAGAGGTCACAAAGGTCTGGGACACAATGCTCAATAACCCAGACCGTAAAAACACACAGTTTGATCCTAAGATACTTGAAGATTGCATTAAGCAAGGTGTGTATCAGCTGAACTGAATCTTTTTTTTTGTTTTGTTATTATTATCATCATCATATATTTTGCAGTACTTTTTACAAATCTCATGTTTTCATATGTAATTTCTTTTGAACCACTTGTTTTTATTGGAAAAAGTGAAATTTCATATAAACTCTTTTTAAGATCAGTCATTTGGAAATGTATAATGTTTATTCACCCACATTCATTTCAAAGATAGAATAGAATAGTGTGATTTGTAGGTTATTCGAGGATTTAAGTGTATAGTCATTTAATTGTTTATATATAAATGTGTGTTTATGTATGTATTTGTGTGTTTTATATAGCTATTTATTAGAGACACACCATCGAGGTAGGCAAGGTAAGCAGTGCCTACCCTGAATAAAATAAATCGGCAGCTACATTTTCCTTCTGTGGAACAATATGCACCTAATCCATCAAAATAATGAAGGTTACTCTGATTATTATGCAGAAAATGCGAAATATTTTTTTTTGTAGATTTACTACATAAAGGTCACAAGCCGCCTACCCTGAGTAATTACCAACAACATTTGCCTGCTATTTATCCACACAGCCACTTGGATTGAATGTGACATAAGGCTAGGTTTAAATTGGGAGCATCATGTGTGTTTATGTATTATTATAAAAGAATTTAAAAGATACCTATTTATTATATAGCCTGAAGAGGGATGGGCTTCGTCAGGCAATCTTGTTCTAGACACATCCACTGTTGTGATGGTTGCAGTAAATGTGGCACTCCTAAGACCCTCATGGGTTATAGAATTCATGACATGATAATTTTTTACAGTGACTGTTTGAAAAACAGATAATGTAGATTTAAGCTGACAATCACTGATACTGTGTTTTTTTTTTTTTTTAAATTTTTATACTGTATTTTTATTGAGGTATTTTAAAATTTTGAAATCAAAAACTTTTTCCTTTTTTTTTAACCAAACATACTGTGTTTCATTCTTGAGTTTAAGGCTAAAAAATAGACTTGTATGACACAACTTTGGTTTGACTGCCATTTACCAAGCACATGGTCCTGGAGAAAGACAACATGAATAAAATAGTTGACTAAATAAAACTGATAAACACATACAGTGCTGATAATTACAAAGGTGAGAAGTTAAAAAATATCTAACAATAATGACTAATAATTTAAATAAGATAACATTACCTATTATTTGTTTTAGACCCACCTTCAATATGTCATGATATTCAGCCTAATTATAATTAACTAGATAAACTAGTAACAATAGTTCAGTTTTTGTGATCCGATTGTTCATTGAGGCCTGAGGTGTAGTTGTCAAAATATTGTTTTTAATAAGTGGTTTTGTTTTATTTGGTTTTGCAAGTTAGTCATCAACTTTGTTTAAAAAGAAATCTCCAGTTCTTCAGCAGTTTGTCATCTATCAGATTTTTTTTTTTAAGGGATTGTGTTTGTATATGATTGTTTTTGTTTTCCTGTAAACAAATTTATTTGCTGTTGAATTTCATTTCTGTCATTCTTTGCATTTGGTTTGACTTTTGCAGGAGTCCCTAAAAGTCGACGTGGTGCCATTTGGCAGTTATTGGTTGAACAGAACCAGCTGAAATCACCCATGATGAGCACGGGCAGTGGTCTTGATGATGTCGCTTATGATGACCTCATGAGAAGGTTGACCACTCACCAGCATGCCATCTTAATTGACCTTGGTATATTAGAATTCCTCTCATTTATCTAAAGATCAAATTCTCCTTAGTTGATATAAGTTGATATATTAATATTTATTAACATCATCTTCAAAATAAGCTTAAAATGAAACAACTTTTTCCATATTTGCTTTTTGCTTTTGAATGAATGACATACTTTCATTGTTCCTTCCAGTGCTTATAATCTGTGATAGGAAAGGTTTCTTCATTTTTAAATAAAGATAAACTTCTGTAGATCAATGTTAAGTGTTTGCCTCTTATATACAGAGGGATAGGGTTTTGAAAATCCTGAAATTTTAAATGTTTCAAACAAAATCTTGAATTTAGAATATGACTTGGAGATTTTTAATTAAATCATTAAAATTCTAAATTTAAATTTACAATTAATACTGGTTAACATGTGCAAATATGTAGTAATGATTAAATTTTTCTATATTTGTGTTTTTTTTTTTTTACCATGACACAGCAAAAAAATGGCACATCCTGATGCAATGTTGTTTTTTAAATTTTTTTTTTTCACATTTTTGGCATGATACAAATGCTTTAACTTTGAAAATAAAGCAATTTCCAGAGGGTACACTGCCGCCCACCCCAATTTCTGAGAAATCAAATGAGGCATTTAATGAGTGAACTCAGATTTAACATGCTCGTTCTTATGCACATTCACAGAGACATTCAGTTGGACTATGATACAATCATGAACTTCTATGCAAATAAGAATCCATGAAAATTGACTTTAGTAAATCCTCTTTCATAAAAGCTATATAATCACACTTTGGTTTTAAAAGTTTAAATTTATAATTTTACATATCAAATAAATAAATGAAAGAAAGTGCAAATTAAAATTTTTACATATATATATATATATATATATATATAAATAATGTGTGTGAGTGTGTGAACACTCTCTACTTATTTCTATGATCTAATATATATGATCACAAAATTTAAAATTTTGAATTGAGATTTTTACTGAGGAACACTCCCCCTCTAACTGAAAATGCTGGATCCAGCCCTGCCGCTGACAGGCATGATCCATAGCCTTATGCTAAATGCAGTCTCAATCGTCATCTGTCTCTTTGAATGCCATCCTTTCATTGTCCTCTGTTTCTAACACTCTCAGCGACCCCTTTGCATCTTAGTGTGTTATTTTTATTACCTTGCTTAGGTGTGAAATGATTTTTAAAAAATAAATTCTACAATCTGCCCAAAAGAACTATAGATGTGACTAATCTGGTCAAATGACACAATACCTGTCTGCAGTCCAGTGACAATCTTCTCTGGTCTAGACAAGGCACAGTAACTGATTCCATAGTGTCGATAATGCACTCTGTTGGTTGTCAACTACTACAAATTCCCATGGAATACAGTGCATATTGTACAGTACATTGACTGTTAATTTCTGTTGAACTCTTTGCCTCGGCAGAGAGGAACTCGGACAAAGCTTTGCCGCAGAGCAAAATTTCGTCCAGGGAGGTAGACAGGTCCTGAACCCGAATAGGCAGGTTCAAAAGGAATATTTTTGGCCGAGTCTATGGGCTCAGAGAAACCCACGTTAAACTCGGCCTTGTGCCATATACATTCCTTTTGGCGGGACTGTTGAATATAACAGTACATTAACTTATGGGTTAAGAAGCACCAGCATTGAATTAGGATGTGATTTAATGCAGTGCACATTAAATGGTAATCATCATTGTCAGTCACTACAGACGCTGTTTGTGCATCACCTGTGCATACTCAGTTTTCATGTGCCATTGATGTCTGTCTAGAATTCATATATTCCTGGTAGAGCCTCTATGCCTGAGAAAAACTTAGAACAGTTGTCACGCCAGAGATAGTGCTTATTCCTGTTAATTCCTTGTCCATATCTCGTGGCTGCCACACCCACACTACCTCTTTACATGTTATGTCAAACATACTTGATGGTGGGTTGTAACCATATATAAAGCAAAATATATCTCCTTCAATTAATCGGTTGAATTAATCACATGTGATGAAAATCATCTTCATGATATTGCTGAGTTTTCTCGTTCTGTATTTTTTTTTTTAATAATATTTTGGAAGATAGATACTTATAACTGAACTTTAATTTTTCTTCTCTTTTTACAGGGCGAACTTTTCCCAAGCATCCATATTTCCGTACACAATTGGGGCCTGGGCAATTGGCCCTGTTTAATCTCCTTAAAGCCTACAGTCTTCTTGACACAGAAGTTGGTTACTGCCAGGGACTCAGTTTTATTGCTGGAATGCTTCTTATTCATGTAAATATCTACTTACAACTGCCACAAATTTTAACAGAACTTTAATGCCTGATTCTATATAAAGCATATCACCAGCAAAGATACATTGGGCCACTATATATGAAACTGCAGGGAAACCCTTTTTTTTTTCTTTTCTTTTTTTTCTTTTTTTTTTTAATTTTGAGGATAAATTTCACAAGAGTAAGACAGCCTCAAATTTGTTAATTTTTTATTGTTATTTCCTTCATCTTATTTCTGTTTTTTATTACAAATTTCAGAGCATCTTTCTAGACTCATTAGTAAGCAAACATGGATCAGAAAATACAGCTTAAGCCTTTGATGAGATTTGAATTCACATCTTTTTTTGCAAGAAGCCTGTCTGTCCAGGATAGCTGTCTTACCAATTTGACCACAAAGAATTACCAATGAAGCACAAATCTAACCAAATAGCATTCTTTATTTAATTTTTCCAAGAAATGAACACAATGCTATTGTCATTTGCATACCTACATAGTATTAGTAATAATATTTTGTCTTTGGATGAATCACTGTGAATTAAACTAAAGACTTAATCTTTATTTCTAATCTATGCTATTTATTAATAATCATAACATGAACATTTGTGAGTTACAATAAAAAGTAACTGAAACAAGATGAAATCCTCATCAAAAATTAATAATTGAAAGCTTAATCTAATAAGCTCAAGTCATGTTCAGTTGCAATGTTTTCATTCCTTTATGTATAGTCACTATATAAGTAATCATTGTACTACTTATATGGTCACTATATGAGTAACCATCACACTACCTATGTGGTCACCGTATGAGTAACCGTCGCACTACCTATATATTTTGAGTGATAATGTTGTAATATTTCTGTCTGCAGTAGACTGTGAACTCGCATCACTATTTAGTTATTTTTTATATATTATTGATAATATTATTTGGTGTTAATGTCATACTATTTCTCTCGGCAATAGAACTCTCAATACTATTTTTTTTTTTTACTTAAAGAATTTCAGTCATCATGCATTTTTCAGGCTGTATATCCTGTGATTGGTCAGGCTACTTGGAGGATGGATGTTTTTATTGACACCATCTTTAAATAGATTAACAACCAAGGCTAAAGTGTTTCTCTCTGTCCATTAATCAAGGACTTGACTACACTCTAGCATAGCACTTACAGCTCCCGAAAATTTTCACCTACCAAGTTCCTTTCTCAAGGGTCAGCTTGTATGGTTTTCATGCATTTTCCAATGGTACCACATGCTGAAATTGTTACTCTGGAATCATATTATCAAGCAGTCATGTTCTTGACTAATTAATCTGTAGTGAAATTTGAAACAGTCTTATAGTCAGAACACTAATGTTCTAATAATTTGGCCACATATCCATATAGGGGACCATTCATAAAATGGAGGAACTGATTTCAGTTACATTACTGTTTTAAACACTCAACCACAAAAAATACATTAAATCACCTGATGAATGATAATGGCAATCATCATCATCAGCAGCAATATCTTTCAATCAAGTCAAATGCTCACCTGCTAGTTTAAATTTTTCTTGTAAATGGGATAAACTAACAATCCTAAGATTTGAACCTGAATTGTCAGTTAAGTTATTTTATTTATTTATTTTTTTTATCAATTCACCTCAAGCAAGGCAATAATGCCACTAAGGTCCAAGGGGCTACTGGGAGTGAAACAGAATGAGAAGACTTTAGAAGGAACCAGAAACCCAATCCTAAACAGTAAACAAGGAATAAAACTTGACTCCTGTTCAAAAGACCAGCCACAAAGAAAATTTATTATCCACATCAGAATGGACTAATAGTTCAATGGTTTACTCTTGATTTGGGGGAATTGTTTTTTTTAATTCTTTATTTTAATTTTGTCTTCAGGTAAGTGATTTTGACCAACTGAAACTTTATCAGAACCACTTTTGATCATTTTTACTGTTGAAGAGAAGGTTTCTTTCTTCAGTACCATAGTAGTTGGCACCATATTCAGGCTACATTAGAGGTACTTATTTTTCTAATTGCAAAACTATTCTGATGTTCAGGAAGAACTGTTTATTTTGTGCTTTTTCTTTTTTTTTTATGGCACTTGGTTTTGATTAGCATCATCCTTTTTGGCCATTTTGTCCTCTCTGCATTTTCTTGTGCATTTTCAACATTAACAAATTATTGCTGTTTGTACCAATAGAATTTTGTCCTCCTGGATATTGGTGATCATGGCTCTCCACAATTTCTTGTCCTTTGTAGTTCTTAGTAATTTTTTTCTTTCTGTTATCTCTCTATATTTTGCCATGCATTTACACAAGCTAGGTAGGTTCTGAATATCTATATAACTTTTTCTTTGTGTTGAAATCATCTGGTCAAAATGGCACTAAATAATAACTAATCTTTATTTGTTAAAAACAGTAGAAGTTGCTAATGTGAAAAATCTAAAAATTATTTTTTTCTTTTTAACTTAAAATCTGAGAACTTAAAAAAGGAATAATTTTTTTTGTTTGCCTTTCTTCATAGAAGATGTAATGCAAATATTTTACTTTAGAAATTGTATTCTCTCCATGATATTGTGATTATATTATTTCTAGATGGATGAAGAGTCAGCTTTCAACATTCTTAAGTATTTGATGTTTAATATGGGATTAAGAAACCAGTATCGACCTAGCATGACAGCATTACAGGTAAATTGTTTCCAACTTTCTTTTATTCATATCAGTTGATAAAAAAATGGTTGTTAAATGAAAAATTATTATTATTTGCAATTACAAATGAATAAAGTTGCTATACAAAATTATAAATATGATTCTTTCTTTTTTTTTTTCTTATGTGATGCTAAAATATACAAGTTAGTTTTATTCCTGCCTTACAAAAATATACAGTGTACCATTTCCTAAGGAGCTTTTAGTTAGTTTATTTTTATGCTAATTTCTGACTGAATCTTGAAACATTTGAAGAACATCATTTCAATTTCAATTTATTGTCAGAAAAAAAAAGCAATTTAAAGTACAAATTAAACAAAATAATGTAAAAAAAATGTCATAATTATTGTATCTTTGCATTCAGACTAGTATCTTCATTGGTTGTTATAATCACAGCATTTCATATAACTACCAAAATGAGTATGAAAGACATAAGAATTATAATAATAATTCCTCATTTCAAAAATTCCAAACATAGGCTATTTTGTGGTTTTACATACTTTAACCAATTAATGTTGCAAAAGAAATTCCTTTGTCTACAAAACAGCTGATAAGATATTTCACAGATATAACATCACCTGTTGATAGGTTAAGTCAGTATTTATGCTGTATTTGAAATTCAATTTAATTCTCTTGATAACTGACTAGAGCTCTACATATTTTATAAAAGTGGCAATATTTATGCATATTGCTTGTAAATGTGATTGAGGAGTCGGCCATTTAGTAAACTGACGATATTCAGTCACCTCCCCCACGAGGGTGTCATGTGGCACAAGGCCTTTTTAACGTGGGCATTCCGAGCCCGTGGGCTCAGCCAAAAATATGCCCATTGAACCCGTATAAACGGGTTCAGGGCCGGTTTTACCTCCCCAAAGGAGACTCCGCCCTTCGGCATAGCCTCCTTCAGGTTCCTCCTGTCCGTAGGAAGAGAGTACAACCGAACAGTCGCTCAGAAAGTACTGACTTGACTGACAATTTTAGTAAACTGACAATGGCAGTGCTCATGAAGTGACATAGTATCTAGACTTCTGATTAATTTGGATTGTTTTGCAAATTCTGGAACTGGAAGTGAAATGGCTAGTAATTTGTAAATGATGAAGACAGTGTAAACAATGATTGTCTTGGAGCAGCTGATGAGATATTTTAATATGTCATACATTGATATTGATAATTATATTTTAAAAAATCTTGCATAGTCAAAAAGAATAAACAATATAATAAACTAGCTGAGCTACCCAGTATTGTCTTATAATAAGATAACACCAGTTATGCACAAATTCATGATCAATAATAATAATAATAATAATGATAATCAGTGGAAAATGTCATGATGATTGGAACCCAAAAAGAAATTAATATACAACAAAATTCAAAGGAAATAAAAATAAATAATAATGATTATTTACATTTGGACTATTGTCCTTATCTTTGTTATCGCAACAGTTTGGCCATTGTGCAATCATAGCCTTCATCACAACAGCCAAAAAATAACAACAACAAAAATGAGGAGATTAGTCTAAATGCAAATAGCATAAATAATAGTAACTCCTCATCCCAGAAATTCAAACAGAAATAATAATAATAATATACTTAAAGTTGATTTAATTTATTATAACAATATCAATTACAATTTCATTTTTATTGTCAATATTTAAATCTATAAAGAGAATAATCATTAATTCTGTTCCAAATCTTAACTGTGCCCAGTTTAAGTACCAAAACAACAATAACTCCCCTTAAAAATCCTCTATATTCTGATCCATCATGTTCCAAGTTTTAATAAGCAATTTATTTTTATACACTTTATATAAGCAAAGTAATTTTCCTGGCATATGTCATAATAATGTCAAATACAATAAATTCAATGCATTCTTATAATTTCCATTTTTTTTTTCTTTTTGTCTCCTGTCCAGATTAAGTTGTACCAGTTGACTCGTTTAATCCATGACAATCACCGTGACCTCTACGAGCATTTTGAAGAGCATGAAATTGTGCCCACCCTCTATGCTGCACCGTGGTTCCTCACTATATTTGCTTCCCAGTTTCCGCTTGGTTTTGTCTCCAGAGTATTTGGTAGGTGTTCAATTCTACTGATTTTGTCTTTGAATATATTTCACTTTTGCTAAAATCTTGTAGAAATTTTCAACATCAACAGAAGATACTTCTGTGTACTGTTATCAGCTCAGAAAAAAAAAATCATTGTGAAATTTTGTTTTAAGGAGATGCATAAAATTTTGAAATTACTTGTTAACCCAAATTATATATAATAAAGTAATAAAGTGACAAACAAAGAAAATGGTAAAGCGCTAAAATGACAGAATATTAGATATTATTTCGACTAGCCACTACTAGAAGTTTTGTCTGACTAATGCACACAAAACTTCTGGTAGAAGTTGGTCACAATAACACCTTGTTATATATTTTAGGAAAATCTATGGCAATGTGGAAAAAATATTTCATGTGACATGTTTTGTCCTTTAGGACATAATCAGTCAAAAATGATGTTTACATTGCTGTGATTACACATGTGCATGAAGGAGAGGGGATGCTGAAATTTAAATTTTTTTTTTTAATATGTATTTTGGGTATATAGTCTCAATGATTTCATTTAGTTTCTTTTTCATCTTGTTTATACTTTTATTAAATATCCAACATTGTGATAATAGATTTGCCGAGAAAGGTGAAAGTGTTTTAAGAACCAGGATGTAAATTTACTGTGGAGGATCTAGTGATTAACACATTTTCATCTTAGTAAATTGCTTTTTCCTTCTTGGACCAAAGCCGGTATGGATGCTTTCATCCCTTCTCAGAAATACCAGGTGTAACTACAATCCTCTCCATGGTTCACACCAGCATTTTCAGTCACTATAGCACAAAGGAACCACTATTTTCGGCTATACCAGTGTGGCAGCTCTCATCACAACAGGTGCCTATTCGTTACTGCTCGCAATAAATGTGAGTGAGTCCTTGAAGAAGTTAAGTTCCTGTCTGCATAACCTCTAACAACTTTGGCTCTTGTTATTACTGGCAGTTCTGTAATAGGGTATTAAATAAGTACAAGGTCTCTACCCCACTCCCTTTAATCAATTTGAGGTGTTATCATCCTCTGCTGATAAAGCTGAATGCCTTGACTGTAAATTCTCCTCACACTCTACTCTTGACTCATCTGGAGCATCCATACCTAAATACTCACTTGAATCTCTGTTGAGTGATATACATATAACCCTATCCATGGTTTCTATCATTTCTAACCTTGATCCCCACAGAGGATGTGAACCCGATGGAGCCTTTTTTCAGACAAGCAATATGGTTATCGTTTCGCCAGGCCAACTGCTCATGTACTGAGAATAATTGCAGAAAGAATTTATCATACTCTAGATAAAAATGGTGAAGCCTCAGCAGTAGCATTGGACATATCAAAAACCTTTGACAGGGTCTGGCATACAGGTGTTCTTCACAAGCTTAGGTTACAGTGTCTCTAGACACATTTTTGAGCTGATCCAGTCTTTTCTATTAAATCGTGAAATGAAAGTTATCCTGAATGGCCACTCTTCTAGATCCTTTTGTACTTACATGGGTGTCCCCCAGAGCTCCATCCTTGATCCTATGCTGTTTTTAATTTTCATTAACAACCTTCCCGATGACATTAGCTCTCAACTTGGCATCTACACTGATGATACAACCATTTACTCCTACCTCAATGGTAAGGAAGATCAATCCAACAAGGTCAAAATGGCAGCTGATGTTCACGATGACCTCAAGTCAAACATTAACTGGGGCAAAAGATGGCTTGTTAACTTTAACACCTCCAAAACTAAACTTCTTTCCATTAATTATCTGAGAGACCCATCTCTGTCTTCCACCAGCATGGCTGATGCTAACCTCCAGGAAAGTGATTTATTGCACCTTCTTGGGCTAACTGCAAATTAATGAGATCTTGATGCCAGTCTTATGCTTAGAAAATTGCTACCACATATGGTCTAGTGCCCCTGG
Source organism: Acanthosepion pharaonis (assembly GCA_903632075.3). NCBI lineage: Eukaryota > Metazoa > Mollusca > Cephalopoda > Sepiida > Sepiidae > Acanthosepion > Acanthosepion pharaonis. The sequence goes on from CAHIKZ030001272.1 coordinate 409,406, forward strand.
TATTTACCTTGAGCTCCTTGATAAGATCCATAGAATAATCAGCAATATTATTGGTCCTGATCTGACAGCTTGGCTTCAGTCACTTACCCACCACTGTAAGGCTGCCTCTCTGCTTTTTTTTAATAAATACTTTCATGATAATTGTTCAGATGAGCTCTTCACTATGGTACCTAGACTTTATGAAGTACTAGCCTGGCATTAAGATTTCATAAATTTGCAGTTGAGGCGTTTAGATATAGCTGTAAGTTCTATGCTAAGAGTTTCTTTTCTTGCACTTCTAACTTGTGGAACTGCCTTCCGGCTCCATGCTTTCTGGCTCTATGCTTTCCAGCCAACTTTAATCTGCAAAAATTTAAATGCAATGTCAATCGCTGTCTACTGTCCTCCTGATTGCTCTTTCCTCTTTCTGCTCATTATTAATGTTTCTGTTTTTAATTTTTCCACACCCTGTAACCCCTTGTGTTTTAATGTCTTTACAGCCTTGGTCATTGATATGTTTGTATAATCAATACAATACATTTTTGTTTTTTATTACTGTATACCTATTTTTGGGAGGCACGGTGGAGTAATGGATAGGAACTCAGATTGAGTAATTGGAGAGCCAAGTTTGAATTCCAGTCAAACCTACTACATTCAAATGCGTACTAATACCCTTAGGAATTACAGAGTGCATCACTGTTAAGCAAGGCACTAATGTCCTTTTATTAAGATTTTTTGAGTATGCAGGCCAATAGACGTAATACAGACTGTTAAAAATAAAAATGGGGCTTCTATTTCAAATATGAGTATTTACTCTAATAATGTTTGTTAATATATATATATATATATATATATATATATATATATATATATATATATGTAGTGCACAGTGAATTCTAATGACAATGCTTAAATAAATTTTTAAAAATCTTTAACAAAAACTTTCATTGTACTTTTTTAACCAGACTTGTGTGTGTATATATATATATTTTACCTACACCAGTTGTACAACTCCGAGTTTCATGTGTGTACAATCGTCAGGTACTAATAGTTATATTTTATTGATCTGTTACACTACATTGAATATTTTTGATTACACCAAAAATTAAATATTTGTTAATCTGTATATGAACATAATCAAACACATTTATGGTTGCTCATATCTCTTTAATTCATATTTATATTGATCTCTCTCTCTCTCTCTCTCTCTATATATATATATATATATATATATATATATATATATATACACACTCACACAAGTTTAGTTAAAAACCAATGAAAATTCCTTATTTTTTTTCAATATTTCAGACCATTTTCTTGATTTCCAGTGCATCTCTATCTATTAAAAGGCAGGATGTGTGTGTAATGAATGCATGGCCGCAATTTGCACCAAAATTTACATGCACATGCTCCAAGTTAGCATTTCCCAACTCCCATCGATAGTGAAAATAATCGATTTTTTCATGCTTCTACTGGCCAGAGTGAGAGCCAACAGCTGACTGGCACAAATGTTAACTAGCATGTTAGCATGCAAAAAAAATCAATAGCTGCATTCGTCACAAGTGGCAAAAATTTAAATCTGCATGGCACTTTACTCCAATTGGCTCATTCGCTTGCTTAAACTCAACGTTGATTCTGATTCCGCTGAACTGGGTTGGATGTGAAAAAGTATTTATTGTTAACATTCTTTTTTCATTCGGTTTTTCCAGTTACAAGTCCTTTTTTAAAGCTGATCGTTTTGTGTTCATTTTGTTTAGTTCTTTTTCAGAATAGATTTAATGTTTAGTATAGAGCTTAGAAAAAAATTCACAGTGTGAGATAGGCAAGAAGTAAGGCATGTAGCAACATCAGCACGGCAAAGGGCACTCCTTTAAAGGCAAGGAAGGTCAAAAATATTTTAAGTCAAGTGATAGCGATTGCTGTATGAGTCGTACGATTTTTGAATCAAGCACAGGCAACGCCGGGCCATGCTGCTAGTATCTAAATATAAATTGTCCAATGTTTGAGTGCTTCCAGCTCTCATAAGCAGTTATTAAAAGTTTTTTTTTTTTTTTTTTGCATTGTATCAGTTTCATCATTTTCAAATATCACATCCTTGTATCTTCACATGACCATAATTTATACATATGAAATATATGGAGTATTTTTCTTCCTAAATTTCATAACATTTTATTGATGTTAAGTTGTTTTCTATAAGATTGAGAAAGGGTGATAAAGAAACACAACAAATGACAAAAAAAAAATGCTTAAGAGGCTTAGCTTTAAATTTAAAATTTTTAACAACTAGATTTTAAATCTAGATGCATAATTGTACTGACCTGATTAAACTTTTGATTGCTTTTGTTTTTGAATATATCCCACATTGTATCAACGTTAAATAATGTTTAATAACTGAAATTCTAACAATTCCTATTTTTTCTCTTTCTTTAGACTTAATCTTTTACCAAGGCATTGATGCTATATTCAAAGTCTGCCTCATTCTGCTTGGTGATCACAAGGAGCTTATAATGCATTGTGAATCATTTGAGAACATTGTGGAATTTTTGAAAACCACACTTCCCGGCATGGGATTAGTGCAGATGGAACGGATAATCAACCAGGTTAGTAACCAATTTCAGGCAAAATTTAATTTGCATCACAACATTTTAGCAACCCCTCCTTCCCCCCCAAAAAATCTAAAAAGTGATTGACTTCAATGATCAAGTGAGGCTGTGCAACAGTTTTCAGCATCTAGTCAAAATATTTTAATCACATCATTATTCAAATTATTTTCCCTAACTTTCTAGGACACACATTGTTTACATTCAGACCAATGTCTTCTTTGTTGATATGTTTCGGTTGTTGTGACCTCTGGTTTTCTTCAGGTGTCTGAAGCCTAGTGATTAATAGCTTGGTGGAGTAAAGCATTGGTTCATGATGTATTTGGTAGCATAGTAATTGAGAGTTCAATCTCTGTGCTGGGTAATACAGACTCAAGACTCAGGGTGAGTAGTAACTGAGCTAAGGAAAAACAAGATGAGAGATCCCTATGGCAACAGAATGAGAACAATTTACCTCCATTAAATAAATGGTTAAGTTGCAAAAATTGGTTGGAAGCACACACAGGAAAAGATAGTACGACTCCAATAAGTTCACTAGGCAAAACAAATCCACACTTCTTGCCTTGATCTCAAATACACCACTCACCATCTGAAACGAAAAAAAAAAAAATGAACCACTATTAAATGAACGTACCCTGTTTTTATGACACCTGACACCAATGAGTACCAGGGAACCAGCCAATAAAAATGATCATGAGAGAAGATAAAACGTTTTTCTTTCTTTTGTAAAGCCAATCGACTTAGTTAAATTGACCGAAATAACTATCAATATAAATCTGGTTTCATTTTTTTTTTTTTTTTTTATTAATTTACTTTTCATTTCTTTTTTTCAACTCCACCAGGCATTCCAAGTTGATTACACAAAACAGCTTCACGCCTATGAAGTGGAATATCAGGTGCTACAAGAAGAGATGGTGTATATGTCACCAAAAGAACGCTGCAGTGGCAACAGCATCATCCATAGACTTGAAGGTGCCAATCGAAACCTCAAAGAGCAGAACCATGAGCTGATGGATAAGTTGCAAAATGCACACAGCCATCACCGCAGTCTGGAAAGTGCCATCAATACGTACCAGACTAATGAGACTTGCCTACGTTCCAAGATCCAGGCATTAGAATTAGAGCGAGCAGCTCTCCTCGACCGGGTTAGCATCTTGGAGAAAGAACGTAATGAAATGATGAACTTAAATCAGCTTGGCGCCACTGGCGGTGCCTATGCTTCACATGCCGATCAAACTGCTGTCTCAGACAGCTACCAGGACCAGGATGGGGAACACAGTTCTCTTTTACATTTGACAAAAGAATCCATTTCTGAGACAGAGAAAACGTAAATTTGGGAAACCATTTCTTGTGTGTGTATGCATGTGCTTGTTTAATTCAAACTTTTAAAAAAGTGAGCAACTGTTTTTATATATATATATATATATATATATATATATATATATATATATTGTGTGTGTGTGTGCTGTACAAGTATTAAGAGATTTTTGTTTGACTGCAAACCAAGATGTTTCTGTTGCACATTTCTTGTTCTTGAGATTTTTGTTCTTACAACGACCTTGTCTTGGAAATCAGAATAATGATCATATCTGTTGTTTTAATAATTTTTTTTTTTTTTTCATTTTTTAAACACAAAAATGCAATCTCTTGTAGAGCATGCATTTAATATTTCAACATGCATGTCTTCTTTCTCTTGTAATTATCGGCTTGGTTATATTTGGGCTGTAATGCCTTCATATCAATGATCATCAAATCTTTGTGGAGTCAGTACATTGGTTTAACACTGCACTCTGTGCAGGACAGAACTATAAATCAGTTTCCCAAACTTTCAAATGCTTGTTTCTATTACAAACTTTCATATATATATATATATATATATATATATGAAACAAAAAAAAAATTGCATTTTTTTTATTTTTTTATATTTTAAAAACCTTATCTTCCAGTCAACCATTTTTTAGGTCAACTACGGTATTTCTGGAAGTTTTTTTTTTTTTTTTTTTTATTCAAGTGGTCTTTGTAGGATGCAGATTTTAATTATATATGGTTACTAAAAAGACGATGCTGACCCACATCCCAAAATCTGTCACAAGTGACAAAACATCAGATTTTTAGGATAGGATTCATTGTCGGGTCAAGAACTTTCTCGCCACCTCTCCCTGCATAATATCTTACAATGAGATTAAATCATTTATTTTTGTCTATAAGAACAACAAATAAGAGTTACTCTTCTTAGATCTTATCTATATAAAAAATTAAAGTTTTAAGGAGTTTTATTAGTTTAAATACTCTTTTACATTGTTTTCATATTTACTCTTTAGCAAAGAGCAAAAGAAATTGGCTGTTTTTAAAATTTATTCTCTCTTTATTTTATTTATTTTTTGATTTTAACTCATTAAGCTATATGAGTAAAGATCACAACAAAAATCAAAACTACCTCCATAATTTGAGAACTAAGAGGCTGGAATTCTCAGAATTAAGTTTAATTCCTACCAAAAACAAATTCTTTTAAAAGTCTAGGCACACAACTATTCTAAAGAGAATAATCATTAATATTTTGATAGATCATTAATCCAGCTTGTATTGAATATTAATCTTTTCTACTTGAGCCAAATAGAATTCTAATCTTCACAACTTTCGAGTAATTACATCATTTCCATTCATCTTTTTGTTTAGCTTACAACATAAAATTCAGTTTTCAATTCATGCATGAAAATTTCGGCAAATACTGATCTATATTCTGATCTACAACAGATGATGCAAATCTTTTCTATTTTTAAGAAAAGAAAAAATTCTGTGTTTTTTCTTATTCTACATGTAAATAAATTCAAATACATTGTCAGCATACAAGTGCTTCTCTATTAAAAGAAAATGCCATTGCAAAAGCTGTCAGCATGTTTTTCAATGAAATATTCTCTCAAGGTTTTATAATTAATGATTTTGTTTTTTCAACAAATTTTTTTAATTGACCTTTCTTTTTTTTCTTTTCTTTTTTCTCAATAAATACCGATATTCAAAAGCAGAAAATTGAATGTTTTTTATTTAAGGTCATTTATAATTGTTGAAAATATAATTTTCACTGTTTATTTTATTTTATTTCATTTCATTTTTTACCACAAAGATCAACATCAGTTGATAAATATAAGTTGTTTTCTATTCAATCTTTGTGAATTGATAAATCTTAAATCATACTGATTGGTTCCAATGAGTAAATTTCAAGATAGTTATAATAATAAAAATAAAATTATTATTACTATATTGCCCTTCTCAAAGCCATCTGTGCCCAAGACATGAGAAATCTTCATACTTCTCATTTGGTCAAAACTAATTTTTCTGACTCACTCTGAATTGTAAGAGTACTTTTTTTTTCCTGAATCAATTATAATGAAAATAATAATTCTGCTTAATTTTCTCTTCTCCAGACATGATATCTTCATTTGGCAACAAACAGGGAAATGGATTATTCTGTGGTATTTTTTTATGCTTCACTAACCATAGAAGTTGCAACAATGTCTTAATAGAAATTACTACGCCTGTTACTTTTAGGTATATTAAGATTGACAAAGATTTACAGAACACCGAACATAATAATTTGAATTTCTTTATTTTGTGTACTGCTCACAAGACGGACATTTTTTTTAATCATTTTATAAATCTATAGACAACATTTCTTGAAGTTCAGCATTCTAGCAATAATTACATAATAAAAATGGTAATATTAGTTATTTCCTTATATACATTCAGCATTCAGTGACTGAGCATTTAGTGCCACTGTGGATTGAAATTTATAAAATCTTACTCTTAAAACAATTTTTCAGTAAATTTTAAATTTTCTCTAGTCTCGTTCCAGTTTTTGCCCTTTTCATTATTGATGGGGGCTTCTTTCCTAACCTCTTATTCAAAGTAGTCTGAAAAGTTAACATCTTCATTATGTCACTATTTTCTCTTCACATTACATGTGCTATCTATTTTAGTTGTTGCTGCTGTTGGAAATCCTCTAACAAAATATAATGGTAGTTTCATTTAATTTATATCTATTTCAGTACCTTTAATTTCTTTTTGTAAATTGCACATTAAAAAATTGTTTTGTTCACATTTAAATTTCTTTTGAACATGAATTTGAATTGAAAATAAAACTGATGTTTTTTGTATATTCTAAATAGTGATTTAAAGATGTTCCCCCACCCTCACTTTGTCAAGATGCACTAATTTTTGCCTTGGATGGTTATATTCATAGTTCCCCCTAGGAGGATTAATGTAGATATTTTCATGGTTTCCAATACTAGCAGCTGTAATTGCTATAAGACAGCATATGAAAAAGTCACATATGCAATAAAAAAATTTTTTTCAGTGTAATCAAAATATGTTGCTATCTGAAACAATGCAAAACTAAATACTTATACAAATAAAAATTTACATTCTATAAATATAACTTCATAAACAGATTCATGGTAATCGTTCTGATGAACTACCCTCTATGATACCTCGACTTTACAAATTTAAGCGCAGTACTAGATTGAAATGGCTAGATGTAACCATAAGTTCTATGCTAACAGTTTCTTCTCTCACACTTATCACTTGTGAAACTTTTCCAGCTTCTGGCTTTGCAATTTTGATCTTCAAAAATTTAAATGCAATGTCAATCATTATCTTCTGTCTTAATTCTTGTCCTTTTATTGTTCTCCCTCTTTTAATGTTTTCTTTTTCTCATTCTTTCACACTCAGTAACCCCTTGTGTCTTAATGGCATTATTGCCTTGCTTGGGGTGAAATGATTAAAAACAAAGATGAAGACATTAGTTCAAATGTAAATAAGATAAATAAAAAATAGATTCATATAGCTTAATTAGAATTAATGAACTGATCAAATCATTTTGGTTACCCATTTTAAGGTACATAATGATATGTATTAAAATTGTTCAGCCATTCATTATTGATTCGATATCTTGCTAAAGAATTGGAACTGAAATATAACAAAAAATGCTTTGAGTGGGGGGAGAGAATATTGCTCCCTTTCTTTGTAATTTATAATAATTGTATTTAAAACATTTGGTTTTATGATTATAGACTCTACTATTTTAAAGTGTAATACTTTTAATCATTTTATCTGGTTGACAAACATTCTGTAATAAGTAACAAGAAATTATATATATATATATATATATATATATTTATTTATTTTCTATTAAGTTTTTTTCCTCTTCTCAGTTTTGCATGAAATGGCTTTCTTTGGGACAAAAAACAAAACTGCTTTATAGAATGTCATGATTGTTTCTGTTGTATTTTTATATACAAGAAAAATGTCTTTTTTTTTTTTTTTTTCTTAAATTTTCATGCCAAATTTGATGGACAGATCAAACATTTTTTTATGGGGTGGGGATGATGATTTTGATCAAAAGACTATTCACATTAACAACGACAGTTTACAGTGGACCCCTTCCCATCAAAAAAAGATTAAAAAAAAAATGTTCACCTATCAGATTTAAAATATATCTCTTTATCAGTTTTACATTTGTAGATACTTGGTTCCATTCAGAGCATTATATATATATATATATATATATATATATATATATATATATATAAAATTGTATGTAACTTTGTGTGTGCATGTTTAATGTCAAATTTTCTGTTAGAGGATTAAAAAAAAAAAGTATTTTTTTATTTTCTTTTTCTACCAAATGTGAATTTAAAGTGAAAAAGACAAAATTTATGTGAATAAATATAAATGTTTATTTTGCAACGATTTAAAAAAAAATTGTTGGTGATTGGTACAGCCATTTCTAAACTGGGCTCCTTGAAAAACCTTCAATAATCTTCATTTTTTTTTTTTTTTTTTTTTTTTTTCAAAATTTCCTCCTAGTCATTCTGTTGCAATATCAAAATCTTTCTCAAGCAATGCATCTGTAAATATAGCTTAGTGATTAATACAAAGGAAACTGCAGCTAAACAATTTGAAGCCTTGTACCAAATAATCAATTTTTAATAGTTTTTTTTTTTTTTTTATCACAAGTTTATCAAAAAGTGAAAAACAATTATTTTAAAGAATATAAAAAGTTATTATAAAAGCAATAATTTATAGATTATATTAGTCATATCTAATGAGGTATTGAAACTGAAGTACTTAATTAATTAATAATATACATTAAATTGGCACAAGGCCTAAAAGTAGGTGCTGGTCATCTCTGTTCTATAGTGTAACATATCTAGTCACCATTACTAACCTAATCATTTGAGATTTTTTCCTTTCACCAAAATATTTTTTGTTACATTTACACTACAGTCACTATAATACAACAAATGTTCTATAAAGTCCTAACTAGTACCCAAAGTACCAATTTGGGGCAAGTGGTGAGGGACTAATAACAATATTTAAAAATCTAAACACAATTCGAGCTTTTACAATACAAGAAAATTATTTACAGAAACCAAGGAAAAAAAAAAAAGTGTTAGTAATAGAAGCATCCAACCACATCAATCCTAATCTTGGCAGAGATGTCAGTTAACTACTGTTATTTTTGTTTTGTTCTTGCTCTTTAGTAATGTTTGTTTTCTAATTCTTCCACACCCAGTAACCCCACCCTGTGTCTTAGGGGCTTTACTGCCTTGCTTGGGGTGAACTCAGTTTAAAAAAAAAAAAAAACTAGGCTAATAATAATAATAATAGAATCATTTGCTCCAACAAACACTCATGTGATCAAGTACTCATCCAAACACAATAACAAAACAAAGCACTAATATTTATTTGCATTTTTAAATACAAAATGTGGCACAAGGCCGAAAAGGGGGATGGGGAATGACGGTCTTCATCTGTCTTAAATCTAAACTTAGCTAGTCGCAGCCACTGACCCAAACATGCCAACAATAATCCAATCACCAAAACAACACATTCACTCCAACCTTTCTTACTACGCCCATAATAATACCTCAGTTTCTCTATGACGTCCTAACTAGTCCCCATATATACAAATATTGTTCATGGGGAGGGTCATAAAATAACAATTTTTAAAAAATCCCCAAATGCGTATTTACAGAATGAAATAATTATTTACAATAAAACTAAACAAAACTGAGTTAGTAATAAAACCCCCCACAAACTATGACACAAAACAAAGCACTAATGAAATTTGTAGTGATTGAATCAGTTTTATGTACTTGTAACCACAACCACAGATTGGCTCTGATTCATAGACAACCAAGCATCTTCATTCTCATGCAAATTAGCATAACAACTGCCATGCAAAATTTAGCAGCAATGCCATCTATGGTGTCTGTCAATTATTCAGGAGAGCATAACTCTTGCCTACACTAAACACACCATCGTCAAGGTCTGTTTCCATGTTGGTTTCATTCTTTTCTACACATTCATTAATTTACCACTGGTAGAATAGAAAGCAAAGTTAACACAAATTCCTAATTTTTTTAACTGTCATAGAAGATAACCAGTGATCTTCTAATAGCCTTACCAGTGTTAATTGTTTTACAATTGTTTTTGTCACAGAGAAAGTAGCTTATCTGAAAAATATAATTCTTTTTTTTTCTTTTTTTTTTTTTTTTTTTTTTTTTTTTTTTTTTTTTTTTTTTTTTTTTTTTTTTTCTTTTTTTCTTTTTTTTTCTTTTTTTCTTTTTTTTTCTTTTTTTTCTTTTTTTTTGTTCAATGATCATGTTATGTAGAAGTTTGAAATACTTAAGAAACAATTTCATTCTCTCACTTTCTTGTCTTTTATAAATAAAAATGTTTGATATGTTCTGTGGTCCAAGCATAGAATTGCACTCAGAGCAACTCTTTCATGTTCTCTTCCTGGAAGTGGGTTGGTTACATTCATTACCAGGCATTAAAATTCAAATTAAAATGAAGAATCCTTTTCTTACTCCCTACAAATCTTATACTCAAAATTTGAAGTCACCACTGAAAATGATTCTCTCTTTAACAGTATGTAATGCTTATTGAAGATTTAATGAGATGTCCATAAAAAAGTGGCTTTAACTGAAAGCTCTATTGTAATTTAAAGAAATAAAATGGAATGTATGGATTTGGGTTATAGATTCAAATTCCACTTGTGGTTAATTTATTTTTACATTTGTTTGTATAAAAAATGTTATCACAAATTCTAATTTCTTTAAGTTATTTTTATTTGTTATATTGGCATTAGTATCAATGACAAGTTATTTTTTCTCTATAACTTGTATTAATTTCTATAAACTTCTAACAAAATCCATTATACCAAAGAGTTCAGAATTTTAAAAAAATCACTGATAAACCTGCAAAAATTTAAACGCATTAGTAAAGGCTTAAGAAAAATAATTTAGTTATTTCTATTTTATGTACTTTTTTAATTATTATAAAAATGAATTATCTTGTTTGAGTTTTAAATTACTTTTAAACTGGATTGATACCGATAGGGATAAAATCAACGATTGCTTTTTTTATCTCTTTTTCTTTTTTTGTAAAACAAAATTTTATAAGACCTCAAAATAAAATAAAAAAATATTTTTTTAAATCAAAAATATAAATTTTCCATTTTATGTTAGGACTTTTAAGTTTAAAGTTAAATCTTTTCTTTTTTTTATTACTGGATTATAAAATATTTTAACAGAAATATCTATGCAAGTATATTATTTTCATTTTCTTCAAACAAAAAGAAAAAAACAATTTCTCCTCTTCTTTCTACAATGTAGTCTATTGGCTTAATGTCCGATAGTGTTACTACTATTGAATGAATCCAGATACATAAAAGTAAGTACAGCTAAATAGGTAACAGCTTCACCTATGTTGATGATGGACTGCTGATAGTGATGCCATGGTCTTGATTGTCAAATTAAGTCTTATTGTTGGTTTTGTATACTGGGTTTGTTGTTTTATACACATTGTATGTACAGGGATGCATACCCAAAATTATCAAGTTGTTTAAAAATTGCGTTCATACGGAATTTAAACTGTTAATGATTCCACAAAGCAGGGATTCCACTTGCCATTGCCTTTATATTGTTTAAAAATTCTTTTGGGTAGAGCACTGCAAGCTGCTTCCCTTTTATTAACCTGTTCGACCAAGGAAACTTGAAAAAAATGTTGTTTTTTTTTTTTTTAATATTTTTATAAGTTTGTTCATTTTTTGTTTCTTTCACTTTTACTTCATCCATCTTTATCTCTTTTTTTTTTAATTACTAAGTTTATTTTTCTTTTTTTTTCTCTAATGTCCTTTTACTGTTGAAGGTTCAAAATTTTCTCTCTCTCTTTCTTTCTTTTATGTCAATGAAACATTAAAGAAAATAAAAAAAACAATGATGTGGGCTTAAAAAAATGGATTGTTTTATGTTTTTTTTGTGTAAAATCATTTTCTCATTTATTTATTATTTTTTTTTAATCTTCTCTCTCTCATCTTTGGAAAACAACTAAAGTTGTGATGGTCATAGATTCTTTTTTTTTTTGTGTGCATTCAGGTTAGCCTTTTCATTTTTTTTTTTTTTTTTTTATTATTATAAAGACTCCAAGATTCCTTTCAAAAATACTTCAATATTATTTAAGGATATAGATTCTTATAATTATTCAATACATCTTCTAAAATTATATAATTGGTACCTCATGCTTGTGGTAACACTGAGTATTAAATGATTTAATAATGGTCAGACCAGTTTAACTAGTACACCACAATGCAGTGCTCTCCCTTGATTTTTTTTTTCTTTCTTTTTTTCCAAGAGCTGAGTGATTACATTACACAGAATGCAATCGAAGGAAACTAATTGGGCTCAACACAAAAGCACATAATTTAGGTAATTGTATTTATTTGAACATATTTTGGATTATTTGCATTTCATTCCTCTAAATATCTAAAAAGTCTTAATTATTTTGTCATTTTTTTTATGTTGTTAATCTTTTCTTTTGAAAAATCTTTGCCTCTCTCCCTTATCTATCAATGTCTCTTTTAAATCTTCCATGCTCCAAAAAAAATAGTACTTTTAAAGAATTTAACACTAATATCTTATTTTTCAATAATATAAGTTACTAATTTTGCTAATCGGCTGTCATATTAAAAATTAAGAAAATATATTTAATTTTCAGTTTTAAATCCGTTTAATATATCACTATCCTTTTGAAAAAAAAAATTTAAATGAATATAGTTGACTAATTGAAGGACGCGGTTTAAAATACATACATACACATATATGGTCGTCCACAGACACTGTTTCACTGTATAACAGCTCATCAGTGTGGCTAGACATGTGATTGCTTCAAGCCAGGATTGAAACCCAACCAATTTGACATCAGTCAAAACTCTGACACCTTTATATATATATATATATATATATATATATATATATATATATATATATATATATATATATATATATATATATATATAAAAAAATAAATAAATAATACCTATACTCTGGCAGTGCGAAAAAGAGACAGATAATACAATTTGTAAATTAAAATATATTTAAACAAACTGATATCAGGGGGTAAAAAAATTCAATAAGAAAAGATTAAAGATATCCATGTTGGTCGTTCGAAAATAATCAATAAACACTGCAAGACCTAGTCAAAAAAAAAAAGAAAAACAGTGACAGTAAATTAAGTGAAAATGTAAAAGTGCTCAATATACTAAGTAGAGTAAAAAATCTAAAAAACCTAGTGAGCTCACTAGGTTTATATATATATATATATATATATATATATATATATTTTATATATATATATATTTTATATATATATATATTTTATATATATATATATTTTATATATATATATATATATATATATATATATATATATATATATATAATTTATTACATTGTAATCATGATCCAATTCATCAGACCTACAAATTCAAAAATTTGTTTGTCTGATAAACTGGATCATGATTACGATTCCAATAAATTATAACTATGGAATATTAGTGTTTGAGCCTTTTATATTATATTCTTACTCTGTCCTGGACATTGAGTTCTACCTGGATTCTATCCTCTTGGGAATTTATGTATATATATATATATATATATATATATATTGACCACTAATATTAAATAATATATATATATATATATATATATATATATATATATATATATATATATAAATAAATAAATAATGTCATCATTTGGTGGTTACACATGTTGATTAGATATCTCATTTCTATTTTTTAAACCATGTGAATAACATCTTCTGACCTGCACATTCATGTGATTTAATAAAGAAAATATGTTCTCTGGTATGATCCGAACACCTGTATCCCCCATTGGTAAAGAAGACCACCATCTGTTTTATCTTTTTTTTTTTTTTTTTAATTATTAAATTTTATAGAAACTTAATGGTGGATTGGGGATTCAGTTTGCTATTATATAAGTTACTAATTTTTCTTAGTGGTGATTTAAATTCAGAGAAAAAAATTAATTGGTAATTACATCCACAGCTACTGATACTAACAATAATTAATACATGATTAGAAAGTATTTGACAAACACCTCTGTGCAGAAAAAAAACTACTCATGATCAATCCTGACTGTGTCAGTTAATAAGATTTTTTTTAATGTAGTAACAATTTTGTTGGAAAGCAGTTAACCCTTTAAAAATGAATTTATTTGTAAATTTTGCTTGTTTTAAGGTAGTCGAAGGTAAATTAGAGTGAAGAGTTATCCACAAAAGTTAAACACTATATACACACACACACACACACACATTTTAGGAAATGGACTAAGTCCAACAATTATTTTAATATATTTATTGTTTATACGTTATTTTTATAGATACAAATATTTAAGTAAATGCTCTGTTTATAATTACTGGGAAATTTGTAGTTTAAAAGCAGTAATTTGACCTTGCTAACAAGATGCTTCCTCTGTAGCTAAATAGTATAGCACATCAGACTATATGACTGTTCCGTGTAGAATACAGGTTCAATTCCTTTTGGAGGACACATATTTTCTATGAAATTTCTTAGGCATTCAGTAAATGTTGTTAATACTGTTTATTATAAACAGAGCATTTACTTAAATATTTGTATCTATAAAAATAACATATAAAAATATATATATATATATATATAATTTTAAGGTCTGCCATATTTATGGGTTAAAGTGCTCAATATAAAGCATATGTAAATATAAAAGTGGACATTGAGGTCAATACCCAGTGGCAACAGTCTGTTTCATGATTCAACATAATCTTCAGGTCATAATGGAGAAAATGTCTTCCAGACATGAAACAGACTGTCACCACTAGGTGTTGACCTCAGTGTCCACTTTAATTGAAAACTCTCCATTTTAAAATACTTTTAATTTACTTATCAACTATAATTTTTACAAGAAATGGACATGAGAAAAAGCATTTAGCATGAGATTTTATTTAAAATTCAAGATAGGCACCAGATTTTGCTACCAGCTTCTCAAGCCCCCAGGAATCCTGTCAACTGATTTCACCAGGGACTCTTGTGGTATAGAAGACATAATTTCTTGTATTCATGCTTCAAGTTCTTCCATAGTCTTTGTTTGGTATAGTATATTTGCTCCTTTAACCAACCCCAAAGAAAAAAAAGTCACAGGGTATTAAGTCAGAACTTTTGGCTGGCCACTCATACATAAAATACGGAGTTACTTTTCAATCATCCTCTGTGTGTGTGTGTGTGTGTGTACCATGAAATTGATTAAAAATGCAATACACACACACATGAGTTGACACTGAAGTCAACACAGTGGCAACAGTTTAGTCCATGCTTGAACGCAATTTTCAGGCCGCGTGTATTGTGCAGCCTGAAGGTTGCATTCAAGTTTGAAACACTGTCATCACATGATGTTGACCTCAGTGTTCACTTTTATATTCACACACGCTCTATCCCTGATATTGAGCACTTTTACCTATAAATATAGCATACCTTAAAAGAATATTATCATATATATATATCATATCGCAGTTACAATAAATTTGTCTTTGCAATTCATTCCTGAAGATGATCTTAAAAAAAGATTGAAAGTATGTGGGTTAAAAAAATATGGCTCCTTCTTTGATGAATTTCATCTTAACATCAAGATTAGACAACTAGAAAGGATCAGTATAAAAATGAGTCAGCGCAATATGTCAATATTATTCAATGAAACATGGTTTAATGAAAATGTTATATATAGGTAAAAATCCATGGGGGAAGTAATCCAAGTGAATCCTATTAATATAAAATAGTAAAACTGATCCGTAACAGAGAGATCAATATATTTATTATAAAGCATAGAAATGAATTACATAAAAATGAAACTCAATTGTACCCCCATTTTTATGGCAATTTCACTCTTTGGGATAAATTCCCTGGAGCTTGTCAATGCTAAAATGTTTGATAAAAAAATGAATCACAACATTTTTTTTTTTTTTTTTTTTTTAAAAAAAAAAAAGATTTAAAATTAGAAAGAAAAGAAAAGAGGCAGGAAAAAGAGGAACAAAGTGCCAATAAGGGAAAAAAGACGTTTAAGAAGGAGACAAAAAAAATGAAAAAGAAACATGAAAGTAGTGAGGGGGGGGACAGGAAGACAGAACATATATACAAATCTAGATAAGTTAAAAACGGTTGAAAATTAACAATAGCCTATATTTAAAATGTTAACTGTTGTTCAAATAGGAAAAAATTACATAAGAAATATATATATATATATAAACACACACACACAGTAATGTTTATTCTGGCAAAGCTTGAGTTATCATCAAAATTAATCTATTTTCCTTGATTCAAGCTCATCATAATCAAGAACGATCTGCAAGGCTTTCAGAGCATTTATAAATTTATTCCTGGTGTTTTCCAAATTGTTGATTTTTAAACATAGAAACAGTCATGTCAACTTTGAAGCTAATTTTAAGGGAGTCATATCATACATGAAGTATAGAATTAGTGTATGTACTGCTAACCCTTGGCCAAACTATATATCCATTTACTTTAGTCAAAAAGTACAGCAGTATTTAAAATATACATCACGTATTACACAAGTAAATACAGTAATTCTCCTTATTCAAAAATATTTAAAAAATAAAATATTCTTTTCTGAAACTTTATTGGGAGAATATTAGCTGATTTGAAATTTAATCAACCTGATTTGAAGCAAATATTACTTGCTTTTAGTTTAAAATATTGCAGGAAAGCATTTTTTAACACGGGTCAGTGTTTTTAGAGGTGCTGATAACCTGATGTATGGGAATTCTAATTTTTTTCTACAGTGGGCATACCTGTAAAAATTACTTGACAATATACTAAGTACCTTTCTTTTATATATAATTTTTTACATAGCTAGTAATGTTAAGAAGTTAGGGAAATATTCTAAGTAATCTTATGTTTTATTGAATTTTAGATAATTTGGCTTTAAATTTATGTATGGACATCTTTATTTACAAAACATGGCACATTTATACACACACACACACACTCACAAATTCAAAAATACTGGGTGGTCATTGAATTGTAGTAAGCTTTAGTTTTATAGTTTTACTTAATAACAATATCATCTAACTGGTACAAATTAATATAGAATTTTAAGATTTAAAGTTTGATAAATTCTAATTACAATTTTTAACAAATGAAAAACAATTCTTATAAAATTCATTATTCATCAAAAGAAATTTTCTTAAGACAAGTATCCATAATATACCTTATCCATAAAAGCAACTAAAAGCTTTTCTAATATAATGTCTTACTTTTATTGCATTTTTATTTTACAATTCAGAGCAAATTTTTGACACCCGGGTTCCTGCTTTAAATTCTCCAAGGAGTTCTACACATAACTAATATAAACATTAAGAAGTACAAAAATGAATTTCTTGAAATTTCATAAAATTTATATATGTATAACCAAGATTTTCTTAAAAAAAGAATCATTTGTAAAATAATTTCATTCATTTGTGAATAAGTCCTGAAAGTTTCATTAAAATTTGGAAATTTTGGGGATTTTTGTAATAATTTCCAAATGTTTTTCAATGCAAAAAGACACTAGAATTTCCTATAGTAATTTATAATCACATGTTGACGCAAGAAAAAAACATTTTAGCTAAAATTCTGAAGGTTCTAAAAATGATTAGAAAGTATAATTTAATCACAAAATCCTTTGGTCTTTTCTCTTAATAATAATTTTTTTTTTTTTTATTAAGTTTGCGGCATTTTTTTCATCCTATATGCTTGTATTTTAGCAAATCTTTAGAGGTACTTAGTTATATGTACTACTTGGAGTACATTTATAGTTTTCAAAGGATTCAGTATGTTTCCCATATAACGTTATCATCTCCTCTACTCAGTTTAAAGAGATTGGTTTCCAACTGATTGCTCATAGCTGTTAAATCCAATATTATTACAACAGATAAATTATTTGTCAGATACATGTTAACCTTTTTTTCCGCATTAAACATTTAGTGCAATCCAATATGCTGACCACACTTAGAACACCATAAAGTATATGCACTAAATTTTAATCCAATCTAAATTTGTTAGCATATAGCCAACAGCCTCTCTCATTACTGACTGGACAAATTATTTTATTTTATTTTTTTTCTGTTCCCATTTTCATCTCTGTGAGCAAAAAATGAAAACCTTTAAAACCTTTAATATATATATATATATATATATATATATATATACTGTATTGAGCACTCTTTTAAGAATAGTAATTGTTGGTTATTGGAATTCATTCTGTATACACCAATTATATACTTGGAGATATATATATATATATATTTGGTTATTTGTTCATGGATTTGCTGAGCACAATCTGGGCATAGGTAGGTGACACTTTAGACATCTTCACTGCTACTTTTGTCTTCTCCCGGACAGACTAACAGACCAGATCTTCCTTTTGGCTAGCAAGAAATCCTACTCTGTATCTCTCTTGTTTTAATCATCTCTCTCCTGTCACTGACTACCCACTCTCACCTACCACCCCTACTACTTTAAAACTAGTGACTTTCTGAGTCTGACTCTCTACATCTTTACTGGACACACAACAGGTGGCTTGAAAAATAACTGACATTTCTGAGATTCAGTAAATTCCACTTTACTACATAGGTGTTCTAAGCTATGGCCAGGTTCCATTGTCACCAACATACTTTGGCTGTCATGAGGACAGGTCGAAATAGACTCAGGCACAGTTTTCTTTATTAAAGAGAATTATTTATGTAATAAAGAAATAACTTAGGTTTTTCATTCTTGGAATATATATATATATATATATATATATATATATATGATTAGAACCAGAATATATAGACCTTCCACAGTGCACCTTTACAATATTATAAAAAAAAAAAAGAAAATACTTTCCAATATTATAGAATTATTGATATTTGTTTTAGTAATGGCTTATATATTTATAAATTTAAATAGATTTTATATAAAAATATCCCTTTTTTAATTTCCTAAATTTTCAACCATTTCTTGTTTAGCTTTTGTATAACCATTGTTCTCTGAATGGCACTATTAATTGAACTTTTCTATTTTCCAAAAGGTTTGACATGAGAAAAGCAATTCCAATATTGTTGATGGCTATTTTATGCTTGTTTGTCTTTCTTATATTTTTGTTCATTATTTTGTCAAGAAAAATATGAAAACTCTAGTTATTTGAGAATGTGTTATGGTTTTGAAGATTAAAATTATTTTATGCAAGTATTATTGAACTGATATAAAAAGATATGTGAAAGTTGCCTTATACATATTTATTAGATGAATTTTGATCTGAAATTTTCCCTGTATAATGGTTAGTTTATGCAATTAATATTCTTTAGGGAATTAATCAATTGCCTTGTCAATGCACTTAAAATTTAAAAATTTACATTGTTCAGAAAATAATTATTTTACCAGAAAGGATATAAAACAAATATAAGTTAAATAATTTATTTAAATATTATTTATATATTTATTTAAAAATTATAACATATGTATGTTATAACATCACTACAGAAATAGCCATTTTGTTTCAACACTTCTGATGTCTTGTCAAGTGATGATGTTGCAAGTAAAATAAAAGTTCTTAAAGAGTTCAAAAAATAACCACTACTCCCACTGGGGGGAAATATTTTTACATAAGATGTAATGGCCAATCAAATTACAAGTATATAACACACCCTATTGGCCATTACATCTTACATAAAAATATGGTTAATAAGTTTCACTCTCAAATACCAATACATTAATCTTACAATTTGTGATCTCCACTTCAATATTTAAATTCTGGATGAGCAACCGAGTTTGTGATATTATTTCTGATTAATATTTCTGTTGGTAATATTCACATAGTCCTTTAGTCCTTTGCACTGAAGGGAAATTTTTTAAAGCTCCTCTTCCCAGTGTCATATAGGAAGATTGCTTAACATAAATTGATGGGATTCCTTTCAGTTTACAAGATCATCTTATATTTTTCTTATAAGTATTTCTAATAAGCATAATGTATAATCCTGTTGCATATAACATGGTCAAATAAAACAAAAAGGATTTAGATAAACATTTTAAATTCAAGCACAGTTGACATTAATTTCACTGTTTAAAATATTAGACATGTCAACTCAAACATGTACACCTACTAAATTTAATGTTTATAGTAGTAAGGAAAAAAAAAATATATATATATGAAAATTACATTTCACCAAAAAGAAGTTGACCAGGATATTTTTGGAAGATAACATTTGTAAGTCAAGCTGACTTTTTAATTATAATGCTTGATATCAAGAGATAGGACATTATTAATAAATACAATTAAATGTTCTCTTATTTATACTAGAGTAGCAACAAGATTATTTTAATATCTATACATACACACACACATACACATATTACTTTAGCAACTAAGGTTCATCTTTGATATTAATAATACCAAATTCTATAGAGATGACAGTATAATATGCCTGTGTAAAACAGGTGCACAAAAAACAGACCAACTAAGAAAGAACCTGATCAAATTCTTTAAAGAGTATGGTCTGAGTATCACCACCACCAATGCTTAAGTAATCAACTTCCTGGATGTAACCTTGTATGTATCCAATGGACTCTATAAACCATGTACTAAAGATTTATAGAACAATAGATATGTCAACAATCTAACCACAATCCTAAAATACTAAATAATTTACATAAATCAGTTCAATTTAAGCTGCCCACCAACTCTAGTAACATGGATATTTTTTGACAAGTATAAAAGTAAATATGTAAAAACCCTAGAACAAAGTAACCATAAAATTAACCTAGATCTTTGTCGCCATATTTACACCATTGTACACTCCAACCTTCTTCAGGTGGTTGGAATGTCAAACACGTGGCACAGTGGATAAAGGCGTTGGTTAGATCCAGTCACAGGACCCAAAGAGTGCGAGTTCAATACCTGGTTAAGGTGGTGGAAAACTTGGAAAGAGGAATTAACAGGAAATAACTGATAACTGACATCCATTAGACATAGCACATGGAACTAGAACAGTCTACCCCAGTGAGCGAAATAAAGGGTTCAGTTCAGCATTCCAACCGCCTGAAGAAGGCCAGAGCATACAATGGCTGAAACGTTGTAATAAATATGGCAACAAAGATGAGGACAATAGTTCGAATAATATAAATAGTGTACATAATACCTCATCTCAAAAATATAGACAGAAATTAACCTAGAGTTCATAGATATTAACAGTAACGATGTTAACAAGCTGAAGCACCATAAACATGATATGGTTTAACCCACCCTTTAGCAGCAATGTCAAAACTATCATTGGAAGAATTTTCCTGAATTTAATTCATAAGCATTTCAATCATTTCTCAATGCTAAAAAAGATTTTTATGCTAAACAAACACTTAACCAAACTACCAGATAAGCACACCCCACAATTAAAGAATGCAACTGCTGAAAAAACAATCTGCCCGCTAAATGGCAGATGGATGACTATAGGTATAATTTATAGAGCTAACATCAAATGTGATGGCAGGGTTAGTTCTATTTGGGTTCAATTGAAAACCATTGGAAATCATGTTTCTACCATCACCAAATGATATTAGGCATATTAAATATAGTAACAGCATAGCCCTCTCTAAATTTTTCTGGAAAATAAAAAGCAGTAATAGAAACCCAACTATCACCTGAGATTACATAACAAAAGCCAAACCCTTCCACGGAAAAGGCGATAAATGTAGCTTATGTCTTACTGAGAAGTTAATGATCCTTAAAAATATAGATAACCCTAATATGTTAAACAAAAGAAGTGAATTAATGACAACATACATATATAGAAATAAATACCTACTCAAGCAAGTTGACCCAGATTAATATAATTTTCTCTCTTTCAGACACCACAGATACTAGTTTTAATGTTGTTGTTATCACTATATTATTAATATTAATATTTTTTATCAATGTTATCATATTATTATTATTTTTACTATTATTAACATTATTATTATTACTGTTTTACTATTATTATCATCATTTTTTTTTATTATTATTTTACCACTGCATACCTATTTTTTCTATTATAATTTTATCAACTTTTTTTTAAGCAAGAAAAAAAGAGTCCCCCCCCCCTTGGCTTTTAATATATTTTTACCAACAGCATTCATAGATGTCATTTTTTAAACTGAAATTAGAATTTATAATTTTAAGTTTCGTTTTTAAGTGTAAGTTTGAACCTAACTTTTAATTCAAATTTACATTAATTACTATTAAATATTTAACAGCAGTAATAACTTATCCAAAAGACCCAGAAACATTAACCAGACTGTGATCAGCTCTAAATACCTGACGGTTGCATGATGCATGAAACTCTAGTCGCACTGTCGGCATGGGGTATTACTTATATTAATTAATATATACTTAATAGCTCAGTTATTTTGCATTGAGTACTGTTTTACTTATACCAAAGGAGATATATATTTGTATGTGAGCACTTGCATGTACATTTATTTATATTTATATATTTGCTATACACGCACACACAATATACAGGGTGGAATGGGTAAATTGTCGCCATTTTATAATTTTAATTTCACGCATACACGTTGTTTTAGATTTTGTCTACAGCACAGTATAGTAGGCTCTGTTTGGGACTATGAGAAAAAGAGCACCATTATGTAAATTCATTCAATCAGAAATTTAGAAGCAGTATGTTTTATAAATTAAGCAAAAGCATTTCCTAAAGCTACGTCATATAGAACTGTTGGAAATGTTAGGTAAGCTTGGGAAGGATATTAGAATAATCCAGAACTTATACTGGGAGCAAACTGCCTGCATGACGACAGAAAATGATTTCAATAAATACACAAAATTAGAAAGGGGTATAAGACAAGGACGTGTCTTCTCACTGAACTTTTTCAACATTTACAGTGAAGCAATCCTGAGAGAATGAGAAGTGCTACCATGATTCATTATTAGTGGCCACAACCATAACAATATTAGATATGCAGATGACACAGTGTTGATAGCAGACAGAGAAAGGAAACTACAGAAACTCCTACAGAAGGTAACAAAGGAAAATGAGAAGAAAGGACTAAACATCAACTGTAAGAAGATGGAATGTATTGTTGTCAACAAAAAAAATAGCCCAATATATGAATTGGAGATACCAAAATTAAACAAGGGCAAAAAATTTAAATATTTAGGCAGTGTTTTAATACAAAAGATAACAGATGGAGTAAAAGGTTGCTTGATTGGTACCTAATGGATAGCAAATTTAGTAGGAAAGGATCAAAGAGGGGATGGAGAGATGAAATAGAGCTTGCTAGTAGGACATGACAGAGAGTAGCAGTCGTGATTGGTATGGAAGGATTTGGGAAAAACTTTTGTGGACCTGCAATGGCTACTGCTGATGATCAGTATAGGGCTTTATGAAGATTAGTTTTGGTCTATGGTGACAAATAGAAGGTACCCAATGAAGATTGAATTCACTACTCAATAGCAAAAATATGAAAGACAAGTTCACTATTATCCTACAGTGAAGAACTGTAATGATAGTAATATTGGCTGAGTAGAAGGATTAAAGCCATAATTTACAGCTAATTGACTCCTGTCAAGGTTGACTATAGGGGCAACAGCTACTGTCCAATTAGGAATAATAAGTTTGCTAACATTTCTATGTTAACAATTTAGTGAAAAGGTCATTCAACCAACAGAAACCAACTATGGACTTATTGAGATACAAAAATTAAAATTGCATGTTCCTCAAAACAAATATAAATGCATTTTGGAACTCTTATTTAAAATGACAGAGTACTGGTTTAAGATGTGCGTTTAATTTTAAGATTAAAATTAATTTCCTTTAGTCCCCTTTGATGAGTCCACTGTTTTATTTTGTAATAAGATGTGTGTGTGTATGTATGTGTGTGTACATATATATATATATATATATATATATATATATATATATATATTTGTTTCAATGTCTAATTTAGACATCTCATCAGGTGGTTAACATTGATAGTAATCATTACCACCGATATTAACCAGCTTGAGATTTCTAAATTACACATCAAAACGAATATGCATTTTTTGTCATGGTAACTTACATGTTCCAATGTGACAGTTTATAATAAATAACTATTGCTCTACTATTGTATTGAGCTCTTTTTTAAATTAATGTTATGAACGTTTGAAATTATATACATTTCGTCTTTTACATTTGGAGATATATATATATATATATATATATATAGGAAGAGAGAGAGGAGGAAAGATGCATGATAAAGTGGAAAAATTTTTCATGTGACTCATTTCATCGTATATATATATAAAATGTTTAATGTGTTTTGAGTATATAATATATATATAAGTTGACATTGAGGTCAACACCCAGTGGCGACAGCCTGTTTCATGCTTAAATGCAATCTTCGGGCCATGTGTGTTGTGTTTGGATCAGCTATTTATATATGCTGGTCAGTGGTGCATTATATGGCGAAGATCTATTGTATTATACTAAGACTCATGTGGTTGGCTGTAGTGGTTATGTTTCTTCAGTTCAGAAAGCCATAGATTATACTAACATTGCTTAACAAGTCAGATGGACATGAAGCCTGCTTAACCAATGAAAATCAAACAACACAAACATAAAAATACCAGAATTTCTTTTTTTTCCTCCATATCTCATTTTCTAATGAAGCTTTAATAAGAGCTCCAAAATGCATTTACATCTGTTTTGAAGGACATGCAAATTTATATTAAATTTTTTTTTTTTTTTTTTTAATCTTTAGAACTTGAATATGGTCTAGAGAATTGGATGTAGCTGCAAACTGTGCCAGTGGGTATTATAATTCAACACAAATCTGATACAGTTTGTTATGACATGTAGTTCTCGCTTGACTTTTTTTTCTTTCCTTTTCTTTATTTATTATCCCTGGGGTTTACAGTGACATTTTGTGATTTTTCGCCATTGCTGATAAATAAATAAATAATAAAACGGAGTATGTGTGGAGTTTTTTTTTTCTTTTTGTAAAAAAAGCTTCTCAAATAGTTATAATGCTCTGGGAAGCTTTTAAGAAAAGCGCTTTAGGTACAACACTAGTATACGAGTCGTATTCGGGTTTTAAACGTAAAGAAAATTACTTGAAGACCAACCACGATTTGGCTGCCCTTCAACAAGCTGAAATGACAATGTTTTTCTAAAATCTTTCGCCGTGTGAAATTCGTCATTTGACCTTTGAGGGGGTATCCAAGACGGCTAGTTAGTCTGGGATTTAATGTTAACAAAATATTTTCAAATTTCCGCAGAATTCATGCCTCGCAAATTTTTTTTTTTATTTTAAAAAAAAAAAAAAAAAAAAAAAAAACTATCGAGTGTCAATTTTGAAATTTTATTAAATTTTATAAATTTTTTTATTCCATAAAATAGAAAAAATAAAAGTCTGTCTGTGTTTTTCGTTAACAAAAAAATCCGATTCCAAATGTCTCCATTATTAGAACAAAAATAAAATGTCCGGCTAACCGGCTGGAGAGCGCTTCAGGTTGGAGTTTCTGATCATACGCATTTTTCTTTTTTATGTGCCGTGTCCCTTCAGGACGTACGTGTTCAAGGATCTCTACAACTTCTTGTTCTTTGTAACCCTTCGTAAAGTTTGTCTTTTTGCTATATCTCCTAAACCCTGTTCTGCCAACCATTTATACATGAGTTTTTAAAAGCACCTGTTAGCTGTTGTAATTAGACTGCTGGATGCTGCTACTACGTATATTCCCTACAGCCAATTTTTTTTGTTTAGATTGTTATATGTTCAACTTTTCTATAGAATTCAGTTACGGGGACTCACGGTTAATCTAAACGGGCTTTCTCATAAATAAGGATCTTGGATTCCGTACTCTACAATTAGAAGACATGCATTCGGTGATGTTTATTATTAAAACGATTAATTAACGTTCAGATTATAAGATTATAACAAATGTTGCTGTTGTTAATTTTTTAAGTTTAACTTACTTTTTTTTCTTAATTCCACGTGCTTCTCTGGGGGGGGCATATATCGACCAATGTAAATTATTATTTTTTTTTTTAAAGAAAACATGTCGGTAACAAGTCACTATTCAAACAAAATATAGAGCTCAGTCTACCCTGAGATTTGACCCCCTAGTTGGCGAAAGAGAAGAAACAGATGCATGTCTTTCCCAAGAGCGTTAATACTGAGTGAACACAACAAATCAGACCGGATCTTGAAATCAGGACGTCGAATACACTTTCTGCGTCGGTAACCGTTACACTGCCTGCAAGCTCTTTTCTTTTGCCCTGATTCCATAAAACCCTGTAGAGTAAGATTCAGATTTATTTATTAAGAATAAATTGTAGCTTTCTTTTAAATTGTATGTTATGATATCTTTTATTGAATCTATTTTTACGTATCTCTGGAATAACATTTTTTTACACTGTGTCCATCGATAAGTACACGATATTTCCAAAGCTCTTTATTAAGGAATCTTGAAAAATTATCTCAGAAAAGGGATCGAGTAAAAACTTTCTAGCACACTGTATTTTCTTGAGTATAATACGACCATGTCTTTCTGAAACTAAAAACGGGGAATGAATTACATTTCTTTTTTAATCTTTTTACCCCAAGTAAGACAATAAAGACACAAGGGGTTACTGGGTGTGAGAGAATATGAGAAAGAAAAAGAAAAACACCATTAAGGAGAGAGAACAATAAAAGAATAGGAATTAAGACAAAAGTTAACGATTGACAGGCATTTAAATATATATCCGTAAGCACAATACGACCCCTTAGTACAGTCATCCCTATGTAATTTTTTTTGAAAAGTTGTACCATGTTATCCATTAAAATCTCAATGTCGTACATATATTTCAATAAAATATTTAATTTTTAACGATATTAAGGAATACAAATAGTGTTTCTTCTCCTAATTTCCGTATCAAAACTTATTTTCGGGTAGAGATACTAATTAGATATACCCGGTAATTCATTTTAAGATATTCAATAATCTATCATATTTTTTCTATTTGATTTGACTTTATTATATTTCTATATGTTAATAAACTATGGAAATAAAAAAAATATTGTCTTTCAATAAGAATGAAGATAGAAAACTTTATAACAAAACCCAAGTAAATCAAAATATAAACACATTTTATCTTGTGAGCAAAACTGATTCTATTTGCAATGTTGCTGTTTCAAATAGATTTTTAAGTTGAGTAAAATGTCTGAAAACGTGTACTTATATATAATACGACAGCCGTTTTTGTTTTGTTTTGTTTTTTTGCCTTTCATTTTCGTTCAAAATTTCTCGTATTCTGCACCAGAAAATACAGTACAAACGCTCAGTGTATTCAAATCACGACGCAGTTTTTATGTCTTTAATTGGCCACGTCATTCCAGTAGTTCCTGAGGTAGTCGGTGTAGCGGTCGTAGTTTTTACGGAACAGCTGCGCCGTCTCACGCACTCTCTTTGAATATTCATTATAATAATTGAGGTACGTCTCGTAAGTGCGCCTGTAGACATCCCTTCCTTTCGCTTTGATGTTGTTGATATAGCGTGAGAAAGTTTCGTGCGCCTTCTGGTAGGCCCGCCTGACCAGCTGCTGTGTCCGTTCATACGCTTTCTGCGCATTCGTCCACGCATCATTCCATACTCTACGTATCACCGTCCGACTGGTGGCTGCCGGTTCGGTAAGCTTTTCCGAAATTTTCCGTACGTTCTCCCAAACGCCTGACAACCGCCTGAGCGTCTTGTGCAAGAGGATTTTAGTTTTTCTGTATACTTTTGTGGCTACTGTTTTGCCGTATTCGATAGCTTTCTGTGCTGTTGTTATTACTCTAACAACCACTGTTGGTTTGCCTGGGTATATGGTCTTCTTCTCGATGTGGGTCTCATTTTGAACTTTAATCCTTAATATTAAACTGTGGCGTGGTGCAGGGGTTGTCGGAGTTTTTGATGACCGACAGACGACCATTTTCAACATTTCTTGATTCTTATCCTTGGGGGAAATTCGTGCAGCTGTACCGCCGATTCGTTTCGGTTTAATCACAATAACGACGCATGTGGAATTGAACACAGATAAATATTTTGGGACTTTGGTACGCTGGTGACTCAAAAAGACTGTTAACGTTTCTCGAACCCAGTTGATGACGGCGTCTTTTACTAGAAGTATGAAACTATCATCTGGTACCATTGACGAGAGGACTTGACTCACCCACTTGATGGATGTTTGCAGATTCAGGGCAACTGGTTTCACTGCTTCAACGTCAGGAAAGACGAAATCCGTTTCACGTTTTAAAGACCAGCATATTTTCTTGGTTGTGTTTGGGTTACTGAACTCTTCTCTAAGATGACTGTTCCCTTGTGTTTCCAGTGTGTCCGCCAAGTTAATTTGCTTGGGTATTTTGTAAGTGGGTCGTATTCGGACTAAAATGCATATTTCTGGGTTACTTGAACGTATGGTGGTTGTTCTAATAGTTGACGTCGTCGTTGTTCGTAATTTTCTGGTCTTTAATGTGGTCAGGACTGATGTTTTCTTTGTTGTTGTTTGCTGTACTGGGATTTTGGGAGATGTTATGATCAATGGTAATGTTGTTTTTGGTTGTTTGTCTCTCTGATCGTCACTTGGGATTTTATTCGTGAATCTCGTACTGCTCTGTGTCTCGTGAGTTAAGTCAAAGTCTTTTTTGCCTATATGCGTTGCACTCGTGAAAGCACTCTGACTGACCTTAGGTGAACTCGGTGACGTCATGTTAAAGCTCGTTCCGGATACTGGTACTTTTGTGAAACCTTTGCTTTTTGCTGTATAGTAAGCTGTTACATTATCATTTAGTTCCGTTGTTTGGCCATTATACTCCACCCTGTCTGTCCCCAATCGTTTTAATGTGCTTATATTCTCTGTCACTGACAGTACATCGTCCCTATGTGAAGTCGATATCGGAAATGTTACGCTTTCACCAGAATAGAAATCATCTGTGGTAAGAGAAACATTAGGCTTAATAACAGAAACATCCGAAGATATTTCGTTCATTGTCGCTTTTGTCTGTGATGACTGTCCCGAAAGCAAGACCTCCATTCTGTTCGTAAAATCCTCATCCAATTCTCCTGCAAATTCAGTTGGCAGGGATATCGTAGGTGCTGTTGTAGAAGCACTAATTTGCGATAAATGTTGATCATCGAATGTCAGCAGACTCGAATCGTTAGACAAGATTTCTTCTTTCATTGCTGGCAAAATAGTAGATTCATTTACGAGGAAGCTATCTGAGGTTATTTCTGCAGCATCCTCTACGAGAGGTGTATCACGAGTTAGCAATATAGGCTGGCTCGTTGAAAAGAGAACTTTTGTCTCTGGTAAAAATGTAGATTCATTTGTGAGGGTGCTATCCAGTGTCGCATTTAAGACATCCTCTACGAGGGATGTATCACGAGTTGGCAGTCTCTGTTGGCTCGTTGAAAAGAGCACTTTTGTCTCTGGTAAAAATGTAGATTCATTTGTGAGGGTGCTATCCAGTGTCGCGTTTAAGACATCCTCTACGAGGGATGTATCACGTGATGGCAGTCTTTGTTGGCTCGTTGAAAAAAAAAAGCACTTTTGTCACTGGTAAAATGTAGATTCATTTGTGAGGGTGCTATCCAGTGTCGCATTTAAGACATCCTCTACGAGGGATGTATCACGAGATGGCAGTCTTTGTTGGCTCGTTGAAAAAAGCACTTTTGTCACTGGTAAAAATGTAGATTCATTTGTGAGGGTGCTATCCAGTGTCGCATTTAAGACATCCCCTACGAGGGATGTATCACGAGATGGCAGTCTCTGTTGGCTCGTTGAAAAGAGCACTTTTGTCTCTGGTAAAAATGTAGATTCATTTGTGAGGGTGCTATCCAGTGTCGCATTTAAGACATCCTCTATGAGGGATGTATCACGAGATGGTAGTCTTTGTTGGCTCGTTGAAAAGAGCACTTTTGTCACTGGTAAAAATGTAGATTCATTTGTGAGGGTGCTATCCAGTGTCGCATTTAATACATTCTCTACGAGGGATGTATCACGAGATGGCAGTCTTTGTTGGCTCGTTGAAAAGAGAACTTTTGTCTCTGGTAAAAATGTAGATTCATTTGTGAGGGTGCTATCCAGTGTCGCATTTAATACATTCTCTACGAGGGATGTATCACGAGATGGCAGTCTTTGTTGGCTTGTTGAAAAGAGCACTTTTGTCACTGGTAAAAATGTAGATTCATTTGTGAGGGTGCTATCCATTGTCGCGTTTAAGACATCCTCTACGAGGGATGTATCACGAGATGGCAGTCTTTGTTGGCTTGTTGAAAAGAGCACTTTTGTCACTGGTAAAAATGTAGATTCATTTGTGAGGGTGCTATCCAGTGTCGCGTTTAAGACATCCTCTACGAGGGATGTATCACGAGATGGCAGTCTTTGTTGGCTCGTTGAAAAAGAGCACTTTTTGTCTCTGGTAAAAATGTAGATTCATTTGTGAGGGTGCTATCCAGTGTCGCGTTTAAGACATCCTCTACGAGGATGTATCACGAGATGGCAGTCTTTGTTGGCTCGTTGAAAAGAGCACTTTTGTCTCTGGTAAAATGTAGATTCATTTGTGAGGGTGCTATCCAGTGTCGCGTTTAAGACATCCTCTACGAGGGATGTATCACGAGATGGCAGTCTTTGTTGGCTCGTTGAAAAGAGCACTTTTGTCTCTGGTAAAAAAAATGTAGATTCATTTGTGAGGGTGCTATCAGTGTCGCATTTAAGACATCCTCTACGAGGATGTATCATGAGATGGCAGTCTTTGTTGGCTCGTTGAAAAAAGCAGATTCATTTTGTCACTGGTAAAAATGTAGATTCATTTGTGAGGGTGCTATCCAGTGTCGCATTTAAGACATCCTCTACGAGGGATGTATCACGAGATGGCAGTCTTTGTTGGCTTGTTGAAAAGAGCAATTTTGTCTCTGGTAAAAATGTAGATTCATTTGTGAGGGTGCTATCCAGTGTCGCATTTAAGACATCTACGAGGGATGTATGAGGGATGTATCACGAGATGGTAAAATGTAGATTCATTTTGAGGGTGTTGGCTCGTTGAAAAGAGCACTTTTGTCTCTGGTAAAAATGTAGATTCATTTGTGAGGGTGCTATCCAGTGTCGCATTTAAGACATTCTCTACGAGGGATGTATCACGAGATGGCAGTCTTTGTTGGCTCGTTGAAAAGAGCACTTTTGTCTCTGGTAAAAATGTAGATTCATTTGTGAGGGTGCTATCCAGTGTCGCATTTAAGACATCCTCTACGAGGATGTATCATGAGATGGCAGTCTTTGTTGGCTCGTTGAAAAAAGCACTTTTGTCTCTGGTAAAATGTAGATTCATTTGTGAGGGTGCTATCAGTGTCGCATTTAAGACATCCCTACGAGGGATGTATCACGAGATGGCAGTCTTTGTTGGCTCGTTGAAAAGAGCACTTTTGTCACTGGTAAAATGTAGATTCATTTGTGAGGGTGCTATCCATTGTCGCATTTAAGACATCCTCTACGAGGGATGTATCACGAGATGGCAGTCTTTGTTGGCTCGTTGAAAAGAGCACTTTTGTCACTGGTAAAATGTAGATTCATTTTGAGGGTGCTATCCAGTGTCGCATTTAATACATTCTCTACGAGGGATGTATCGAGATGGCAGTCTTTGTTGGCTCGTTAAGAACTTTTGTCACTGGTAAAATGTAGATTCATTTGTGAGGGTGCTATCCAGTGTCGCATTTATCTACGAGGATGTATCACGAGATGGCAGTCTTTGTTGGCTTGTTGAAAAAGACTTTTTGTCACTTTTGTCTCTGGTAAGACATCCTCTAAAAATGTAGATTCATTTGTTGAGGTGCTATCCAGTGTCGCGTTTAAGACATCCTCTACGAGGGATGTATCACGAGATGGCAGTCTTTGTTGGCTCGTTGAAAAGAGCACTTTTGTCTCTGGTAAAAATGTAGATTCATTTGTGAGGGTGCTATCCAGTGTCGCGTTTAAGACATCCTCTACGAGGGATGTATCACGAGATGGCAGTCTTTGTTGGCTCGTTGAAAAGAGCACTTTTGTCTCTGGTAAAAATGTAGATTCATTTGTGAGGGTGCTATCCAGTTTAAGACATCCTCTAAGACATCCTCTACGAGGGATGTATCACGAGATGGCAGTCTTTGTTGGCTCGTTGAAAAGAGCACTTTTGTCACTGGTAAAAATGTAGATTCATTTGTGAGGGTGCTATCCAGTGTCGCATTTAAGACATCATCTACGACGGATGTATCACGAGATGGCAGTCTTTGTTGGCTCGTTGAAAAGAGCACTTTTGTCTCTGGTAAAAATGTAGATTCATTTGTGAGGGTGCTATCCAGTGTCGCATTTAAGACATCCTCTACGGGGGATGTATCACGAGATGGTAGTCTTTGTTGGCGTGTTGAAAAGAGCACTTTTGTCACTGGTAAAAATGTAGATTCATTTGTGAGGGTGCTATCCAGTGTCGCATTTAAGACCTCCTCTACGAGGGATGTATCACGAGATGGCAGTCTTTGTTGGCTTGATGAAAATAGCAATTTTGTCTCTGGTAAAAATGTAGATTCATTTGTGAGGGTGCTATCCAGTGTCGCATTTAATACATTCTCTACGAGGGATGTATCACGAGATGGCAGTCTCTGTTGGCTCGTTAAAAAGAGCACTTTTGTCTCTGGTAAAAATGTAGATTCATTTGTGAGGGTGTTATCCAGTGTCGCATTTAAGACATCGTCTACGAGGGATGTATCACGAGATGGCAGTCTCTGTTGGCTCGTTGAAAAGAGCATTTTTGTCTCTGGTAAAAATGTAGATTCATTTGTGAGGGTGCTATCCAGTGTCGCATTTAAGACATCCTCTACGAGGGATGTATCATGAGATGGTAGTCTTTGTTGGCTCGTTGAAAAGAGCACTTTTGTCACTGGTAAAAATGTAGATTCATTTGTGAGGGTGCTATCCAGTGTCGCATTTAAGACATCCTCTACGAGGGATGTATCACGAGATGGCTGTCTTTGTTGGCTCGTTGAAAAGTGAACTTTTGTCTCTGGTAAAAATGTAGATTCATTTGTGAGGGTGCTATCCAGTGTCGCATTTAAGACATCCTCTACGGGGGATGTATCACGAGATGGCAGTCTTTGTTGGCTTGTTGAAAAGAGCACTTTTGTCACTGGTAAAAATGTAGATTCATTTGTGAGGGTGCTATCCAGTGTCGCGTTTAAGACATCCTCTACGAGGGATGTATCACGAGATGGCAGTCTTTGTTGGCTCGTTGAAAAGAGCACTTTTGTCTCTGGTAAAAATGTAGATTCATTTGTGAGGGTGCTATCCAGTGTCGCATTTAAGACATCCTCTACGAGGGATGTATCACGAGATGGCAGTCTTTGTTGGCTCGTTGAAAAGAGAACTTTTGTCTCTGGTAAAAATGTAGATTCATTTGTGAGGGTGCTATCCAGTGTCGCATTTAAGACATCCTCTACGGGGGATGTATCACGAGATGGCAGTCTTTGTTGGCTTGTTGAAAAGAGCACTTTTGTCACTGGTAAAAATGTAGATTCATTTGTGAGGGTGCTATCCAGTGTCGCGTTTAAGACATCCTCTACGAGGGATGTATCACGAGATGGCAGTCTTTGTTGGCTCGTTGAAAAGAGCACTTTGTCTCTGGTAAAAAATGTAGATTCATTTGTGAGGGTGCTATCCAGTGTCGCATTTAAGACATCCTCTACGAGGGATGTATCACGAGATGGCAGTCTTTGTTGGCTCGTTGAAAAGAGCACTTTTGTCTCTGGTAAAAATGTAGATTCATTTGTGAGGGTGCTATCCATTGTCGCATTTAAGACCTCCTCTACGAGGGATGTATCACGAGATGGCAGTTTTTGTTGGCTTGTTGAAAATAGCACTTCTTTCGTTTCTAGTGAAGATGTTGATGAATTTGCGATGGTGCTTTCCTGTACGACATTTGTGACATCGTCTACAGGAGATATATTACTAGATAACAGCATATTCTGGCTTGTTGAAAAGTGCGCTTCTTTTGTTTCTGGTGAGGATGTAGATTCATATGTGAGTGTTCTACCCAATGTCATATTTGTGGTATCCTCCATAAGAGATATATCATTAAATGGCAGCAGAGGCTGGCTTGTTGAAAAGAGCGCTTCTTTCGTTTCTAGCGTAGATATCGATTCATTTATGACCGTTTTATTGAATGTCATATCTGTCACATGCTCTGCGAGAGATATATCACTAGATAGCAACACGGGTTGACTTGTTAAAAATAGCGCTTCTTTTGTCTCTGGTGAAAATGTAGATTCATTTGTGAGGGTTCTATCCAGTGTCGCATTTAAGACATCCTCTACGAGGGATATATCACTAGATAGCAGCATATGTTGGCTAGTTGAAAATAGCACTTCTTTTGTTTCTAGTGAAGACGTCGATGCATTTGTGAGGGTGCTTTCCTGTACCACATTTGTGACATTGTCTACGGAAGATATATCACTAGATAACTGCACATTCTGGCTTGTTGAAATGAGCGCTTCTTTCGTTTCTGGTGAAGATGTAGATTCATATGTGAGCGTTCTATCCAATGTCATATTTGTAGTATCCTCCATGAGAGAGATATCATTAAATGGCAGCAGAGGTTGGCTTGTTGAAAAGAGCGCTTCTTTCGTTTCTCGCGAATATATTGATTCATCTATCAGGGTTCTGTCTAATGGCATATCTGAGACATCCTCTACGAGAGATATATCACTAGTTAGCAACACGGGTTGGCTTGTTAAAAATAGCGCTTCATCCGTTTCTGATGAAGATGTAAGATCATTTTTTAGGGTGCTATCCTCTACAAGGGATGTATCACTATATAGTGGGAATGCCTGGTTTGTTGAGAAGGGCGCTTCTTTCGTTTCTGGTGAAGATGAAAATTCATTTGTTAGGGTGGTAGACGGTGTCCCATCTGTGATATCTTCGACGAAGGGCGTATCACTAGATAATAATACAGATGGGCTTGTCGAAAAGAGCGTTTCTTTCGTTCCTGGTGAAGATGTAGATTTTGTGAAGATACTATCCTGTGTAATATCTGTGTTATCTTCTGCTAAGGATATATCACTAGATGGCAGAACCGGTTGGCTTGTTGAAAATAGCGCTTCTTTCGTTTCTGGTGAAGGTGTAGATTCATTTGTGAAGATACTATCCTGAGTGATATCTGTGATATCTTCTATTAAGGATATGTTACTAGATGCCTGAATAGGTTGGCTTGTTGAAAATAGCGCTTCTTTTGTTACTGGTGAAAATGTAGAATCATTTGTGAGTGTACTATCTTTTGTGACATCGGTGATATCCTCTGCTAAGGATATATCATTAGATGGCAGCACCTGTTGGCTTGTTAAAAATAGCGCTTCCTTCGTTTCTGGTAGAAATGTAGAATTATTTGTGAGTGTAATGGCCTGTATAGCATCTGTGATATCCTCTACTAAGGATATATCACTAGATGGCAGCATAGATTGGCTAGTTGAAAATAGAGCTTCTTTCGTTTCTAATGAAAATGTAAATTCATTTGTGAGGTTACTATCCTGTGTAACATCGGCGATATCGTCTACTGATAGCATATCAAGAGATGGAACCACAGTTTGACGTGTTGAAAAGAGCGCTTCTTTCATTTCTGGTGAAGATATAGATTCATTTGTCCCAGTACTATTCTGCGTAAGATCTCTATCTTCTACAAGAGATATATTATTAGAAAACTGCACAGGCTGGCTTGTTGATAAGAGCGCTTCATTCATTTCTGGTGATTTATCTGTGAACTTGCTATCCTGTGTAATATCCTCAGCAATTGTTGTATCAGGTTGGCTAATTGGAAATAACATTTCTTGGTTGGAAAGTGAAACTTTTGCCTTCATAGTTTCGCTGACGTTCAAGATTAAACGTGAAATTGTTGTGGAGTCTAACCAACTACTGGAACGTAACCCTGAGTCAGTGATAGTGTGCCACGTCCTGTTGGTAATACTCGAAATTTCGCTATCTTTCACTGTAGTTTCTAACGAAGGCTCGACTTTGGATATATTCACGTATATACTGCGTGTGAATGATTCTCCATCATCAGTTAAGTGGTCACTTGACTTGAATGCTGTCATTTGGCTGGTGGATGTCTCCTCTAAAGAAGTATTATCATTTTCAGCCAAGGTTATACTCTCAGAAACTTGCGGAAAATTGCTACTCGGAATTGGAGAACCTGTTCTTGAAGGGCCATAAAATACAGTTGCATCTTCGAATTCTTTTGTTGTGTGTAAATATTGATATTTAATTTCCGTAGACAAAATATTCTCGCACCTGGAACCTTTTTTTAAATTAAGACAAAAAAGAAAGAAAAAATGAATAAAAGAAAAAAGAAAATGAACTTTCTTTAGATATTAAAATATTAGATAATTATTTTCATGCAAGATTGTCACGATAATTTGTTTTATCCAGTGAGATCATATGAACATCTTCCATGCAAAATTGTCATGATATTTTTGTATCTAGGGTGATAATATGAAAATCGATCATGCAAGATTGTCATGATATTGTTTTATCAAGGGTAATAATATGAAAATCGATATAAAGACATTATAAATATTAATACTAAGAGAGAAAACATGAAAATCAGTTGTAAAGGGAGAAAATCGGAAAAACAAACGTGCGAATAATCCATGTAACAACAGGGTAGCATGCATTAATTAATCATTTGAATGGCTACGAATGATTGTCATCCTATCTGTTTACAGGTAAGCAAAAATCTCCCTTCGAATAGTATTTTCATAAACGAAATTACCAAATGCAAGAAATTACACATCACTTATTTCGATTAAGCGCGTTATTTAGAACGATTACTTTGCTACTTATGTAAATGTAAATACAGTCTTAGCAATAACATATCTGACAGATAGCTATAAAAAGGCACTGTTGATTATTTACGGCTAATTTGTTTAAATAATTCACTATTGTTTGCGTCACGTAGTAAAATGATGCACTAAAATAAGTAACCACGTAATCATTTTAAGTTCACTGAATATCGGTACCTGATGAAAGTCAATATAAAGATAATATTAAAAAAAACAATGTGAAAAGAGAAAATATGAAAAACAATATAAATATATTTAATAATCTTATTAGAGGTACAGAATTTAATTGAGGCGATAAAAACAGACATAATTAAAAGAGACAAATTGGAACTTCAACTACTGTAGTTGGCAATACGAAAAGAAAAAAAAAAGAAAGAAAATGCTATAGAATAAGATATCCGGTTATCTCACCAGTCAAAACTCGACAGTTAAACTTACTGCGCATGTCGACTAAAAAGAGGAAACATGTGAAAGAAAATGCACACGTATCAATTAACACAGGTATATCTATAGCCAATGTCCTAGCAACCAATATTTTTGTTTGCATAAGAATAGCTGTCTTGATTTTATATAAATTTTCTCGAGGACTGTCTTGTGATATTTGGAAAGTGATTCACTGAAAACTGAGAACTTATCCTCACGGAAGGATGAGGCACATTTCCAGTTTTTGATAAGATACTCTAAAAATGAAGACCTGAATGTAAAGGAACAGTAATGCAAATTTTCAAGTTGACTATTTCTAATACACGCTGTTTCATGTTGGATAATTTTCTCCTCTATGAGTTGAATGGTCCTACTTATGTAGCAAGATTCACGCTGACATTTAAATCGATAAATTACAGAACTTTTCAGAGAGATAGCTCGACTTGAAAATTAGCAGGATCTAAACCAGGAAACCGGATCTAGCCATCGGGATTTTTCTAGTTCTGGGTGTCAGCAGATCGTAGAATGAAATTAAAAGCATTAGAAGCTGGGAAAATATATTGACGTTGCCATAGAACTGAAGAAAAAAAAATGGAGCAGTCCCGAAGAATCTTGCATAATTATTTGTCAAAATCCGAAGAAGAAATAAAATTATTCTGTGAAGAACCTTGAGTACTGAATTGCTATGTGATATCAATCCTCCTATATGACAATGAATGCTGGACGATTTCCTAACAGATGAAGAGGAGACTTGAGACAACCAAGATATGGTTCTACAGAAGGATGCTGAGAATATTTTGAGCGGAACATGTGAGCAACGAGTTTTGTTGAAAATGGGAGTAAAAAGGATTCTTAAGAGACAGTCAAAATTTTTGTGACAAATAATGTGGAAAGAGGGCTTAGAGAATTTGATACTCTCAGGATACACTGAAGACTGGAAGAGGCAGAAGGAAACGCGGAATAATCTACGTGTCTAGCTTGTGTAAATGGATGGCAGAACAGGAACTTGGAAGTAGAGTAAGGAGACAAACATAAACCTATACAAAATAGGAAGTTGTGGAGAGCCATAATGGCCCACGCTCTGAAGGGATACGTAGAAGTTGTAGAATTGAGATGACTCGCTGTCACTTTATATGCTACTGGTGTGAATTCTCAATTTCACAATGAAAAACCAACAAAAGTAAGATGATTAACTCGAATGAAACCGAATAGTTATATAAATAAATAACAGTTTGTTTTTTTTTGTTTTTTTGTAATGATGTTCGCCCTGTACAAGGCCCGAAAGCAACTCGAGGAAGAGAGTAACAGAGTTAGTTTCTGGGGACATGTGGGAAAGATAACGGTTGACCTTAGCCTTGAACAGATTAAATTTGTAATGATTAGGGAAGCATTTTCTTGGGAGTCGGTTCCACAACCAATGGTTCGCAAGAAGAAGCTGCAGCTTGAGTCAAACTTCCATTTCACCAATGGAATACTAAGGAATTGAGAAAAGATAACGTTAGCACCCATAATCAATGGATCTTAGGAAGCAAGAGGAACGCCGTAAAGGCAAAACTTGACAAAAACCCATAAAAACAACAGATGGCGTCTGTGCGAAGAAAGGAATGAAATAGTAAAGCACATAATCAGAGAATTTGACAAAAGCTGGTCTTAAGGGAATACAAAAGAAAACACAGCAAGATGGCTGCAGTCAAACACTGAACTGTACAAACGACTTGGGTTCCAACATGTAGGCAAATCGTATCAGCACAAACCAGAGACTGTCTTGGAAAACAAATATCGCAAGGAATTTCGACAAACGAACCGACCACTCCATCCAAACAAGACTAAATCTAATCGCCATAAATAACGGGGAAAATAACCTGCCAGATTGTGAACATAATTGTGCCAAAGTTTCTATATTTCTGAGATGAGGTATTATGTACATTATTTACATTATTCGGACTATTGTCCTCATCTTTGTCGCCATATTTGTCACAACATTTCGGCCGTTGTACGCTCCGGCCTTCTTCAGGTGGTTGGAATGTTGAACTGAACCCTTTATTTAGCTCACTGGGGTAGACTGTTCGAGTTCCACGTGTCATGTTTTGATGGATGCCAGTTATCAGTTATCTCCTGTTAATTCCCCTCTGAAAGTTCTCCACTGCCTTAACCGGGTATTGAACTCACACTGTTTTGGGTTCTGTCACTGGATCTAACCAACGCCTTTATCCACTGTGCCATGTGTCCTTGAGGACATCTGGGTAAAAATTGCAATATGAGCACTGGTAAAAATGGTTGCTGAAGATATTAGGTTTATAATACCCAGAAATTCATACCCAGATGTCCTCAAGGACACATGGCACAGTGGATAACTTTCAGAACTTTCAGAAACGTTGTGATAAATATGACGACAAAGATGAGGACAATACTCCGAATAATGTAAATAACGTATAATTGTGCCAACTGATCACAGAACGAACGTAAGTACCAGGACCTTTCCCGTGAACTGAGAAAGATTAAAAAATATATGAAAGTAAGACCAATTCGACTGAAGGAACGCGAATTGCAAAAGGGTATCTATCGATGTAATTCCATTAAGACAGCTATCATGGCCGGAGTGAGACACAGTTAACGGCACGGTGAAGGTGGTAGGTTCACAATGTCTGTATACACCACAGGAGTATTGGGGACAACGTAGATACTGAGAAAAGATGTTGGAAATTTTAATAGACTTATTGTTCATTCCTCAACGATGACTACTAAACACCTGGTGTGAACATGTAAAAGTAATAATAATAATAATAACAACAGTAAAAGACATTGATACAACAGGTGCATTAATAACAGAAAAATGAAAAAGAAAATACAATACCAGTATTTTGTGTATTACAGATACATATGAATCCACTTCCATTTTCTGTTCGTTTGCAATGACCCCCATTTTGACAAAGTGAACTTTGACATGGATCAGCAAGCCGTCTATCAAATTCGCACCGTTCT
This sequence comes from Acanthosepion pharaonis, assembly GCA_903632075.3. Lineage (NCBI taxonomy): Eukaryota > Metazoa > Mollusca > Cephalopoda > Sepiida > Sepiidae > Acanthosepion > Acanthosepion pharaonis. Next base: position 449,670 of record CAHIKZ030001272.1, read on the forward strand.
CCGTAGAAATGTTCCTGGCATCGGCAGATGAAATATGCAATACCATCTATGCAGTGTCCCTGCAACAATGATTAAATTATTAGCAATAGCCAAATGCAAACCTACTTGAAATTTTTTTTCCGTAACATTGAGTTATATAATGTTGTAATGTTGTAATCTCAGTGAAAAATTATCTTGAAAAATATGTAAAAAAGAAAGATTACTATGATTAATGTAATATGATTTTACTGACCAATGAGTATATTTTAAATTTATAGATTATATCTAGAGCTAAGACGGTATCATGAATGAACATCACACGATTAGATAAAAGGGACGAAAATACATGCAAATTAAGCTTGTAACATGGCGGATCGAAAATTAAATAAAGACTGCAAAATTATAGATTAATTCTTTTTCTTGCGGCTTTATTTAGTTAAGAACAGGTGACGTTAGCAATGGATTTATGCCTAATTCAAAAACATCCATACCGGAACCTCGGTTTGCGTTTGTCGGAGTTACCACCTCCTTAATGTCTTAATTTTTGAAACTGCTACTTGGGGACGCTCTCCATATACTTTATAGACTTGGTGATACCTTGCCGCGTTCTCTTCCCACTTTTCAGTTGATGCGACACGATGTAAATCTCTCGTGAAGATTTGCGTTTTCCCCTTTGTGGCGGGGAAGGGGTGCTATGCCTTTCCTTCGGAAAATGGGCATGAACATTTCATACACACGTGCGTACGAACTTTCACCTTCACTTACTTTGACCACAAATTTTCTACGCTCATTCATACACACTAATTATCGTCTTTGTCAATTGTAACCCCTATTATATGTCAATACACATATATCTCTTTGTATATATATATATATATATATATACCGGTCTTTGTTGTTTTCCTCACATTTTTCCTTTTACATTTCTGTTGGCGGGCTTATATTCCGGGAGAGTCCGCCATCTTTGTAGTGGGCCCTATTTCAGGAGATGCGCGTGTTTGTCCCACAACGCGTACAAACGGCCCGCTACACATTATTATGTTAGGAAAACATTTCGGTGAGGACAGGAAGCGTGGCTTGCATTGAATGAACAGAAGTCAAGACTGAGTAAGATGTTGTAAAACACAACCTCTTCTGATTATTATTGTTATTATGTTGGTGCCGCACATTGACGTGACGAAAGGAAATTCTGAAACAATATTAGTTTACTACGATCTAATCTTCTGCCAGACGACGAAGATGGAGAAATTTTGAATCTGAAATTTTAGAAACTGAAATTTTGAAATAGCACCACGGTGTTCCTTACCACATATTACGTGCAATAAAAATGTTTATTCTGGATGATGTTCAACTTTTGGTAGACTCAACACAATGTTCTGATCTCAATATAATCAAACCATTGTGGTGGGAATTGAAGAAACAAATGCTCCAGTGAAAATCACGCAATCTCTAAGAGCTTTGTGATTACTGCCAAGAAGAATGGTAAAAAAATTCCTAATGCGAAAATCTGAAACTTGTACCATTCAAGGCCGCATCAAATTGAGGCAATTATTCAAGCCAAAGGTAGCAACACTAATTACTATTTCCATACAACAGAATGAATTAAAGGAATCGATGTCAGTATATTTCCAATATTCAGAACACGAGTTTGGTGCTATAAAAAGAGGCGCCAATGAAAAGCTTCCACTGAATAGGCTCATGCTGTGTATTTAGTACTTCAAAAGGTCCAGATATACTATTAGGGTAACTTAAATTATTTTCAAAAGAAATTATTTTTTGTATAGTGTCTGCGCAAGTGTGAAACTTTGTAATTCGAACATCTTGCGTTACTAAATTCTTCTTTTAGCCTCGAAACTAGCAGCTCACTCTGCTGTTTTGCCAAGTTTAAATATCTTACAAGACCATTAAGATCATACTGTGACAGAGGCTTTGGCGCAATGTGATTCAAGTTCGGAAGCTGCTAGGTATCGTCAGTTCATTCAGGAAATTCCATTTCTGATTCGTCTGTGTTATATAGGAATAAAATGTCGCTGCCGACACTTGAGTTTGAACATAGACCGCCAGTGAGTAAACACAAGCGATCCCATTATTGAATTAAGTAGACCACGTGACCATAGAGGAAACGCATATATGGGAGGTAGCGTGTGTCTAATTGATTGCATTTCTAGTCTATCCTCTATTACAATTCGTATCACTATTTCTAGTCGATCCTCTATACTATATGGACCACTACTTTCTACTCTATTCACTTTTCGGATCACTATACGGATTGCTATTCGAATGATTATTATCGAGCAAGTACTATTAGTGCGAGATTATTCGAAGGCGTCCGATACTAGTATTGTCCAACGTCGTACTGTAGTTGTATCGGCGATTACAAAGTCTCTACTACAACGAGCATTACGAAAGTGACAACGCGTATTCGTTGACATCACAGAAGTAATAATAAAGATCACTTTTAAAAAAAACGTGACGAAAAAAACTTTTTAACTGGGTCACCAATCAGACTTTTTACTTTCAGCTCTCAAAATGCAGACATGAAAATAGTTTTTTAATGTGAAGCCAAGACGAACCTCAATTCAGTAAGTTGATCGTGAGCATAAAGATGTTTTGAAATTAATTAGCATTTATTGTGTGATCGAAAGGCTAAAAACGCACACACATACACGAACGCAATTTCGTCCTATTGATGTAAATAATAGTTATAATGTAATTCATTAAAAACTAGAGATCCGTCGTCTTTGCACTTCCGCTCTATAAATCGGCAAATGTAGAGCCCTAACTTCGTATCTGTAGACAAGTTCACGGATCCCAGGTATATTTTTTTAAATTGCCGGGTATAATGTTGAGATATGAATAGATACCAGACTTAATAAATCTGGAATTTTTGAAAGATGATTTTAATAAATTTCGCAAGATTATTAACGCTGTCGAAATGTTTACAAAATAATCAGAATATATATACAAAAAAAAAAAAAAAATAGTCAAACGAGAAGGCGCATTTTACCCCATTCAGGCACGGGTTGCTTTCACAGGAATAAAATTTTCTTTCACATAACGCCCCTGTGTACGCTGGATTACAGATGCAGTGGAAGGCATACATACCATCCAGGCATGTGGCGCCATGTTGACATGGATTGCTTGAACATTCGTCAATTTCAGTTTCACAATATTTTCCTGGACCAAAAAAATATACATATATAAATATAAAATTAGATGAAATATAATATATAAGACGGAAATGTATAGAAAGTGTTTTAATAGTTCATCCACAGTAAATTTGCGTTCAGGTTCTTACAATATTTCACCTTTCTTCGCAGATCTTCTATTGTCACAATGTGGGATATTTAATAATAAAAGTGGTGAAAACGTAAACAAAAAGAAACTAAATGTAATCGACTAGACTATATACCCAAAGTCATATTTAAAAAAAACGATTTAAATTTAAAGTTTCACTGTCTCCTTTCCTTCATTCGCATGTGTAATCACATCAACGTAAAAATCACTTCAGTCCGATGAAGTCCTAAACGCCTCACACACAAAAAAATGTTCCACTTTGTCATAGATTTTCCTAAAATTGTTCTTATATAGAAAAAAAACTTATATATTGCTTTCCCATTAAATATATACCCATAGCACACATACGAAATACTACCCAAAAGTTCGCGAAAATTAACCATGAAAAAATTACTTACTCCAGAATCCAAGAACGCGGCCTCTCAACTTGCATATAGCTCAAAAAGCATAGTCACAAAAGTCCGTATTACATTTCAATTTGAGCTGTTGAAAATTTCCGTAACTTTTAAATAGTGCCTCCTCGTATATAAACTAAGAATCTGACCATAAAAAAATGTTTTACCCTAAAGACTAGTTTCTACCTTCTCCTTTGAAATAGTTCCCTGTCAACTGTCTGGCACACAAAAAGGTAGAAACAAAAGTTCGTACGACATTTGATTTGTGCGTTCTATCTAACTTTCTGGAACTTTTGGTGCTAACATTGCTTTTACAGTGAATTACCTCTTTAACAAGCTTTGTCATAACCAAGTGCACACTGTCGCCAGTTTAAACAGAGCAGATATTGGCTGCTGAAAATCATTTGAATGCTATTACAGTATTGGCTATCAACAATCATTGTCATACAAGGATTTAAACCATCCTTTGAAGAAGAGAAAAAAAGGGCAATTGCTTTAACACGTGCACATTCACAAACTATCTCTCTCACACACACAAAGACCACATTAAGTCTAAATACTGGTCTCCTTCGTAGATTCTGTTTCTCTGCATCTCCTCTCGGTACAAGCAGTCTGTTTTCAATTCCAGGTTATTAAAAAATGGAAAAATAAAAAAAATTCTAATGCTTATTATCTCAGAAGACTGACTCTCGCTACTTAAAAGAATGGCGTAGTACAATCTTCCTCTTCCTATCCCTGCCTCCTAATTTCGTCTTGGAATGTGCTGAGCTAAACTCATTGAATAAATAATGAGACTGAAACAAATTCAAAATATACATTATGAGACCAGTTTTTGAAAGAACGCGTATACCTACCTGTGTATCCCGGAAAACAGTTACAGGTGTATGATGCCGGAGTCTTTTCAGGAAGGCATTTCCCGTTTTGACATGGGTTTCTGTCACAGACATTTTGATGGCCTTTTTGTACTTCGCATTTTTTACCTTCGAAAAACTCCGTGCACCGGCAAAAGAACGACGTTAAAATAACAAAGCAGGTAGCCTGGAAAAAATGCAAATAAAAGGTAAGTCAATACAGTTATTCTTGTTGCATTTGCATTCCTTCTTAGTGGCATGTTTCGTTCCGGGAAGGGTTTTATAATGGTCTTATAGAGTTTTATATGGCATTGAGCATTTTTTGTGTCGTTAAGGTTTCAATGTAAACTGTAACCGATGCTTGTTATATTTCTCCCACACTCAAAATACGCACACCCAAATATCCCCACGCTACATATAAGACTGACCTCCGCTATAAAACCATTATTGATCTGAAAAATTTCCTTCTCGGACCGAAACCTCGTTATTAAATGTTATTTTTTCATTTTGTAATTCGCTTACTATGAGTCTGATATATAGATTTGTATACCATATACTCCATATATGCGTGTACATGTACATATATAGACGAAAGTCTGAAACCACCCCCGGAATTAGCATGAAATGAAATTGATGATGAGTGGAAAAAAAAAAAAATGAAAAAAGAGCTTTTAGTCATTGAAAAAAAAGAATGGAATCAATTATCAAACTTATACTTTGAGAAACTTTTGCAACGAATGCGAAAAATTTGTGCTGCAGTAATCAAGGCTAAAGGAGGATATTTTGACGAGAGCAAAACTTAATTATAAAGTGTTTTTTTTTTTAATAAAAAAATCATGTCTCACATTTTTTAGCTGTATAATAATTTTCTCTTATTTAAAGTACAAAACTACTTTGCGAGCTAATTTTAAAAAATTACCAGGGGTGGAATCAAACTTTTAAATTGTAGTGCATATATATATATATATATATATGTGTGTGTGTGTATAATTTAAAACATTATTTTAGTGAATACTTCATATTCGAAATGAATGCGCATTTATTTAATTTTATTAAATTTAAAATATAAAATGGGGCGCTTTCCAAATACAAAATATCCGCTATATAAAGTAATATATATATATATATATATATATATATATATATATATATATATATATATATATGTGTGTGTGTGTGTTTATGTAATAAAATGTAGTATTAAAAATAAATCCATTACTTCCTTATATATATAGAAAGAGAGAGGCCTGCAGGCATACATATGCTATGTGGACATAGGTATTAACACTAAATGGCGTCTGTTTCACGCTTCGGTCGTCATCCCATGCAGCATTACGTTTACGGATGTAACACTGTCACCATTCATTTTTGATACATATCCACACTGCTTGTATTTATTTGCGCTTTGATCGTGATATTGAACATTTTTATCTCACAAATATAGCATATATATCTTCCATATGTATTACTTCATCTACAATGATTTCTACTCATTATATTCCGTAGTGGGTGCTAATGAACATTGAAATAAACGTCAATATATTGATATAATTAACCGTAATACTTGTTTATAAACCAAATAGATTATAAGCCCGAGTTCAGGTGTCTTTTACCTGTAAATAAAATATAAATTTCCAAGACTTCCCTCCATAAAAAAACTTCCGACATGGATAAAGCTTTACTCAAAATTTTAAACAATATTTAATTCCTTTTTAATATAAAATGTTCATTTTGTAACAATTATCAAAAGAAAAGTCACCATTTGCAATTTGAGTTTTCAGTAAACGTCAAGTTGGATTATATTGATTACGTTTAACTTATAATTTATAAGATTCGGCATTTTCTACATGTAAATAGAAAAGACATTTGTTAAAAAGTATGAGAAATGATTATCTACCCTTGGCAGTTTAAGGTTAGCCAATCAGCTTACAGTTGCTGATTGGCGCGCTTTTCTACCTATTTTTGAAGAACACACACTCTTGGTAAGACGTACGAAATGACCACTTCTAGAACCATCCAGCTCTACATAGTTATCCTCAGAGAGTCCGTACATGGCGAAAACATCGACTCTTCTTCAGCAGTTAAGTTTGGTCGCAGACACCATTAAGTTTGCAAGGACTTATTTGCAATACTGTTTAATAAAACTTTTATAAATCAGAGGTCAGTCACATTCTATTCTTTATTACGATTCGAATATCGGGGACAGAAAGAAAATGCCGAAAACTCGATTCGCAAGTACTATTTCACAAACCACAATGCAAGCAACCAGTCAGAAAAATAACTCCCTCGGTAGCCAAAATCACCGACTTTTTTTTTTTTTTTTACCCCGATTCGAGAATACCAACTGCTTTTATCGGCCGAACATTTTTTTCCATTCGTCGACAGCTGGGAGAGGATGTTCAGTAATTTGCATATCAACATACTTTTATAGCGACTCCTGCGACGGATTTGTTCTTTTTAATTCAAATATTCCATTTTCTGCATGTCATGCGGAATACGTGCCCTTTTGTTTGGTAAGTAATTTTCTTTTTCGCCACATTTTCCGTCGTAGAATACACGCGACGCGCTGTCGCTTGGTTTGACGAGGTAAGTCGCCGTTTTCTTCGCTATACAAATTGCATTGAATAAAGCTTCATGAGTTTAAAGTAAACCACTAGAAATTACTGGAGATATGAAATCTCTGATCCATGTTCTTTGCTCGTCTCTGACTAAATTACCATGTAAATTCAGTATTTCGTAGTGTCATTTACAGTTCAAAACGACAATGACCTCTTCATTCCGTTTTCTTTTTAATAAACAGTTGGTTGGGATGACATAACTAAGAAACAGGAATATGTGATGGAAAAAACAAAACTTGCTTGATGTCTACCAACACAAACGGAACAAACTAAAATATTTCTGAAAAACTGATTAAACCTCAACCGTTACAAATTTTTTTTTTATTTTTTTTTTTAACCTCCAATTTGTTTGAAATAGTTTCATTTGTAGGCTATGCGTCTCAAATCTGACAAAAACAAACTTATCAGTGTCCAGAAAATGAGCGATGAAATCTGAGATGTTGATGGTTTAAATATTTCACCAGATATTTTGGATTATTTATTGACTATTGAGTCTTCTATTTATAAGATAGTTAAGTAGGTATTATTGTTGGCTCTAAAATGACTAACCCTCTTTAATATTAAATACTGCTACTGAGATGCGTTACCGTTATCGGTGGCAAACCAGGTTCAAATCCTGGTTTAGTATGCTGCATTCGCTTCCGCATTAATACCCATAAAAAAGGCATGACTCACTTTCCCCTTTCATCTTATCTAGGAGAAAGACAACTCTAAATTTCAAGCCGGGGAGAAGGAAATAGGAAGCCACTCCACTATCTTTCCCAAGAAGGCATGGCAATTCAGATAATAATAAAAAATGGATCTGGAGAAAACTAATTGTCTTTAACATTTAGGATAACTGCCATAAAAATTACCTATTAAATTATTATGGGATAAACGAATAACTTTTAGTTTATCCCATAATAGTTATATTTGCGTATTTTCTTTGCCGAACTTACTAAAAATTATGCTTATGTCCTAGCGATAACTTTATTTTTAAACTTGACTCTATTTGTGTAAAATAACGTCTGGAAGCGAATTGTTCGAAGGCAAGCAAAAACTGAATTTATCAAAACTGTAAGCAAACAATATTGACTATCTATGGAAATTTAAGGGAAAGTAAGGCAAAAATCGATGATACTAAAATCAAACAAGTACAAAAATTTAAATATCTGGGAAGTGTTCTAACATAGCAGGGAAAGTGCGACACTGGCATCCGAAGACGTATTGGGATGGGCAAAGTTGCATTCCAAAAGCTAAGCAGAGTAATAAGAGACGGAAAAATGTCGTTAGAAACAAAGAAAACAGTATTGAACTGTTACGCGATATCTGTCTTCCTGTATGGCAGCGAATGCTGGACAATCTCAAACATGTAGAACAGGCTTGAAGCAACGGAAATGTGGTTCTACATAAAGATGCTGAGGATACCATGGATCGAACATGTGAGCAACAAAGAAGTTTTGCAGAAAATGGAAACAAATGAAACTTATACTTAACATCATGAAGAGGCAGTTGAAATTTCCGTGGCACGTAATAAGGAAGGAGGGCTGGGAAAATCTGATCCTCACAGGACAGATCGAGAGCAGCACGTAACATACTTGATGATATTGAGTAAATGGATGGTAGAACAGGAATTGGGTGGGATAGCAAAAAGACAAAACTTAAGAGCTACAAGAGACCGGAAGGTGTGGGAGGGCCATGATCGCCTACTCCCTGAAAGGACAAAGCACATTAAAAAAAGGCAAAAACCGAGATGTTAAATGGTACTCAGTGTTACCATATTTGCTATAACATTCTTAAAATCGATGCACAACATAACTGCTGCTTAAAAAGAATTGAAAGCGCAAAAGTGTAAATATAAAATAAAATTAAATCGTTTCTCAAAATTAATAGCTTCAAACATTGAATTCGTAAATTATTTTCATTGAGTTTATATTGCTTTTTATTTAAAATATAACCACTATTTCAGCTTAAATTTAATGTAACAATTATGGGACACTGGTGATATTTCTTATTTTTCAAATAGGCTGACGATGATTTGAAACTGAAGCTTCGGAATACAGTCGATATATATATATATTTTTTTTTTTTTTTTTTATAGACTACCTGAAGAAATTTCACGAGTTTGTTTTTTAACACTTAAAATAGAATAGAAAGAAAAGATTTCTCATTTCTACCCCATTAAGACAAGGGTTGGACTCGCACGGCAACAAACGGGTTTCGCAACTCTTTCCTGTGTAGCCGCTAGGGCAGATGCATTGAAAGGAGTTCAGTTGATCTTGACACGTTCCACCATGGAAACAAGGATTGCTGACACATTCATTTATTTCCAGGTCGCATAGAATACCTGCAAATACCAACAGAAAAATATCAGCCAAAAAGTACAGTATTAGATTTCAGCAGCAAGAATTTGGCAGTTTAGGGGAGAGATTTCCAATTTTGAATAACTCCATCGACAATTTTTTTTTTTCTTTCTGTTACTTTTTTCCTTTTTCTCTTCCCATCCACGCTTTCTTTTTCCCTTTTGTCTGTTGCCGCCTTTCTTTGCCTTCCTCCTCTATTTTTCTCTCCCCCTCCCTGCCTCTCCCCCTCCCCCCTCCCCCCCCCCTCCCTGCCTCTCCCCCTTCCCCTCCCTGCCTCTCCCCTTCCCTCCCTGCCTCTCCCCGCCTCTCTCTCTTTCTCATATATATATATATATATATATATATATATATCCTGGAAAGCATAACGAGCAGAGATACCAAAAGGGGGAGAAATGTGTAGGCGATTCAAATTCTAATTTTGCAGACATTAATCCAAATTTCTTTTGTAATATGAAACAACGCCCCGTTATATATTTATCGGTCACGCAGCTTGATCGCTCATTCTTAGTAATGAGATATCTTGTTGCTTTGGGCATTTCGACGTTGTGTAATGTTTAACGAGCTTCTCTCGCTAATTTGATTATGACTGAGTAGTGAGTTCAATCCTCACTGGTTGCCCCATTTCTCTTGGCCTTGAGCCGCAACTAAGCTATGCCTATTAAAAATGGCACTCCGACGTGGTGCAATGGTTAGCAAGCTTGTCTCGCTAAACCAATCACGACTGAATAGCAAGTGCGATCCTCATTGGGTGCCCCTTACTTTCGACTTTGTGTCGTATCTAAGCTTAGAAAATCACCATAGCCAGAATTGCTGTATGTTAACGCAATAAATCTTGAAATACATTTTCATTAAATGACGCCAATAGCAAGTTACTATGACAAAAAAATGTCTCGTTAATAAGTAGGGGAGGTTCTTTGGGGGGGGGTCATTCTTTTGTTTCACGGTACGGCATTTTCTTGTACATTTATTTTCTTGGTAAATTAAGATTGGTGGCAGTAAATATCCCGTTTAGTATTTTGGAATTGTTTGTCAGTTTCCTGATGTTAATCAATTTGGCATCTCCGCTAGGGCCTGATGCACTGGGCGACTCTGTCCATGAACAGGTGTGCGGGGAACATCGCAGTGTCGAGAGGGTTACTTTTTATTAAGTTTGAAGGCTGAGGCAGCCAAGTAGACTTGGGAGTCACATCTTGATAATTGGGAACACTCGCCATCGGAGACCGTATCAGTCGACTGGATTACTCTGTTTCTAAACCTGTCCCACCCGTAAAGTTATGCGCTGCTTTTATCAAAACTTCTAAACACATCGCGCATATTTGGTTGTGGAGCATGTACCTGATATACCTTTATCAAATGTTATGGTATATATTAGTTTCGTATATTTGTACCCGAACGTCACATTTTTTTTTTTTTTGATTTGACTTGACTTCTATTTCTTCCTTCTTCCGCCTCGTGGATAAGACGATCCTATTTTATTGGGTATATTCTGTTCCTTTAACTAGCTTTCATTTGAAACTGCTCGCGATCTATGATCGTAAAGATCACCCAATATCGTACTCATTATAATGGAAGTGATTTTAATGTTGATTCAATAAAGCTGATAATAATTAGGGTTAATTCAATAACAATATGATGACAATAACAATAATAATATAAATAATTAATAATTTCAGTCTTACCTGTTCTTCCTGGTGGACACTGGCATTTATAAAACGCTACTTCATCAATGCACGTCGCGTCTTCATGGCAACGATTATACAAACAATCGTCTTGATTCTGCAAACAGTCTTTCCCAATCCAGCCTGGAATATGTACAAGAAAGTTGTCATTAAGAGAAATATTGATGTGGAAAGCTTAAGAGAATCGTTACGCACTGTCAGTGTTTCATAAATAAGTGACTATACTGTTTTGAACGCGCGGAAAGACACACTAAAGACGCTGTAAAGAAAGAAAGAAAGAGGCGGTAAATTTCTCGCGTGTTTCGCATCTGCTTCAGTGAAATGGAAAAAGTTTGTCAATTTTAATTTTTTTTTTTTTTTTTTTTTTTTAAATTTTTACCTTTTTTTTTTTTTTTTTTTTTTTTTTGTAACAAATAATATCCTACATTCATACTTATGATTGTTACTGCAATATTTTGTTATCGTTGCTAAGCTGAAATATTTAACGATGTAATGCCGGCGGGGGGAGGTCCACTGGTATTTTATAGTCGCAGAAGTCTCAATTTATTAATTGTTACATCAGAAAATTAAAATAGGAAAAACATGAAATTTTCTCGGGTGCTACTAGTTTTATTATACCTTTACCAATTTCTGAGATGTTGTGGTTATTATTTCGTGCCAGTTTCTTCATCTTTGTTGCCTTTAAAATATTTCGGTTGCTGTATCTTCCGGCCTTCATAAATCAGAGGAAGGCCGAAGATGTAGCGACTAAATCGTTATGATAGACAAAAAGGTTCGATAATTTGTTTGAATTTCTAGTGTGAAGAGTAATATCCTCATTTTTGTTGCTACTATCCTAACTAGTATAGCATAGTGAATTAAAATGTTGATTTGGTGACATAGTAATTGTAAGTTCAATCCTTGGGCCGGGTAGTACAGACTTAAATTCCGTAGGGCGGGCAATAATTGAACAGTAACAAAACTAGATATCCCTTGACATTGACGACAGAACGAGAACAATCTATTCTTGTAAAGGGGTCGGTACGAAATTCTCTTACAGATACCCGGATCGACAGAGACCTGAAGAAGGCTGCAGGGCACAACGGCTGAAACGTTGTGATAATAACAACAAAGATGATGATATTAGTCCAAATGTAAATAAGAAAGGATAGAGACAATGTACAATTGTTAATTTTGATCTTTAATGATCCCTTTAACAATATGCTTTTGAATAAAGATAGCGATTCTTTTTAAAATGACATGTACTCTCGGGGCGTGGGTGATCACGACTCCTCAAAAAGTCTTTTTCATTATTAACTGTGAATTGCCATACATTTCTAGGAAAGATAGTGGAGTGGTTGTCTTCTCTGCAGTTTCGAATTGTGTTCCTCTCTCTTTGGTTGACATTCAAGGCTAGATAACCCAATCTACCTTGCGATTTAATTCGTATCTGAAGATGCGGAGGGGGAAAAAGATATTCATACCTTTCGCAGACCAGATAGGAATTCGAACTTGTCTCGCCGATTCCACTTTCTTCGCCGATATCGGTTACACCACCCATACACCCGAGATGGTGATAAATAAGAGTAAAGGTCCTAGCGAGAGGAACGTTAGTTCAAAAGCCCCAAACTTCTACTAACCGATAGCCTTATTGCCTCAACAACATCGCTCGACTCGAAGAGTTTGAATGTTCCATCTCTTTTTGAATGTAAGCATTTAAGAGACCCATCGAATAATAACGGTCGATTTACAGAACTTCGTCCTCTGTATGACGATAAGCTACATCCAGCAGCAAAGCCTCTGAAGGAGAGATTGGGGGGGTTTTGGGGAGCGTGGAACCACCTCTTAACTATTATTATTCTCCGGTTCATCCTGGCCTGGGATGTTAGCACCTGTCAAGGTCCCAGCTATGGGCAAATAGTGAACTCAAAAACAAAAACCAACCGTACATTTTTATAATAAAATGACCAACAAAATGACAAATACAAAACTAAAAAAATATAAAAATACATTTATAGTAAAATTATCAGCAATACATATTTATAAAAAAATTATCAATGCATTTTGTTGTGAAATTACCAGCAATACCTTTTTGGAAAAAAAAATTGCCAAACATATTTCATCATCTACAAACTATATATCTAAACTACACACATTTACCCTGAAAGTATGAAATAATGTAGAAAATATTTAGATTTCAGCATTTAATCACCCATAGAGGTTGATATGTCGCTAAACAAAATCAACCAAAATTTACAAAACTAAGCGACAAGACACATAATGGAATAGATATTTACTAAGCGTAGCTTAGATGTGGCACAATGCCGAAAGTATGGAGCGCTCAGTGGGGATCGAAAACGATCGACTAAGTGTAGTTTAGTTGTGACACATGGACGAAAGTATGGAACACCCAGCGAGGTCGTAACTGATCTAGCAAGACAAGCTTGCTAACCATTGCACCACGTCGAAGTGCACACACACGCATAATAGAGCATGCTGGCAAGAGATACAATATTTGTATATAGTTACTAGTTGATATCACCGTCAACTATGACATCTTTTTCGGGGCTCGCTCGTGAAACACCGCGCAAGCGTGTTTTCTGCTTTTTTTTTCTTTTATGTAAAAGCCTTATTTTACCACAGCTTTCGAACTTCACCGGGAGTTTTTGTTGCAAACAGAAGCGTTTGTTTTATTTTTTTAAATTTTATTTTATTTCTTTTTTATTTTGCAGTAGGGTTCACCCAGTACAAGGCTCGGGGCCACTTGAGATAGATGGTTACTTTAAGAGGCAATTTATATTGATAGGATGGGAAGATAACGGTTAACTCTAGACTCGAATAGCTTGAGGTTGTAGTGATCGGGAAAACATTCTCCTGGAAATCTGTTCGATAGGAAAGTGGTTTACGGGAATAAGCTGTTTGAGTGGAACTTACTTCTCGCCGATGGAATATCGAGGGAATGTTGGTGATTTGCTACTACGTAAGTGGTATGACGCGTCCTAGTCGTTAAAATTAGACCTAGCGGAACCAAGGAATGTAGTTCGTCCGAGCACTTTCCATGGAAGTAACGATAGAGCAGTGATAGTGTCGCTACATCCCGCCTGTGAGAGAGGGGTTGGACGCAATCAAGACTGGAAAGTGAGGACTCATCTGGCTCTTATATAGGTAGAGGATAGCATGAGGTGTCAGGCACTTACTGGAGCGGTACAGGGAGTCGATCATTTTTACCTGCATCTTTAGCAACGGATTGTCTATAAGAGTTTCCACTTGAGGTAGGGTGTAAGTTTGTCACATGGCACAGTGGATAAAGGCGTTAGTTAGATCCAGTGACAGGACCCAAAAAGTGTGAGTTCAGTACCTGGTTAAGGCGGCGGAGAACTTGGAGAGGGGAATTAACAGGAGATAACTGACATCCATTGGACACGGCACGTGGAACCAGAACAGTCTACCCCAGTGAGCTAAATAAAGGGTTCAGTTCGATATTCCAACCACCTGAAGAAGGTCGGAGCGTACAACGGCCGAAACATTGTAATAAATATGGCGACAAAGATGAGGACAATAGTCCGAATAATATAGTGTTTAAGTTTGAGGTATGAAAATATGTATATCTAAGTCGTATCGGTATTAAGACTCAAAACGACGTCTTTTCGAGTTGGTGATGCTGACTTACCTATCGATGATAGCGCTTAAGGGGATGTTACTTATGTGTGCATCCCAATGTCTTATCCAAAGAACTTGAATACACGAGAACCAAATGTAGTAAGGACTGTTGCCGATACTTTTTGTGAGATTCAATATGCTTACCCAAAGGTACTATTTTGAAGGACTCTGTGGAAACCAGCTGTTAATGTGCGTGATAAACTGATATGCAATATGTAATCTATTTATATGGCCGTGAATGTCGAACAATCTCTTTACAGATGAAGATGCTTGATGCAAAGAAAAAGATTTTTATCGACAAATGCTGAGAAAACCATGTACAGAATACATGAAAACTAGGAAGTCTTAAGTGGGAACTACAAGGAAACGGATACTTACGATCCGAAACAGTTGAATTTTCGTTAACTCCTAATGAGGAAAGGTGGCCTGGAGAATCAAACACTCAAGACATACTGAAGGCAAGAGAAGCAGAACCTATATAACGAGTTTGTATGAAGGGATAGAAAATTAAAGACGAAGAGGGATGATGAAAGATGAAAAATTACTTGACGCAACAAAATAGAGGAAATCATAGAGCCATAATCGTCTATGTTCTAAAGATAACTGGCGCATAAAAGAACAAAGTCCATCTCTTTAATGACATACCAAAATTGCAGATTTTACGTCCTGTCTTCTTTTCACAAGTGTAGTGACCTTTTTGTGAATTGGTTTCAATGCAGAAGGTATTACAGTCATGCCCGTAATAATGAGAATCACAGTAGATGTTCAACTGTAAACTGATGCTAAAATATAAAAAAGAAATAATGATAAATAGAAAGTTAAAAAAAAAAAAAATTGACAAAATTTCAAATGTCATTATTGACGTTGGAAATATTAAATTCCTTATTTGTATTATCATTTCAATCTCGGCAAAACAATGAAGCCACTAAGATCCAAGGGGTTACTGAGTGCGAAAGAATATGAGAAAAAGAAAAAAAACATTTGGAAAGAGTGAGAAAAACAAAAGAACAGGTGCAAAGACAGAAGATAACGATTCACATTGCATTTAAATTTTTGAAGATCAAACTTGAAACAAAGAAGAAAGTTCCACAGGTGAGAAAATAAACTGTTAGCATAGAACTTACGGTTACCTCTAATCATTTCAAACTGTAAAAGGAGGAGACCTTGCCGACAGTCTAGTACTGCGCTTAAATTCATAAGGTCTAGGTACCATAGAGGAAAGAAATATTTATTTTGAATAATACAAAAATGTGGCACAATGGAAAGGGAAGGCTAATCTTCAATCTGTCTTATCTTAAATTTCTCTAGCCACAATTACTGACCTAAAAATACCACAATATTCCTTACACCAAAATAACACCTTCTTACTTACCATTCTTACTACAGTCACCATAATACCGCCAAATCTCTATGTAGCCCTAACTCGTTCTCGTATGTACAATTTGCCTGCTGGGGTTGGGAATAAAAATATCATTTAAAAATGAAACCCCAATGAATATTTACAATGGATACAATTTCTATACAAGAAACTAAACAAAATAGTATTAGTAATAAAAACCACGATCTTTAACTGTGTCAGAAAAATCAGTTAACTGGACGAAATTAATGCGGGACTAGGTAATTAATAACAATCATTCGACCAAACGCTCACTCAGTTACACACTCATCCAGACACAAAAACAATTACAAAATACACACTCGAAAAGCGCCCGACATCCACCAGAGAACTGACATCCCTCGGCTAACTGGGGGGGGGGGGATTAAACTAAAGAAAGTGGGGACAGAAATAAGAGGCCAATTAGCATACATTGCCGAACTACGTTAACTTGTTGGAAGAAACTATGGTTAAAACAAACTAACTTATTTTGAGCGGGGTTTACCAATGTTCAACACAGTTCCCAATATCCTGGTACCTAATCAGGATCAAAATGCCACTCCAAATTAGCTCCTTTTACTAGACACAGACGCGCAAAACACACACACCTTTTGCCAAATTCTGATGGAAGCGGTCGTCGCGTTCCCGTCCTAATCTTGGCTTTAAGCTTATTCTTAAAGTAAAAAAATCAGTTAGAGATAAACTTCTTGTCCTCATAAAATTCCTTCTGTCGCGTCGTTCATACCACGACTCTCATAACGCCTAGCAAGCAAAAGAACATATAGTCCTCAGCCTTAGTCATCGACGGCACCACATTCCTACAAACAGAATTGGCCTCGAGGGCAAAGAACTTTCTGCGCATCACGCAAACTATGAGGTCTTCAGTAAACTTGCACAACGTGACTACGACCCTGCAGTGGAATAAGGTATGACCCAGGTTCTCCACCAAAGCGAACACAGTTTGGAGATTTTTCCAAGCCCACTGACCAAAGTCGTTTTCCGACCCAGAGGGCCTTTCGTAGCACCAGCAAGGTGAGTGATGACGCATTGTTAGTGAGACATTTCAACCCGGGTGCCCAAGGCTATATGGAGCGAGCCTCATGCTTCGTAAGACCGAGCTCGTCTATCAGACGATCTTGAACCGAACTAACACGTGATATAATGCCTTACGGGACAACGCCTGGACGCCGTAAGAGGTGCTTGAGAGCAATCCGACATTCCCGTTAGGAGCACTCACCTTGGGATAATCGGGGGAGGGGCCTTCTCTCACGAGTGTACACTTCTCGGGGATAGGAAAGTTCTTACGGGCATCTTTCTTCCAGAATTCGCCCTCACCATCCGCTTGCTAACACATTCGATCTAGAAACGTAATTCGTAGCGTATATTGAAAGGAAAGTTCATCAGAAAAATTACGATGAAGGTATTTATAGAAAAGGCAGAGGGAAGCTACATTACAGCAGCGGGAAAATGACTGAAACCAAGATGCCAGGTCGTGACCAATGATATTGCAAATTCTTTTTGAGATTTTATCAAGAATCTCTAAATGTATAACAGGAGCACCAGACCATATTTGACAACAATATTCAAAACAAAGTCGAATGGTAGACTTATAAATATTTAGGATAGATTCGGACGAGAAAAAACATTTCGCACGACACTGTAAACCAACTTTCCTAACAGCAGACCTATCAATGTATTCAATATAATTTTTGATAAAAATGTTAACTTCTATCAGTGTGATATCGAGATAGACATTAAATATCGTAATATTATACAACAGTATTTCTTCTGTGTGACGTTTCTCTTCTGAATGTGGACGATTATAACTCTCCACAAACTCCCTTCTCTTATAGCTCTTAACAACGTTTATACCTTTGCCATCCCTCCCGCAACCATATTCTGCCATCCATTAGGTAGGTGGCTCGCTGCCTTCTCTTGTCCCTCTGTCTTCGATATATCCTGTGAGTATCAAATTCTCCGAGCCTTCCTCCCTCTTGTTAAAGAAATTTTAGATGTCTCTTTATAATTCCGAGTATGAATTTCCTTTTAACTTTAATTTTCTTAAAGAATTCTTCGTTGCGTACGCGCTCTGTCCATGGTATTCTCAGCATCCTTCTGTAGAACCACATATCTATTGCTTTCAGTCTTCTCTTCATCAGAGAGGAAATTCTCAAGCATTCACTTCCAGAAAGGAGGATAGATATTACATAGCAGTTCAGCACTCCTTTTTTATTTCTTTTTTTATGGCTTCAAGTCTTTTCATCTGTGAGGAGATTGTCTAGCATCCATTGCTATATAGGAAGATTGATATTACATATTCAGCATTCTTTTCTTTGTTTCTAATGAAAATTTTCCGTTTCTTAGTAACTTGCTTAGCTTTTGGAAGACATTTTTGCTTAGGTACCTCCACGAAATCGCTAAAAAAAGAGCATAGCTTGATGAAAAAGACGCCAACCTTGCCGAAAACAAAATTTTATTGTCTAAATGCTTATGTTATTATTAAGAGGAAAGACCAAAGTTTTTTTTAATTATTTTTAAAAAATTTTCCTTCTTTTTAGAACATTCTAAATTTTGATTAAAAAAACCTTTTTTCTATTTGTATCAGCGGAACTAGTAAATAACAGACAATTTTTAGGACGTTTTTTTGGTATGACACACATTAATTTGAAAAATCGTGCAAAAATAGAAATAATTATCGGATGTTAAATGAAACTTTCAGGAACTATTCACAGATGATCGAAATTATTATAAATATGTTTTTTTTATGAAAGTCATGGTAGAAATATTTTTTCAAAATATTTATTACCCCCCATAACTAATTTTATGAAAACGCTAGAAATTCGATCGCATCGGTTTTAGTGATTACAATAATTAAAAGCACAGGGCTTTGAGGAATGCAAATCATGTTTTTTTTTTTTTTTTTTTTTTTTTAATTGGATACGCAGTACCTGAAAATCAGCTCTGAATTGTAACATACAAAAGTCAATAAAACAAAGATATTATTTAATTTCAAATGCTTTTATTTGCTTTTAGTTGTTTTTATGAATATGGACAATATTTTCTGAAAGCAAAAAAATTTTTTCGATGAAAAATGAATTTTTAATACAATTATTTGTTATTTCATTAATTATAATAGATTTTACATTTAAGTTGTTAAAATATTATAAAATTAGTTAAAAGCCGCATCGGCTTTCATAAGTGTCCTTATGAGATAGATCTTTTTTAGCGCGTTGTAAATTGTATCATTTTGACTAATCAGAAGATCCTCAGTAATTAAGAAATGTAATTTTGTGCTTATAATCGAGCTGTAATTATAAAATACGGAAGACCAACCAGAATATAATTAAGTTGCGTTAATTGAGTTAAGCATTGTTCTCCGCTGTTAAGGCCTTTACTTTTATGAAACACGTGTGGAGAAGTTAATTTGATTTTTTCAATTTCAACTGAGAAGGGTACCTACAAGTATCAGTATCATCTTATGAAATTTATATGATCTTATTTTTATATTAATCTCAGTTACGACATTTTTCCATAAATGAAATATCAAAATTAATAATAAAATGAATGCAAATACAAATAACAGTAGAATGTAATAAATGTACATAAAATTATAGTATTTTATGTACAATTCTGATAAAATTTCATAAGCAAGGTACCTATAAATTAATTAGATACCTTTCTTAAGAAATATGAAATTTAATGTCACTCTTAACAGTTTTATTTTAATTTCTTTACAATATATTTCCCCAAAAGCATCATAAACGTAAAAGGTGAAAGCTAAGTACAAAAAAAAAAATTAGACCGCTGAAAGTTTTCGTTAAAAATAACGGGGTAAATAATTTGTTCACGTAAATGTAAATTTTCACTTTTCTCCTTCCGTAGAACAAATTAGCCTCATGGAATTCGTAAATATATCATTCATCACATGTCAAGAGACGTGAAAGTTTATGACCTGCTTTGTTTTATTTTCAAATTACATCTTTTTGGCACAAAAGCTAAGTTTGGTTCAAAATATTTTAAATAAACATTATAATTTCTGATTTTCTTAAAATAAGTTTTGAAAAAATGATAATTGATATTTAAAAAATTTCAAAGTCAGATTTCCAGTTTTTTTAAAATGGAAAAAAAAATGGTCAATTTGCTGACTCAAAAAAAAACTAGATTTTTAACGAAAATTTCGGACGTGCTAGGAATGATTAAAAATGGAAAAAAAATACCCCAAAAAATACTTTGACCTTTCCTCTTAATAATAACAAACATTTAGACGATAAAATTTTGTTTTCGTCAAGTTTGGCGTCTTTTTCATCATGCTATGCTCTTTTTTTAGCGATCTCGTGGAGGTACCTATTTTTGCTATTACAATGC
The DNA here is from genome assembly GCA_903632075.3 of Acanthosepion pharaonis. Classification (NCBI taxonomy): domain Eukaryota; kingdom Metazoa; phylum Mollusca; class Cephalopoda; order Sepiida; family Sepiidae; genus Acanthosepion; species Acanthosepion pharaonis. Next base: position 470,210 of record CAHIKZ030001272.1, read on the forward strand.
GCGTTTTGATTTCGGTCACATTTTCCATCCTCTGTCAAAACACTTCCCAGATATTTAAGATTCTTTTCAATTTGTAGTTCACATATCGTAATATTTCATATGTATATATATATATATATATTTATTTTCTATATTGGAATAGCTTAATATTGTTGCTGCTTAGTTGCTTCCGGTCGTTATTGCAGTAACATATTTAGCTGCACATTGATTCATATCATTATTTCGCGTTTACTCATCGTCCTGTTTCCATTGAGTGCGTCGCTGGTGAACAAGTGATAGAAAGTCTTTACAGATCCCCAGCATTTTTCGCTTGTTGACTGCAGCAATGCCATTGTGTTGTAAGTTTCAATCCTTCTTTGAATCTAGCTTGAGTGTTTGGATGATTCCCAGCGCACCCAATTATCATAGATATAACCTTGATCTTCATATTCTATAACTTACGATAAGGTCTGGGATTTTTTTTCTCTAGTCTTCACATTGTTGTTTAGCAAAATATTTCCAATCTAGCAAACATTCATTTGTTCACCTCAACTAGATCCGTTCATCTTGTTTATTTTTTTATTTTTTTTTTTTTTTTTTTTTTTTTAACAATTTTTACCCAATACAAGGCTCAGAAGCTACTCAAGATGGAGGGTTACTGTGTGGCGTTGTATTAAGGACAGGAAAGGGGTCATAAATGAAGTTCTTTGGAGCTATGCAGGAAAGATAACGGCTTGCTCTCAACTTGAAGTGGGCAAGATTTAATTAATGAATAACATTTCCGAGTTCAGTCGAAGATGTTAGAAGTATAGTGTGAAAGTAGACTCTAGAAGGAACCGGAAACCCAATCCTAAACAAGGGATAAGCCTCTGCTCTTGTTCAAAATACTGGGGAGAAGTCTGAACTGGACAATAGGCGAAACTATCTATAGGGAAAGAAAAGAAAATTAGTGGAAAAAAAATTCCGAGTTCAGGCGGAGATGTTAGGAGTATAGAGTTGAAACCGGAAACCCAATCCTAAACCGGAAACAAGGGATAAACTTCTACTCCTGTTCAAAAGACCTGAATGACGTGTTCTATCTGAATCTTAAAATTCTAAAGTATTTCACTTTTTTTTCTTCGGATACCTTCTGCTTTTTGCTAATATTTGGTATTTACTTAGTTTAACCCTAACCGACTCTATTCAATCTGTCCCAAATATTATGGTACTTGTTTATTAGATTCTCTTCAATCTTTCTACATTCACTAATAATGTTTTATACACTCGTTTCTATGCCGACAAAGACAGAATTTGCGAATTTTCTGTTTTGCATGTTTCCTTTGTAATAATCAGTACAGGTGCATTTATTCTGAGTTGCAATGATAAGTGATAGGTCCTCTCACCTGTTATAGTTTTGTAATTACATTTCAGATTATTATCTATTCCATACGTGTTTTCATTGATCATTGGTATAAATCGGCTTTCAGAAAACCTTCTCAAATCTCTAACATTCTTTTCAGTGTTTTTATTCTATATCGCCGTCTCTGGATTTCAAAGTCGGTCAACATTTTTTGCAAAACGCTTCAGGTTCGGTAATTTCCGTACTCCATTGATTGTAGACACGACGATCACTTTCCTATCTCACGATTTTCTTTACTCTTGAGCAAGGTCTTGATATTTATACAGTTTAACTTTCTCTTTCAGCTTCATTATCTGTTACTTTCGGACTGCTACATTTCATATGATCATTCTTATTCGGTTGATAATTCCTACAGGATATCAAACAATGCTAAGTCTTCTCAGAATTCCATCTGTTTTCTTTATGCCCTAGCCATATTTGGTAGTACTGTCTTGTTTAATTTTGTTTTAATTTTATCACAATATCATTTTTTGTCTATTTATGAGATGAGGTATTGTAACCATTTATACTATTTACATTGTTCGGACTATTGTCCTCATCTTTATTGTCATATTCACGACGTTTCAGCTGTTGTACGCTCCGGCCTTCTTCAGATGATATACGTTGGAATTTTGAACCCTTTATTTCGTCCAGCGGGGTAGATTGTTAGTCACACGTGCCATGCCTTTTCTGGACACCTCAATTTCAGTTAATTCCCTTTAGTAACTCAACTCTCAAAGTTTTTGTTCACCACTGCTGTTGCCAGATATTGAACTCGCAACTCTTTGGGTCAACCAACGCTGCGATGAGCAAAAAATCTTTTTTTTCTTTTTTTTTTTTCTTCTTTTTTTTAAAATTACCTTTTACAATTTACTTGAGGGACATTTCAGAACTGTTCAAAGTAATCTAATTGTGTGTGTGTGTTTATAAGCATTGTAGTTGGAGGCGCTATTGCTTTGACGAGGTTGCTGTCTTTCAAAATAAATGAATTCAATTCTTGGAGTAATTTTATACAGATTTTTTTATGAAGAGCAATATAGGTTACAAACGAAAGAAAAATTATACTTATTTTTTTTATAGAAAATTATACAGATAGCTTCAAAAAAGGAAATGAAATCATTAATATGCTTAGCTGTTGTGATATATAGTGTGGAATCCACTCCCAAGAGGATGTTTCGCCGATCACTGCAATATTAACCTGTTCAAGGGTAGGGTTAACCGTTCTCTTTCCTATCTGTGTAAACTGCCTCTTCATGTAACCCTCTACCGTAAATGGCTTCTGGGCCTTGAACAGGGTGACCCTTACTATAAATAAATAAATACACACACACACACACACATATATATATATATATATATATATATATATATATATATATATATATCGTGTGTTTGATGCACAACGGGATCGTGTAAAATTAAGTAGTCGGTTTGCTCAAGGAAAGAAGTCTCTTCCGACGGGGACGACTGGGCACGTCTTCCACTTGTCGTATTCTGTGAGCGAAGAACGAGGCACGTTTATGTCCCTTCCTTTTTATGACTCTAAACGAAGTCTATTGGCAGAGAAAGTGGAGTAATCATACCTTGACACTAATTGTCTGCATCCCCGAATTTTAGCCCTCTATTGCTCTTGAATGGAAGTGTCATGGCATTTTTACTAATATTTTGCAGTTATTGCTGCTATATCAAAGACATTTGGAGCACTTCGCAAAATAAATTCGAAGGAAGGAGATTTATGAATTAATGTAGAGTTTATCGATTTTTTTTTCCTTTAGCGACACAAAATTTAAATATAAAGTTTTTACGACACATTACTTAAGTTTTCTTAATTAAGATAAATACCTAATTAAAAATGTATATACAAAATAATTCAACAAAATTTAGTTAATCATTAAAGAACGGTTAATTAATTGCCTTAAAATATCGCGATATCGTAATCGGCAAAAATCGCAATTAATGGCTACATATTGCTAGCACTCGTTATTTCGTGAAGTAGATTGCATTTGAAATAAAGGTTTGTGTTTAGCGCCTACCTGCTGACTGACCCTGTCAGATTGAGCTTTCGGGCGAGTGAATATTTTTTCCTTCTTCCACTGCTGGATCGAAACAAGTACTCAAAATGATCGACCCTTTCTTGCACGTTGATGTCATCATAATCCAGCACAACCACCTTCAATTTGACGTTGCCCTCAGGAACAAAGAGAAAAACGGTGTTGAACAGACATTTATAAATAATCACAAGTAATTTACAAGCAATCGTATCAACTCTAGTCATAACTGTTTAGTGATTGAAATATCAAACTGGGCATATAAAAAAAATTAAAACCATTGTAATAATTAAAACCTTGAGATATCTATGAATTGACAAAATCAAGCCAATAATATATGTATAACACTATTCTCTCAGGAACGCTGACTTCTGATACCGCAAACGATTTCCTGATTTACAATGAACTTGAAAATTGAATGCCAAATCTGCTAAAATATTTTATGTGAAAACCAGCAGACAAAACTCATATTAAGCTCTGTGTCTTATTTAATTTTCACTGCTAAAAATATTTTGGGGTCGAGTCCTAAGCACTTCCCTTTTCTTTAAAAATTAAACTAAAATTACATTTTATCCAATTATATATTAATCGTTATGTGCCACCTTCTTGCCACTTATCAGGCAGCTTTTCGATGCCTTTTGAGTAAAATGGTACAGTTTTTCACGTGAAAATGTTTTCGTCGACCTCTTTAATTTGGTTGCTTTTTGGCACTCTGGCTTCAGGGAGTTAATCAGAAAAAAAAGGAAGGGGAAGAAAAGTAAAGAAAAAAGGAGAAAAAGTTTTCAGAAATTATGAAAGGATTAAGTTGCATTCTTTTCAGGGGTCAGTGTACTAAAAAAGGAAATAATTAAATTAAAAGTAAAATTGTTGGAGAAACAATTTTTAATATTTTCGAAATTGGTTGGCGGGGTGGGAGGGCATCTAGATTTTCTCCGGTTAACTTTGAGCGACCGTAAGCAAATGCTGCGTGCTCTTGCTGACTGAGAAACGGATAAACAGTTATTTTCTTTTATTATTATTATTACTAAAGATATTGTGAATATTTTTCTTTTTTTCCCACCCATAGATGAACAAAACAATTCTTGAGATTGGCTGGCAGTGGCCATCTGGATTGGCTCCGCTGTGGAACCGACTCCCAAGAGTATGTTTCCCCGATCACTACAATAACCTGTTCAAGATCTGGTTAACCGTTATCTTCCACTCCTCTACACATAAATGGCCCCCAAACATACCCCTCTACGTCGTGTGCCCCCAGGATCTTGTAAAGGGTGAACCTCGCTGTAAAAAAAAAAAAATAATAATAATAATAATAATTCTACTGGAATCCACATCGTTTGCAGAGAACTCCTGACCAAGACCATATGCCAATCCTGAAGACCAGAACTTAAAAAATTAAATTACTACTATCGCAGATTGTAAGCTCCAAAAGGGGATCCCAGTATCATTTGATTATAACATTAGGGGGGAGGTTAAAACTGCTGTATACAACAAATCATATGTAAACCAAAAGTGTTGTTATATTTTTAACCAGTTAATTCTTTATTTCAAAAAATTCTTCTTTTTTTTATGTAATTCCTTGCCGTCGACCTGTTCTTCATTTCAATTCACTTCATCAGCGATCTTCTCACACTCTGAGATCAAAACACAACGTGGCAGAGTCGTGAAGAAGACAAACGCCAGGTAGATCGAGTGGAACTATGCTCATTATCACGATACTAGCGACAAATCAGAAACGCGTTAACGAGCGAGGTGTCACCTAGATGGTAACTACGGTGGACTGAAGGAACTTGAAGACAAACGTGGTAGTAAGAGGGTTACAGGTTGGTTGATTTTGTTTAGCGGCATATCAACCTTTATTGGTTATGTAATGCCAAAATCTAAATATTTTGAAGGCAATGCCATCAACTGCAGACAAAATATATTGTTGGTAACTTTACTATAAATAGATATTTTTGGTAATTTCACTACAAATATGTATTGTTGGTAATTCTTTTAATATAAAAATGTATTGCTAATATTTATTTTTTTGAAAATGTATTTTTATAGTGATTTTTTTTCTGGTTTCAATATATGCCTATAGCTGGGGCCCTATCAGGTTTCAATATATGCCTATAGCTGGGGCCCTATCAGGTGCTGATCTGGGAACAGCAGCAATTAAGAGGTAGTTCTATCCTCTTCGAAACTTCCAATCTTTCAATTAGAGGGCTTTGCTGCCGGGTGTAGTTTATCGTCATACCCAGGACTATCTTTAATTTGGATTTCATTAGAGAAAGTTCACTCCATTTAAAGCGTTTTGTAGCGATCGAAAAATCGGTTGGTGCAACGTCAGGTGAATATGGGACTCGGATAGAAGAGACTAAGTCGCAAATGCTTTCCTGTGCTATTCTTTCTGCATGTGGCCTGGTGTTGTCATGGAGAATAACATTTTTCTTATTGACGAACTCATGACTCTTTTCGACCAAACTCTTATACACGCGTCGAATTTGCTGGACGTATAATTGTGCATTTACTGCCCCATTGCGTTTTAAGAACACTAAATGAATAATCATACGGCAATCCCACTACAAATACAATATAACTTTTTTTTCATTGTGGCTCAAATTTTGGGGTCGGTTTTGGAAATTTATCCTTGTCAACCCACGGCATTTTACGTTGAACATTATTAGTGTACTCTAAGTCTATTCATAACTTCCATATATGATTAATAGTTAGGACGATACGTTTTTTATCCCAACTGGTTCCCAAAAAAGAAATTTACTTATGACTCAATGTAACAGTTTGTTAATGTAGAAAGACAATAAAAACCACAAGGAGTTTTTTTTTTGGGGGGGGGTGATTTATTTTTCTTACGGCTTATCAATCTTTTGCAGGTTATTTAAAGCCAAAAATATTTTTGTGTTGAAGAATTTTTTAAATAATAATGATCTATTGATGAGTCCTACTATTTAACCCATATTTGGTGGATGCGTGGTGGATTGATACTTTTCCCAAGGGTATTTGCGCGTAAGTGAATATAACGAACCCAACTGGAATTAGAACTCGGCTCTCCAATTTCCACTTGCAAGCCTTTATCCATTACACCATCCGTACACCCAAACTTACAGAGCCGGGTATTATAAAGTGGTTAACCATCTCGGTACTGACCAGCTCGACGTTGCTTAACTTCTGTTATCGGACGAAAATCGGTGTTTCAACGTGAAATGACCGTAAGCCAGGAATCACAAGGAAACTTATAATCAGAAATAAATAGTTGAAATTTCTGAGATACACGAGGAAAGACAGTGTAGAGAATTTAACGCTCATAGGGTATATTGAAGGGAAGGATGTAGGAAAAACGAATAGCCTACTTAATGAGTTTGTGTCAATGAATGGTAAACGGAAAAAAATTACTTAGAACAAAAAGACAGGAATTTTTGGAGAGTCATCATCGCCCACGTCTTGAAGGAACCTGGTACATGAAAGATGTTTGAAAATGAAATAAATTAGGCCAACAGAAAGCGAAATATTGTGCCACCCACGTACGAGCGAGTGCGGAAGGGATTTAAAAAAAAATATCTTGTCATTCAATTGGATTTTGGGAAATGAATCGGTCCGTGGACGATTCTGCACCCGACTCATATTATGTTCAGGTGAAGTGTGCATTAACCATATCAGCCGAGCGCCACGATTTATGATATCAGCCGAGCGCCACGATTTATGACATTATATATCAATAGACTTAATAAACGTTTTGACATTTCTTATATCCAAATCTTCAATATCTGACCGAAGAAATTTAATAACACATCATATAAGACGCGTGTACGTATACACACACAGAATATGGTAATGAGAAGTAATGTCGGATTTAAATCCATTAATTCCTTAAGAATTACCTTAGGTTTAGGATACGAAAATAAAATTAGCAGGTATGGGCTTCCAAAGATGAGCTTTCTTTCATCAGGGTAATTGAGCTTTGCTTCGTTGTGAAGTCCTTTGAGGCTGAGTGATCTACAAGCACGCCAGTCTATATGGTAGTTTCCCCTATATAAGAGGAACAAAGTTTCGAACACTACCGAAGGCCACAATTTGTATATTAAAGTCTCTTGAAAAATCCAGTCCGTTAGACGTAAATTATTCTGGCTAATTAAAAAAAAAAATCTACTCAAACATGCGTATCCACTAAATATAAAATCTATGGTAATACAGGGTGGGATGGACAAATGTCGTCTAACATTGACATCTTATTTTAGTAGATATATTTACCAAAATTACACAAAAATATATCGAAATACTAAAGAGTAAATTTATTCTATAAAATCACCATTGGTCTCGACCACGCCCTCCAGACGACATCTGAATCTCCTGCAACTCTTCTGAACGGTCTCCTTGTTTAAGTTGGTGAATGCTGTCATAATCCTTGCCCTCAGTTCCTCTTTAGTGTTGCAAGGACTTTTGTTGGTTTTCGCTCAACTACGCACCACACATAATAATCAAGTAGAGTTACAATCTGGGGAGTTAGGTGGCCAGATGTAATAGGTGATGTGGGTGCAGAAATTATCTGACGGCCATGACTGGGTTCCCTTGCTTGTCTGGCATGATGCAGAGTCCTGTTGCCAGACATAGGATCTCCCAGCAGCCACCCTTTTGACCCAGGGCAGCACTATCTCCTCAGGACACTAGATGTAGGCCCCTGTGTTGAGTTTGAGTCCCTGTGAGAAGATGAATGGAGGGATAACGTCTCTAACACTAGTGATCACTCCAAATACTATGATGTTAGTTGGATATATCGTCCAAGTCGTTCCGAATCCTCTACACGTGTTGTAGCTTCCGGCGCGAATGCCAAGTAGTACAGCATGCCATTTCCAAACTTCTGGCGGAGTGAATTGCATCATGGTGCTCTTTTTCTCACAGACGGTGCCCAACGATACTGTGCAGTCGACAAAATCAAACACAAACAACGCACATGCGTTTTTTTATATATATATATATATATATATATATATATATATATATATATATATATATATATATATATATGGTTTTCAAACATTCTTACACTTTTCCGTTTGGTGGGAGTAAGGGAGGGCAAAAATTGTTCATTCTTTCAACAGCTTTCGGCCACGTCTTTAGCCATTTTCAGGAGGCGTTGTTTTCAAGTGCTATTAATTTCTTTTCATGTTATATATATGAAGACCTGATATTATTTTAGGTGTAAATGTGCACATAATCAACAAGAATAGAAAATATCAACAACTTACTGGCCAAGTTTTGAATTTAAAATGCAATGGATTTTTCACGCCGTCGCCCAGTGAATCATTGAAAGTTATCACATTGGATTTGATTCTTCCGCTTTCAAGCCGACCGATTCCACACGATCTAAAACTGCTTGATCTAAAAAAAGAAAAGAAAATAGGCATTGCGTAATAGACAAACGATATTTGAGTTCGAATTCCGGTAAAAACTTCTTATTTTATGATTAGGGGCCCCTGGGCAGTGCTTTGTGACTCTCGCTATCTTAACATTTGTTTCTTTCTACATACATTTATATGCGTTACAAATTAAACTAAGCACAACTGATGATTTAAGGATGGAAAAAAATCGCGAATTTTGACGTTATTCTACGCGTCTTTTTCCGTCCAATTCCGTGAATTCGTTTTGCTCATGCTAAGTCTCGAGAAACACTATAAAATGTTGAGTGCGATAAAATTCAATTTTTTTTTTTACAAGAAAAATTTCTGGTTGATGTTAAGAATTTCCGCAAAATACTGTTGATTTATTTCAAGGTAGAATGATCTATTATGACATGTCTGTCGGAGTTAGCTCCTCCTTAATTCCCGAATTCTCACTAGGGGTTATTCTCCCTATACTATAAATATTGGCCGACCGCTCGCCTAGTTCTCTTTTTCCTTCAGGCCTCGTGTCGCATTCCACCTCGCGTGGAGGTGAGGTAAATTCTTTCATTTCTTCATTTCAGCGACTACAATGTAAGCTCTCTTAGGAAATACCGTTTCCCATTTGTGGGAAGACGCCATGAACGTTATACACACATACACGTACGTACGAACATTCACCAAAATACAAACACCAATGTTACACACACACACAAATGCTATTGTCCATTGTAAAATTATTTTGTTATATATATATATAAAATCTCGATCTTGTTTGTCTTTCATCTTCGGTTGGACACAAATCGAGTTCGCCATTTTTCTTGTACCTGGACCTTCTTCTATCAGGAAATGTAAACGCACGTGTTTTCTTTTCATCTTCACCCCCCAGTCCTCTACATGTCTCTAATTTGTATACATTGCATTTATTTTCAATTTTTCTGGATGAATTGTTCATCGATATTGCATATGATCCATTATTGTGCATAATTAGGTTATTTGTATTTTATGAATACTACCTTATGAAAATTAGGGTGTAGTAGAGTGGGGAACCCCGTATCATAGGTGCGTGGGGACACGATGCCCTTGCACCGGCTACATATATATATATATATATATAGCCTTGGGTGGCAACTGGTCTAGGAGAATGGTCTTTGAATTCAAAACCTGCGGAGGATCGTTTGGGGTAATACAGAGACTTGGTGCACGCCCTTCAAAAAGTGTGCTTGGTTCTGCACAAAGCCTTCACCACTATAATCAAATAATATGGGCTGTCGGTTCTTAGGAACTGAGCTGCTTGACCCTCATACGTCGAATACGATGGGAGAGTCCACTTTATATATATATATATACACACACACACGAGGTTGTGTTGAAACGTTCTCGGTCACACTCACTTCGCAAAATCTAATTAAATAGCCAAACATCAGTTGTTTTTTTTTATCATTTCTTGTTCGGGACGAGAACTTTTTAGCGCTCGGTCGTATATTTGCCTTTACTTAATGATGAATTTGAAATATTTAAACTCTTCTACATCATGTGAAAAAAACAAGTATGAATACGAAATTAATTTAGCGTAATAAAACCAAAGTAAAAAAAAAAAAAAAAAGCTGCGTAAATTTTTAAAAACCTCCACGCAAATTTTCAAAACACAACTCAACCAACACTTGTGAGGTACAAATGTTATTGCTATTATTCGTAATTATTTATATATTGCAAATTGTGCAACTACACGAAGCAATTAGTCGCATATTAGTCCCAGAAATAGTAGTTGTAATGATACCTATATTATAAGGATTCGATTTTGTGAGTGTGTTATCATAAAAAAGGACAGCACATTAATGAGATTGTTGTTAATGTTAACGCAATACTGTTAAAATGCTCGGTCAGATTCCACTTTAATTTCCAAATTAATAACAACATTCGAGCTTACCCCTGTAATAATGATCTGATTTTGTGTTCGCTACAAAATGTCAAAATAAAATCATACCAACATTTGAAAGAAATTAAAAAAAATTTACCAAATAATGAAACCTGTGAAATAATGATACTTTATGTATTTACATAATGATCTGATTTCTGTATGTTTGTTTCTTTAACACAGCAAAAGCATTTCATTGTGGTGAAATATTTTGTTAGCGCAAAAGTGTTAACTTGAACAATAAAGAAAATTCCAAATCAGTTTGGAAATTATTAAGAGGGGGGTTAGCATTTGCATTCACCTGAATTACTCCTATTTTTTGAGGGCGATAACTTCAGGTATATTAAAAAAAAAAGTCAGTATACAATAACAGTTCAAATATTTGCAAGCAATTTCTTATTTTTAAAAAGATATAGGCAAAACTGAAGTGCGCATGCGTTGTAGAAAAATACTTTATTAAACTTGCTTTAAATGTTTATATCCTTTTAATCACATCTGAATAAAGTCTTTTGACATTTGAAGCAAACGAAAGACAGTTTAAGAGAGCGAAAGAGAATAGGTAAGGAAGAAAGAAAGAGAAATGCCACTTGAAAATGGCATATTTTGAAGCTAATTAAAATATTTTCAAGTACATGATTTTTTTATGTTTTTGTTTTCTAGGAAAGCCGTGTTAGGAGGAGGTCGTACTTAAGCCATACTCTCAATTCCCCCACACCAAACTCTGACAGGTTCGAAGCCACCAGTTATCGTTTTGTTTCATTGACATACATATAAAATATTCTGAGACGTGCGTAAACACACGACTCAAGAGAACGAATCTATAAGACTCAGTGGCTGGAGGTGTTAGCGAGTTTTATATCGGAGTATTCCTATGTAGAAAGTAAAAAGCTTATTAATTTCATCCCAGGAACATTTATAATAGTGTAAAAATTAGGTTTCATTGTTTTTGTTTTTTTCCACTTCGTATTTTTCCGTTATAATTATGCAAACGATTGAAGTCGTTATTTTTTTTATTTATCGTTTTTGTTGTTATAACGTTTCTGGCAATGCAACTTCTTCAGGCAGTAAAAAAAGAGAATAAGTTAGAACGCAATAAACCTTATCAAAATTACAGAAAGTTTTCTCTTTCTCGCCCTCTCTCTTTCTCTCTCTCTTCCCACTCTTTCCCACTCTCTCTCCATCTCCCTTTCCTTCTCCATCTCCCTTTCCTTCTCCATCTCCCTTTCCTTCTCCATCTCCCTTTCCTTCTCCATCTCCCTTTCCTTCTCCATCTCCCTTTCCTTCTCCATCTCCCTTTCCTTCTCCATCTCCCTTTCCTTCTCCATCTCCCTTTCCTTCTCCATCTCCCTTTCCTTCTCTTTCTCGTTGTCTCTCTCTCCCAACAGTCTGGATTTACTATTTTTATTATGTCCTATCCGTATTGTGTTGCATTAAAAAAAATTACTCATCTCCCTTGACTAACTTGTGCGCATGTCAATATGTACGAAATAAGTTTTTTGCTTTGCTAAGCCCCCCCCCCCCAATCCTTTTTCGCCATCCATTCACACAAGTTTGTCAGGCAAGTGGCTCGCTGCCTTACCCTATCATTCTTGTTCTCAGTTTACCCCGGGAGGATTAAGTTTTCCAAGCCCTTCATCCCCTTTATGCGTCCAAGGAATTCCAGCTGCCTCTTCCTGATTCTGAGTAGGAGTGTTCTTTCAGTTGCCATTTTCTTTCAGACTTCCTCGTTTCTTACTCGCTCTGTCCATGGAATTTTTATCCTTCTTTAGAACCACATCTCTGCTGCCTCCAGTTTTTTACTCATTCTTGGCCAGATTGTATAACATTTACTGCCGTATAAGAGCAGAGATAACACATAGAAATCCAATACTTTTTTTCTTTGTTTCTAACATTTTTGGAACGCTTCTTTTCGCTAGTCCAATTCGTGTTCGGATCTCGCCGTCGCATTTTCCATTCTCTGTTAAAACGCTTCCCAGGATATTTCAACTTCTACACCAGCTTTATGCTTCTATCTCCAATTCCTAATTCGCCTTTTTTTTTTTTTTTTTCTTTTTTTCTTTTTTTTTCTTTTTCTTTTTTTTTCTTCTTTTTCCTTTTCTTTTTTTTTCTTTTTTTTTTTTTTTTTTTTTTTTTTTTTTTTTTTTTTTTTTTTTTTTTTTTTTTTTTTTTTTTTTTTTTTTTTTTTTTTTTTTTTTTTCTTTTTTTTTTTTTTTTTTTTTTTTTTTTTCCTTTTTCTTTTTTTTTTTTTTCCTTTTTTCTTTTTTCTTTTCCTTTTTCCTTTTTTTTTTTTTCCTTTTCCTTTTTCCTTTTTTCTTTTCCTTTTTCTTTTCCTTTTTCCTTTTTTTTTTCTTTTTTTCTTTTCCTTTTTTCTTTTTCTTTTTTCTTTTTCTTTTCCTTTTTTCTTGTTTATGACCATATTTTGTGTCTTCTTACAGCTGATGGTCGAGTCCTTTTTTCCCGCTTTTTTCTATCACCCTGTCCAGGAGGTTCTGTAGTTTCCTTTCTGAGTCGACTTTCCCCAGAGCTGCTCTATATCTTCTCCAGCCTTTATTTTTTTTTCTCAACTTCTATGGCCGATGCTAAATCACGGGCGCAATGTCGCCCTCGTCAGAGGATCAAATGAAAACACAATTCATTTGTCTTTTTTCATATCTGTTAATGTGTATCTATTTCAGTATCTGAACCAACTATTGCTTACGGCCACATCTTGAATCACCGAGTCCTGTACGATCACCGAAATTTAGCTAATTTGAGCCTGGTCAGTACTCTTTGCTTTGAAATTAATCAAACCAACATCGAGCCTGATCATTATCTTGACAGGTGACCACTTGGGAATAGCATGTGCGATAAGCTTGGATGTGCGGGCGGTGTAATGGATAATAGCTCGGAATTGTTAATCGCAGAGCCGAATTCAAATTTCATTTACGAGTGAATACCCTTGGGAAAGGCATGAATCCACCTCTCTTAAGTCAAACTTGTATCACTAAACCATTATCTCCCCAAAAATCTTACAGTCTAAGAATATTTTCAGGCTATAAAAAAAAAACTTGTAAAAGGTGGTTAAGCCTTAAAATCCAAATCTATCAATCAATCAAAACTATTGCCGCATGAAAATTTTGTAAAAAGATATATATATGTGCGTGTGTGTGCTTCTCTCATATGTCCTTGTTTGTTTCATACCATGCGCAAAATAATGCTATATTGGAATTTTAAGGTACAATTTTTTCCCCACCAGCCATTCCAATAGTTTATTCTTATAGAGTTGTTCAGTCTTTCTATTCATAGTGATCCAGTTTCTCTTTGAATTTTCTCTACGTAACTTTGTTAATGTCATCTCACCTGAAATTCTATTTGTCTCTTTAAATGTCCCCACCACTGTTTTCCTTCCCATTTACTTTGTTTATTCTTTGTGGGGGATTTCTATATTTTGTTATGTTGTCAATTTTGCGGCAGCTTCTGGTTGCCATAATAAGTCCTTTATTTCTCCCCCTTTTGCTATTTCCCACATCTATTAGCACCAAGTGTGACAATGCTGACAATGACTCGTCTTTTTCTTTCCATTTTACACCACCTTTTTAATCTAATAACATCGCCTTAGTCTACAATGTTTTATGAATGATCATCATTTTCCTTGTTCTAGCACCTAAATTTCTCAGTACTTCAGTTCATGAAGGAATCTGAATTATTATTTCTGTTGAGAGATCAGCATTGGGTGATGTTATGATAGGCATATTGTGACACCCAGTCTGATAAGGTAATACCAAGCACATTCATCCAAACAGCAGAGAAACTTTCAGGTGGAGTCCAGTTAGAAATACCCTCGGCTCAGGTAACCAAGTCCACTCGGATGGTCGCCAATAGTTTTTCTCAAACCTAAAAACAACACTCTCGGCAACTGGCCATGATTTACCTGTATTACTTCCGCTCGTGAACAGAGAAGCACTGTCCATCAGCTCCTAGAAGATAGTCACAACTGGTTAAGGACAGTCGACTGACAAGCAAAGCTGTGGTACTAAATTTGATATTTATTGTAGTCCATCTTAATGCATTGAAACAAAGCACGTATGTATTAACACTTGTAATCAATTAAGATCAGAAGCCACGTGAGCCACACCCACTGTGGTATCAGAGCATTTTTCTATCGTACAGATATTTGTTGGTATTTATAGATATGATGCGTTTCCAAAACGTTCGACGAATTTCAAACAGCGTACGCAAGATGCCATAATTTCTTTCTATGGTTAAAATTCCTAAACTTTATTTCATATATATATGAGAGATACTCTGAGACATGTTTCATTGAATAATTTAGACAAGTTTTGTCTACTTAATTTCCATTGCATCCTTTCATTTTCATGGACAAGCTTTTTAGTGTCATTAAAGAAGAGAAAATTACCATGTTGATATATATTCATTTAATCCGAGTACTTTTGACTTTAGCACAATGTCATCATCAGTGTTTATTTCAAGTAAAATATATACAAAAGACCTCTCATAACGAAGTTACCTTCCCTACGTTTTAGACCAAGCTAAATCGTACAGCACATCACCTCAGCGTTTTTCACTTGTAAAAAAATTTTAACTTTCATATTTTTCAGCAATTTTGTCTTTGAAAATGATGAATGCTACAATATTTAATTTTCTCTCTTAAGGGCAGCAAAACCTTGTCCGTGAATATGAAAGGAACCAATTGAAAATAAGTAGAAAAAAAACTTGTCCAAATTATTCAATGAAAACATGCTGTCCAAGTATACGCTATATATATATATATATATATATATATATATATATATATATATATATATATAAAACATAATTTTAAGATAAGCCATGTTTATGGATAAAAGTGATCAGTATCCGGGATAAAGCGTATGTAAATATAAAAGTGGACACTGAGGTCAACACCCAGCTGTCACAGTCTGTTGTATGCAATCTTTGACATATTTACACTTTTTGTGTGTGTGTGTGTAATATATATATATATATATATATATATATATATATATATATATATATATATATATATATAGTAAAAAGGCTTAAACACTAATATTCCATGGTCATAATTTATTCCATTGGAATCGTAAATACGATCCAATTCATCAGACTTAGAAATTCAAAAAGAAAACAGAAAAAAAACCCAACTCCGGAAATAAAAACAGAATTTAGAGAAAGTGTAAGTATGAGGAGGAGGGAGATTAAACCTTAACAGAGAGAATTTTAGGAGAGATGTGTGGAAGGGGTTTAAATAAGAGAAAAGAATGAATGTTGACGGATATATATGTTGTATATTTAGGTAGCAATCCTTCTTTCATGCACATTTCATTGAATAGGACAGACAAGGTGCTTTTATTTAGTTTTTTTTTATACAATTTCTCATGCGATCTAATAATTTTTTCTTTTCGGATGATAAATTATATAAAAACTGTCCGAATGTTCTTTTTATCGGAGCGCTTTCGGCTATAAATTTAGCCATTTTCAAGGATTAAATATTTTAACTGTTAACTGTTATTAAGTGTTGTTTTTTTTGTTTTGTTTTTGTTAATAAAAACAAAAAAAACAACTTTTTTAACTGCCTTTACCTCTCGTTATGTCAATGACTATTTTTTTATATTCCCGTTCACGCTTATTCCCACATCACGTTGAAACATCGATTCTCGTATTATCACTGAAGTCTAGCAACGTTGAGCCTGGTCAGTACCTAGATGGGTGACTGTTTGGAAATATCAGGTACTGTAAAGTTGGATGTGAGGGTGGTGTAATGGAATTGTTCCAATTTCCGTTGAGTTTGTTATATTCTTACTTTCTATGTGCTGTATCTTTTCAGGGCGTAGGCGATCATGTCTCTCCACCTACCTCTATCTCTTTCAGCTCTCAACAAATTATTTCCCTCTGTCATCTCCCCCAGACCACGTTCTGCCATCCACTTGCTTAAGGCCCCTAGGTATGTCATGTGTTTTCCCTTGTCTCTCTTTCCCTCTGTTCGACCCGTGAGTATCAGATTCTCCAGGCCTTCCTTCCTCATTATGTGTCGCAGGAGCTTCAGCTGTGTCTGCTTGATGTTAAGTATAAGCCTCCTCCTTGTATGCATCCTCACACGCTCGTTTCATGATGTCGAGAGTCTTCATCTTTGAGGAAATCATCCAACATTCGCTGCCGTAAAGGACAGATGTCACGTAACAGCTCAGTATTATTTTCTTCGTTACCAAAGAAATCCTCCTGTCTCTCAATACTTGGCCCAGCTTTTGGAATATTTAAGCATAAATACTTCTGGGAAAGGTACGAATCCAACTCTTCTGCACCCATGTATGGTTTAATAAGTAAAACTTGTATGAGTAAATCATAATCATCTTCAAGAAAAGGAGAATCTAAAAAATATATTTTCGGGCTTTAAATAACCCGCAAAGTCTTGATAAGCCATAGAAAACGAATCGATCAATAAAAAACTAAAAAAAAAAAAAAAAACTAGATGGGTGACCGCTTGGAAATACCAGATGCTGTAAGCGTGGATCTGTAGGTGGATAACAGCTGGGAATTTGAAATCGTAGAGCCGAGTTCGAATTCCAGTCGGATTCGTTATATTCACTTACGCGCAAATATCCTTGGGGAGGGCATGAATCCATCTCTTCGAAGTTTGGTAAATTTTTAAACTTTCTATTATCAAAAATAAATTAAAATTATAAAAGTATGTTCTTACCGTGAAAAATATGATAGAAATTACCAGATTAAGATGCGAGCTGGTCATCGTTTTTAACGCATCTAAAAGAACCCATCAAATATCCCAAGTTTGTCTTCCGCCACATTTTTGTGTTCCAAGCTTGTCTACGTTAATTTGGAAACAGTCCAAACGTGATTCAACCATGGGGACACTCTATTATATATATATATATATATATATATATATATATATATCATGCATTACATTAACTCCGGGGTACGTGAATCTTTCTTTGGCGCATTATTCACTGGAATGGAAGAAACGGCTAATGACACTCATGAGTTAATTAGGACTTGTATCAGTAAATCATTATCTCACCAAAATGCTACAATCTAAAAATATTAAGTCGTAATAAACAAATCACTAGTAATAATTTTGCCCCTCTTGCTTCAATTACATTATCACATTGCACGGTAAATACCCAGGGCTGCTACTATTGTTAACGTTACTATATTTATTAGTATTTATAGGGCACCTCGACGCGGTGTAATATTTAGCAAGCTTGTCACGCTAGAACAATTACGACTGAGTAGTGAGTGCCCCATACTTTCGGCCTTGTGCCAAATCTAAGCTACGCTTGGAAAATCACTTTATTAGTATTTATAGTAGTAGTAGTCGTGTTCGTCTTATTCGTGGTATTATTTTTTTCTTTGATTTTATATAATTTCAAGACGAATTTTCCCATGGATGTCTTGATTTATCCATTCTTTTCATGTTTTCATTAAACATATCTTAATTAAGCTATTTTTTTTACATAATTAACTTACATGAAAAAGTAAAAAAAAAACAACAAAAAAACTGCATATCTTACATGCCAAACAGGCAATTTGTGATCAGTTGCCGTGAAAAAAAAAAGCATAGGTAACTACTTACTCGACAATGTCATCAACGCAGACGACAAATTTATGGTCACATGGTTCACACCAAGAGAATAAAAATCCAGTGTCATCGCAACATTCTCCCTTTGCATTTTTGCCCTCAGAATTGTTGAAATGGAGCAATCGAACCTCCAGTATTCCGGACGGACTGACACAATATGGCAACTGAAAATCAATCAATAAATAATAATTGTGATATTACAAACAAACGATATGGCAACTGGAAAAATAAATAAGATATTATTTGGATGTGCGTTGTAATGAATATCGGCTCGGAATGAGAAATCGAGGAGCCGAGTTCGAATTCCAATCGAGTTCGTTACATTGACTTACACGTAAATACTCTTGAGAAAGGTATGAACACATTTCTTCTCTCTCGGGTTATGGGTTGAATAGCAGGACATGCTGGGTTCTATAGCCTTGGTTGGCAACCAGTCTATTGCAGAAAGAAATGGCAACCTACTACAGGAAAATCATCAAGCTCTCTATTCTAACATGCTTTTAGCCAGCATGGAAGAGTAGGCTCATGAAATTAATATGAGAATAATCTTATATTGATGCGCAGTGTGCAGCAAGAAGAGTTTTTATTATTATTATTATTATTATTATTGTTGCTGCTGCTGTTTCACTGTGAAAGTGAATTGGTAGGAATATCAGCCAGAGGCAGTGGGGAAATTGACAGTCACAAGATGCTATGGAATTTCTCGGTTCAGACAAATCATGTCACTGTAGCATGAAGATCCGACCTAATTCTTATCGATAGGAAGAGTAGCGTGTTTCAAATTATTGATTTTGTTGTTCCATTCGAGGCGACGGAGATGTGGTTCTACAGAAGGATGCTAAGTATATCATGGACCGAGCGTGTGAGCAACGATGATGTCTTGGAGAGGATGCAAACAAGGAGGCTTACATTTAATATCGGGAAGAGGCAGCTGAAGTTTCTGGGACACATAATGGAGGGCCTGGAGAATCTGATATTCACGGGTCGAATAGAGGGGGAGAGAGAGAGACAATAGAAAACAGCGTGCGACATACCTGACGGACTTGGGTAGGTGGATGACAGAATGTGGTCTGGGGTGGGGTGGTCTTTATTAGCAGAGGGAAGGAACTTGTTGAGAACTGCAAGGAATAGAGGGAGGTGGAGAGCCATGATCGCCTACGTTCTGAAAGGACATGGTGCATTAAAAAAAAAAAGAAAGAACGAATATGATACAAGCGCGAACTCTTAGAGTTCGCGCTTGTATCATATTCGTTCTTTCTTTTTTTTTTTCAGAGACTGAAAATATTGAGAAATACCAGGATTTTGCTCGGGAGTTGAAAAACTATGACACATGATTGTTGAAGTAATTCTTGGAGAAATGTATCCGCTTGGGACACCACCTAGAAAATTGAAATAGGGTTTAGACAAAATTGGAATGGGGACCAAGTTTGTAGACCGCCAGAAAACTGTCATTTACTCTGCGAGGATCCTCCGAAACGTTCTTGGGTTGTGATGAGTCTTATTGATAGTATGCCCCAAATAAAGAATTTCTATTGACTTAGTTGTCGCCGTCATGGTGATGATGATGATATAAAAACGTGAATGAATTGTAGACTAAATGACATGGACATGGTTTTGTAGAGAAGATATTTTATGAGAATGACAAGAAAGCAGCCTATAGCCTCTCTAACAAGTTTATGTAAATGGTTGGGTTTAGGAAATATGGCAAAAAGACAAAAAATTTACTAAGGCCTGCATAGTATAGGAAGTTGTGGAGAGCCAAGATCGCTTATGTCTAGAAGGGCTACAGCACATAGAAGAATACCGTAGTGAAAAAGCCTAACAGTTTGCTTACGCGGTTTCTTCTTCAGGGCACGGGCGATCATGGCTCTCCACAACTTTCAACCCTTTATAGCTCTAAGCAATATTTGCCCCCTTACGATTTCTCCAAGTCTCTGTTGGGCCATCCATTTGCACAAGGTAGGCTACTCGCTGTTTCCCCTCTTGCTTGTCATATATCTTGTGTGTTTCAAATTCTCCAAGCCCTCTTTCCTCATTATATGCCCCCAAAATTTCAACAGGCTCTTTTGTTTTGTCTTTTGGGGTTTTTTTTTTGTTTTGTTTTAATGCCGATTCATTTTCTTCCCGTTTTCCTCAATTTCCTAGTTGCTCAGATGTCCCGTCTGTTATTCTCAGCACCCTTCTGTATAATCTCATGTATGTAGCCTCAAGTCACCTCTTCATCTGCGCGGAAATTGTCCAGCACTCTTTTCTTTATTAACATTATTTACATGCGGACTACTGTCCTCATCTTCCTTGTTATCACAACGTTTCGGACGTTTTGTTCTCCGGCCTTCATTATCCATTACAACCACCCGCACATTCAACCTTACAGCATCTGGTGATATAGCCATAAGTCTGAACTTGCGAAGAGCTCGCAATATGAATACAATCAGAAATTTAACGCGTCCTCAGCTTATATGAACACTTAAAATGAAATTATTTCATGATCGCTTAGATCGTTGTTGTACACATACTGAATCCTTAATGGTGTTTCTTGCGGGTGATTGGATTACTTGGCGCCGCCCATCTTCTCTCCGAGTAACATGCGACAATTTATATTATGCTACGGTATTTCTCACGGAAGGGAGTGATCCCTGACTGATACATAAGCACTTGTGTTCTAAATTATTGTAACTATGACGATTCTAAAATATATTTTACTGCAGCAAAAATTAATTCTATTCATACGAAATTGTTCACGAATGATTAAGTGCGTGCAAAAGTTTCCTACGAAAACCTGATTTTATTTTTTTCAACAGTATATTCAATTTTTTAAAAAGATATTGAAGAATAAAACGGAGGTTACTACAAAGCATATGGCTGACCCAGGTTAATGACGTTTAAAAGGAAAGGACGCATGACTTGAACCAATACAAAATCACCTTCCTATTTGAGGTACCCAATAAATCGCCCCTACACTATATGAGGGCTTATAAAATAAATTGCCCCTACACTATATGAGGGCTTATAAAATGAATCGCCCCTACACAACAGGTATATGCTTACATACATATAAACACTTAAAATTATTCCATAATAAAATTTATAGATAATACTTATAAAATAAATAGCCCCTATACTACATGGTCAGTCAGTTATGCTCCATGCGTGATACACGCT
Source organism: Acanthosepion pharaonis (assembly GCA_903632075.3). Taxonomy (NCBI): domain Eukaryota; kingdom Metazoa; phylum Mollusca; class Cephalopoda; order Sepiida; family Sepiidae; genus Acanthosepion; species Acanthosepion pharaonis. The sequence goes on from CAHIKZ030001272.1 coordinate 491,664, forward strand.
TAGGTGATCATGTATCTTTCGATACATGACTGACGAGGCAGATTTGTCCTGCAGTAGGTTGTCATTTCTTTCTGCGGTAGACCAGTTGCCATACAAGGCTGTAGAACCCGGTCTGTCCTGCTATTTACCCATAGCTGGGGGGAGAAAAATAGGATTCATACCTTTCCCAAGGGTATTAGCGCTTAAGTGAATGGATTCGACTGGAAATTGAACTCGATTCGCCGATTCCTCAATCCGAGCTGCTATCAATCAGTCCACCGTGTCTCCATGAGGGTTTATAAAATGAATCGCCCCTCTACTACATTTACTAAATAAACTACTATTACTAAATAAATTGCCACTATCCTACATAAGGGTCTATAAAATCATCATATGGAAGTATTTTTCCTTTTTATTTTGTTGTCACATAAACTACAGTGTTTCCCGTCATTAAAGACGCGGTTTATTTTTCATGAAATAAATCTCGAAGATTTGCTATGGGTGCTTGAGGACGAACGTTAGGATTTTCGTAGACCTAACACCCAGAGGAAAGGTTATCTGTCAGAATTGCTGATGTTATGCAAATTTTTGAGACCTATTTCAGGAAAAAAAAAACCTGCATCCATAACGCCAGCAAACACAGTAATTTCCCTTTTAAATAATTGTTCATTGGTTTAAATCACTTTCCTGAGTGAAACTCAAATTCTGGCTGATTTTTTTTCTCCCATGCTTTGACAGCTGATAATGTTAAAAGATGCATTTTATATCGATCTCGATATTTTTAGAATATAAAATTTATTTTACGGGATTCCTGCATTTTATTTTGTAATGTACGATTGTGATAGCCGGCGTATTGGTATCTAATTACCAAACTTTCATTTTTACTAAATAAAATGATCATTTTAGTTGATACAACTGGTTAACTCATAATTGTTATCATTTACCAACGTAAATCTTCTGTTTTCCAAACTGTAAATTTATCTTAGTAAGACGAAAGGGTTAAGTAAATTCACCAATTGCTAAATTCTACTGTATACTAAGAAGCAAAGCTTAACCAAGTCTGGCACAGTCACGATACTGAAGGACTTGACGATCAAAATCACTACAAGGATCTGACAGACAAGTTTGCAGACTATCGCTGTACAGTAAACATCCACTTTTAAGTAATAATTGTAAGAGTATTACAGTAATGATTACTAGTAAATGTCTGTAAGATTTATGTTCTTAGAACAAAAAACATCTTGTCTTTAAACTCTTGACTCTGGTTTAAATTCCTGAATTATTTAATTTTTTTTATATATTGCATCTCCAAAATAGGCACTTAACAAAGCGATCAGTTTCACTTTCATTATCTGCATAATTATCATTATCTATGAAATGATGAAAAATAAATCTCTTTTGAACGTTTTTATGTTATTAACCTTCAGTGCAGCTATCTAATCATTGAGATGAAATTATAACTCAAGAATCAAGTAGGAGAGAAGAGCAATGGAACGAGAAAGAAACTACAGATTATTGCAAAACACAGCGGACGTGATTTAATAAAATATCCAACAAGTCACATAAACTTCCAGAAATCCAGTATAAAGTATACACACAAATGAATCTTACTTTTTAAATCTATAACTACATACGAAGTTTGGTAAAACTGTAAACTTTCTATTATCAAAAAATAAATTAAAATTATAAAAGTATGTTCTTACCGTGAAAAATATGATAGAAATTACCAGATTAAGATGCGAGCTGGTCATCGTTTTTAACGCATCTAAAAGAACCCATCAAATATCCCAAGTTTGTCTTCCGCCACGTTTGTGTTCCAAGCTTGTCTACATTAATTTGGAAACAAAGTCCAAACGTGAGTCAACCTTGGGGACACTGTTTTGTTTTTTTTTCATAATGCGTTTCATTAACTCCGGGATACGCGAATCTTTCTTTGGCACATTATTCTCTGAATGGAAGTAACAGCTAATGACACTCATAAGCTATCTATATATCTCTTTAGCTATCTATATGTAAAATTGTATGAAACTGGGCGATCACCTTGCATAAGTGTCAATGAAAAGTGTCAATGGATCCTTGACACGATTTTTAACCGAGATCTGCCCCCTTCTGCAAGTCCAGTTACTGACAGAGGTCTGAGGGTATTACCGCTAACTCCCCGATATGGAGTGTGGGGTGTCGGTTAAGGCGTGGATAACTGAAAGAACAGGAAGTGATGTTAGTGGCACTGAAAGATGAAATGGTAAAAAAAAGAAAGAAAGAAGGATTGATGATTTAGGAAAAGGATAAAATGAATGAAAACTCTGTAACAAAATAAGTGGAAAAGAAAGTAGTTGTGGCGACAATCTTTCTTTCAGAAGAAAGAATAAAAAAAAAAATAGAAAAACGAGACCGGAGAAAGTATAAAAAAAAAAAGAAAGAAAGAAAATGAAGATTTAGAAAAACAATAAAAAAATGGAATAACAACTGCAAAATTATAACGATAGAGCGGGAGAAGGGTGGATTCGGATGACGGATGTTCTGCCGGAAAGAAACCCTTTGCTTCGGGTTAATTAAGCACTCACGATTTGTTGGTCACGAAGACTGTTTAGAAAACCCGTCAGCAGCTATGAAATATATAACAGTTGATAAATATAGTGGATTCTACTCGTGTCGTATGAATATCAACAGAAAATGAATGATAATAAAACGATAATAAACACAAAACACATTAGATTAAACTCAGTTTTGTGGAAAGTCCCAGTAATCACAAGATCTTTTTTTATTCGTTATTCTTCAGTTAAATCTCATTTTAATGATGTTACTACTATTAGCATCATTTGGCTATAGTTTGAGGTTCGGAAAAAAACATGAAACAACTCGAAACCTACGACCAAATTTGATTAATATTAATTATTATAACTCATTTTTTCTCATCATTATTACCATTTCATATATTTGTATTTTTGTGCCAGATGTTTTGTGCTTGCCTCTTACGATTGCTTATGAGCAAGGTTCTTCAAATCTCAAACATTTTTATCATAATATAATTGCAACAATATTTTTTCAATACATTTGCATGCTCTCAAATCGGGTTGTCGTTAGGGGTCGAATATTCCGCCGAGCCCAGGACTGTCTCGGTTGGTTTAGATCCTTTCACGAACCTCCATTCAGTGCCCTCTTGATCTGTCTTGGACAGTTTCCAGGGTTCTAATTACATAGTCCAACAATGATTCTGCTACAGAAACAAGAATACAGTTTTCTAGATTGCTTTTTTTTTTTTTTTATAGATCATGAAAATATACTCCATTTTGCAGAAAACGATTCCAGTTTTTTGTAATTTACAGATTAAATTTTTCCAAATTTCCCATGTTTCCACTCGGCGGTTAGGTGTCCATCCGTCTGACCAACACTGCACCTATCTTCTCTTCTCTGAAGTGCAAAGTCTATTTTGGTATGATCTACGTTGAGAGATCTACTACTATTGACTTAAAGATAAGGTAACTGGATTTGTAAGTCAGTGCAAGAAGTTTTGATGAGCGAAATATTTAACATCGACATTTTACTTATTTGAACTAGATTTGATTTGTTTAAAGGCATATCAACTCCTTATGGGTCATTTAATGCTGAAATTTAATTTTCTTGGGAGCTTTGAAGTAATAAACATGATACGATACTCTGCTTTCATAATTCAATTCATGGTAGATGATACTCAGCTTTTGTGCATATACATGTTTGTTTGAACATAATTATTAGAAACAGTGATATGTGGGTTTTATTTTGTAGTTTTGTTGAAGTTATATTTTGGAATACAGTTGGATTTCTTTAAGAAATTGTAGAATATTGATTAATGTCATGAAAGTGTTCTTGTTGGTTGTTTGGTTGGCTTATTTTGATTAGCGGCATATCAACACCGCTATGGGTTATTTAATGCCTTAATCTAAATATTTCGAACACAATTATATGGTTTCAACTAAATATATACAATAAATAGGTATTGTTAGTAATTTTATTATAAATGGGATTTGTTGGAAATTTTAGCATAAATATGTATTTTTGGGGGTTTTTTTATATATGAAAATGTATTCTTATACTTTCATAATGTTTTGCTTTTGTTTGGTGTTTTATTTGCCCATAGCTGGGACTCTAACAGGTGCTACCATCCCGGGTCAATGTGAACCTGGAACAACAGCAATTAAAAGGTGGTTCCACGGTCCTCAAAAACTCCAATCTCTCGATCAGAGGCCTTGCTGCCGGATGTAGTCTATCGTCATACCCAGGACTATTTGAAGTAAGATATTGACCATTATCCAGGATATAATTTTATATGATGTTTGTAGTTTACAAGAAGTTGCTCTGAATGTCTGTTAAATAGAGTTCCTTTTGTAATGAGCACATCAAATATTATATTATGAAATGAGTAAATGGTATATTTTTTTTTGTTTGGTTGTTTTTATTATTTTCGTGGGGAGTTGTCTCAAATTTGATAGAATAACGTAATTAGGAAAGCATATGACTGGAGGAGGAAGAGTTTTGTTGAATATGGTAGGGGACCAGATGAAACGATATAAGAGAAAAAAAAACGATTAGTAACATAAAAAATCAAAGACTAAAAGTGAAAATGGTGCCCTACGTATTGACATGTCTGTAGAGGCTGATATTTCTCGTAGGTCAATGTGATGTCAATCCTCTTGTATGGCATTGAATGCTGGACTCTCTCTTCAGCGATGAAGAGATAAAACCGGAAGCAACAGAAATTTGGTTCTACAGAAGGATGTTGTGAATTCCATGGACGAGAAAATTTTAAGGAAAATGGAAACAAAAACATTCAGAATCAGGAAGAGACAGCTGACATTTCCTGGACACATAATGGAGGAGGGATTGGTAAACTTGACCCTCACGGAGCATATCGAGGGTAAGACAGTGGAAGACAGCAGGTCACCTACATATCGATCTTGTGTGAATAGATGGCAGAACTGGTGCCGCAAGATTTGGCAGGGAGAAACATTTCTAAGGGTTACATGGGATAGGAGATTATGGAGGGTTGTGATCGTCGATAGATAAAAAGGCGCTGCTTGATTACCATTTTGCTCGCGTTCATTGTTTTTTTTGTTTTCACAATGTTTTTCTATATGTCTCTCTGTGTAGAGGCGTGTGTTCCGTTTTCCTCTTTGCTTACATCCTGTATTTAAGAATCTATTGTGTTACCTCCGTTTGTGAGAATTGTTACAAGTGGACTAAACAAGTGGATCCCTTTTTTCTTTCATTCTCTTATGATTTAAGTCTATTAAATATGGAGACCCAGGAAATGTGAGAATGCGGTTATGAAATAATGCTTAAGTTGAAGAAAAAGACTGGGAAGAATGAAAGGAAATTTTGATGAGAGTTGGTGTTAAATACTGAAACTGGTAATCAATAGCAGACAAACGTTTGGAGCCAGAATAAAAAGTAGAATAGTCAGTCGGGAGGAAGGGATGAAAGAAATCTTTCTTTGTACCGCGTCCCTTCAAGACGTGGGCAGACATGTCTCTCCACAAAGCTCTGTTATGTCATCCAATTACACAAGCTCTTTGGGTAGGTTATACGCTGCTTTCCTCTATCCTTCTTGCCTTCAATATGTCTTGCGAATGTCAAATTCTCCAAACCCTTTTTTCTGATGTGCTATAAAAATTTTATTTGTTTCTTTCTGATTCTAAGTGTCCTTTTTTGTTTCCATTTTGCCTAAAACTTGCTCATTGCTTACCCGTGGTATTCTCAGCATCCTTCTGTAGAACCACATTCCTTTTGCCTCAAGTCTAATCTTCAACTATGAGGAGATAGACAATTTTCTTTCAATTTCATAAGACTACCATTCGCCACTGTATTGAATATTGTTGCAATATCTGGTCTGGTGCTTCTGCTATGTGGCTTGAGATCCTGAACAATGTCCAAAGAAGAATCTGCAATATTATCGGATAAACGCTTGAAGATTGCGTTTAAGCATGAAACAGACTGTTGCCGTTGAGTTTTGACCTCAGTGTCCACATTTATATTTACATACGTCTCTGATATTGAGCACTTTAACTCATAAATATAGCATAACTTAAAACTATATTTTTATCATATATATATATATATATATATATCACTTTGCCACCGCCGTAAGGTTGCCTCTCTGTGCCTCTTCTATAAATACTTTCACGGTAATTATTCCCTATGATACAGTATTTACATTAGTCGGACTATTGTCCTCATCTTTGTCACAACGTTTCGGCCGTTGTACGCTCCGGCCTTCTTCAGATGGTTGGAATTTCGAACTAAACCCTTTATTTCGCTCACTGGGGTAGACTGTTCTAGTTCCATGTGCCATGTTTGATGGATATCAGTTATCTCTTGCTAATTTTCCCTCTGAAAGTTCTCCACTGCCTTAACCGGGTATTGAACTCACATTCTTTGGGTCTGTCATTGGATCTAACCAACGCCTTTATCCACTGTGCCATGTGTCCTTGAGGACACCTGGGTATGAACTTCTGGGTATTATAAACTTAATGTTTTCAGCAACCATTTTTTTACCAGTGCTCATATTGCAATTTTGCTGTTATCATTGCATGTTTTTACCAGAGTTCATATTGCAACTTTGTTATCATTGCTTTTCTCTGGCACTCCTTATTACTGGTTCCCATATTGTATTTATTTCTATGCTTGGTTGGCTCAGGAGATTTTTTGTGGCCTAGCATATGTGCTGATTCTTAAGTTTTCGAATTTTCCAATGGTGTTCCTGTCTATGATCTCAACATGATCCCACAGGGGACGGTGATCTCCTTCTCTCTTCATATGTGGTCAGCCACGCCTGATTTTTCTACTTCCCCTCGCGTTACAGCTTTCTGGTGTTCTTGAAGCCTTACCTTGAGGGGGCGGCCTGTCTCTCCTTTATATTCTTTTCCGCAGCTGCACGGGATAGCGTACACACAGTCTTTAGTCATGTTCTCCTCTGTAGGGGGTCTCACTTGAGAGAGATATCTGCGAAGTGTTGTCACGCTTTTGAAGGTTGTCCTGATGTTATATGGACCGCAGATCCTTTGTATTTTCTCTGATAACCCCTTCACATAAGGCAGGCAGACTGTTTTCTGAGTGTTGTTGCCCTCCTCCTCCTCTTGTACCCGCCTATCCCAGTTTTTGGGGGCTGCTGCCATGTACCCAGGGTAGTTGTTACGTTGTAGGGTACTACTTATACTGACCAATTCCTTATCTAACGTCTCTGGGTCGCCACTTATGACTTTTGCCCGGTGTTGTAAGCAACGGACGATCCCTTTCTTTACGCTGTATGGATGGTGGGAGTTGAATGTTGGTTTACGGTATACGGATGTCTTGAACCCATGCTCTGTTCGAGATATTAGTACATCCAGGAATGGGAGTGTGTTGTTACTCTCTTTCTCCATTGTGAACTGTATCGAAGGTCTTATTGAGTTCACATGGTCCAGTAGAACCTGGACATCTTCCTGGTGTGGCCAGAGTATGAAGGTGTCATCTAAGTACCTTAACCATATAGTTGGCTTTAGAGATATAGATTCTAATGCCTTTTCTTCAAAGTATTCCATGTATATATTCGCCATTGCTGGTGATAATGGCGAGCCCATTGCTAAGCCCTCATCCTGTCGATATATGTGTGATCCCATTCCGAAGTGTGTTGTTTGTGTACAGAAAGTCAACATCTCCATCAGATTATCTATTGGAATACTGGTCCTTTCTTCAGAGGTCAATCTGTCTCTGACTACTGAGAGTGCCTCCTCCGTGGGTACTTTGGTGAACAAACTCACCACGTCCAAGCTCACCATCTGGTTGGATAGGATGGGAGCATATTTGATTATTTCCACGAAGTAGGCGGAGTTTCGGACATATGAAGGAGACTTTCCGATCAATGGATCAATTATATCAACAAGGAAGCGACTCAGAGGGTGGCACACAGAGCCTTGGCAACTAACAATCAGCCTGAGTGGAATACCGTCTTTGTGAATTTGAGACTGTATATGTAAGGTAGCTTGGTGTAACGCTGCGATAACTGCCTATACGTCTTGGGTGCGAAGTGATCCTTGTTCTTGATTAGGATCTGTGACAGTTTGCGTTCCGTTTTCATAGTAGGATCCTTTTTCACTTTGCTGTAGCTACCATTGCTAATGAGGTCTTCCAGTTTTCTTGTATACTCTGATTTGTCCATCACTACAGTCGCATTACCCTTGTCAGCCGGTAGTATGATGATGTTTTCGTTCCTCTGTAGGGATTCAATCGCCAGTCTCTCCAGTTTTATGTTAGACCTGGGCAGCTTGGCTCTCTCCAAGGCCTGTCTTACTTTCCATCTTAGTTCATCCGCCTGAGCCTGAGGGATGTTCAAGTCCACCTCCTCGACTCTGGCAATGATGTCCAAGTATGGCACCCGCCTGATGGTTGTGGCGAAGTTGAGACCCTTATTCAATACTGACTCCTCAGAGGCACTCAGCTGATATTGGTTGATGTTGAATACTGCTTTCACTGGTGGGTGATGGACGTTGTGCGTCACATTCTGATCTTTCAATCTATTTAATTTTTGCACTTGGCGAGCCTTGACTGAAGGATTTATCCAGGTCATGTTGGATCCTTCTCTGGTCTTTCATTAGTAATTCTGTTGAAGAAATCCTCGAGCGTCTGGGAGATATGAGCTTGTAGTCGATGTTTTATCCAAAGATTGTACTGGATTCTCTCTCGGACAAGGGCGTATCCCGCTTTTTCTGCGACCCGACGAGCTCTCCTTGAATTGATAGGAAGTCTTGGTCCAAGCCTGAAGTGATGAGTTGTAGGTCTCTACATCGGTGTAGGAATGTCAGATGGTTCGATATTCGTGCCAGTTTCTGGTAGGATTTCTCAATTTGTCTCCATATTTTTGGTATATCGGGTCCGTACCGATGCTTCAGAGTCTGTCTATATTTCTGAGATGAGGTATTATGTACAGTATTTACATTATTCGGACTATTTTTTACCAGTGCTCATATTGCAATTTCGGCATTAGATAACCCATAGAGGTGTTGATATGCCGCTAAACAAAATCAATCAATCAACCAACCAACTATGCTGCAAACAAGAAAGAAAAAATAAGTGAAAATATAAAAAGAAAAAGTCTAAATGAAGGAAATAGATCATGAAGAGGAAACAAAAAGTATGGAGTAAAAAAAAACAAAATTGATTTTGCATAAGAAGAGATTGGAGAGAAAAATGAGAGTGAGAACATGGGGGTTTATCCATACACCAACTCGAACTGTGGCACAAGGTCAATTTTAAAGTGGGTTTTGGTAGCTGTATAAAAATTTCTCATGCCCCTACGGCACTTCCTCCTTTTAGGGACGTTTCGAGCGTTGAGTGATCACAAATAAGAGGGTAGTGCCTGGGAGACGCCCTCTCTGAAACTCATGGTTAATATTCATTTTGAACCCCCAGGCTCAGCTGAGTTTTGAGGCAGATCAATTAAGGACTGATAGAAAGAAAAATACAGTGGCTTGGAGTGGGGGGAAAACTAAGGAATTTGGGAAGTGAAGTGGATGGAGGAAGAGAAATGATTGCGAAGAAAAAGAAAAACAACTAAAAAGAAAAGAGACTAAGAGAAAAGAAATAGGGTAAAAGAAGAACACGGAGAGAAATTACGAAGAGAAAGAATAAAAAGAGAATCAAGAAAAAGAAGACGAAGAACAAAGAAAATGACGAAATGGAAGAATTACTTGCAAAGAAGAGTTAAAATAAATTTAAGAAACATTAAAGAACAATATTGATGAAAATAAAAAAGTGAAACGTGAACAAGGTTATTCTAAATAAAAGTCGAGCGATCATTCAATTTGTGCCCCTAAGGCTTAGAAATAACAGACAAAGTTTATTAAGAGCTACGAGAAACAGGAAGTTGTGGAGAGCCATGATAGCCTAAGTCCTGAGGGGGCACGAACATACACAAAAAAAGAAGCAACAATAGAAATATAACCGTTTGGAAATATTTTTATCAGTTTCTCTCATTTTGGGTCGGCAGTTTATTAAGGGAAGCAAATATAGACTTGCAGGAGTTTGAAGGAGGAAGGGTCAGTATCTTGAAGTGGATAATTAAGTAGAAAAGTCAACCGATCCACATTAAGATAAACAGTCGACATCCGCCATATCCACTTGTTAATGTTGGGAAGTCCAAATTGGACGTCGAGCCAGTTGAGATGGTCAAAGTGGAACTTAAAAAATGACACAAAACAAAAGCTCATGATCGTTTTTCACCCATATCGTTTGGTATTTGCCGATGTAGATGTAAACGGTGACGATCTCAAATAATAATCTTGCTAAGTTGAACAGCTACATAAAGACTCGTTTTTCTTGTTAATAATGTCTCACTGAATTTCGCGTCAGAATATCACAAATGCCTGTCTGCATTCTTAAATACTGACAATCACGTGTGAATGATTGTTCAAAAAGTAAAATGCATCTTAACTAAAAAGAAATAGTGGATTTTGTGAGTAAAAGTTACTTTTAACCTCCATGTGGACGGTTCCACGATCGAGGCCCACCGACTAAAAGACATCAAAAGACTCAAAGTGATGGCTACTCTTTGGATATTTGTCACTGTTTTCATCCTTCAGGTCAGGAAAAATTATTTCATTTGTTTCAATTTTCACTTTGTATTTATTTTTACATGACTTCACCGATCAAAATGGATTATTTTGCATCGTATATTTTCAGAGTTACTCTAATGAAATTGCGTATCCCCAATAATCTGCTATTAGAAATACTCACCTATATGTAAAACTCCAACATTTAATTTGGATATTTTTTTTTTTTTCATTGATTTGTTTTTTACGGCTTATCAACATTTTTGGATGTTATTTAAGTCTAGTAATTATTTTAAGATTTTTAGATAATGATTTATTGATACAAGTTCTGCTAATTAACCCATACCTGGTTGGGGAGATGAAGAGGTCGATTCATACCTTTTTTTCTAAAGCGTATTTTCACGTAAATGAATACAACTAACTCGATTGGAATTGGAACTCGGCTCTCCGATATCCAATTCCAAATCGTTATCCATGACACCATCCGCACATCCAAGCTTACAGCACCTGGTATTCTCAAACGCTCACCCATCCAAGTACTGACCAGGCTCGACGTTATTTAACTTCGGTGATCATATGAGAAACCTGTATTTCAACGTGATATGGCTGTAAGCACGAATAATTGCAAGTGTACACATATATATTGTGTGTGTGTGCATAATATATATCGAATAGAGAGGTCGGCTAATAAGATGATGGACACAGTCGTGCCCGAAAATTCCGAACTTTGAACCTTAATTTCCTTGCTTCATTTCTGTCATGGGGTTAATAATTAATGTTTTTGTACTGATCACATCGGTACCCATTCATTTGCCTTTGTTTGATTAGCCAACCTATCAATTCAATTTTATAAACTTAGGAAGCACACATGGCCTGAATTTTCCAGAAATCTGAACTCGAGTATTCAGTCCGGTTGACAAAAATAAAATACTGTTTAAAAAAATAAACGGAGCCTCTACCCAAATATGTGTATTCACTAAGAATAACGTTTAAAGTGATAAAAGTATGTCGGATTAATAAAAAAAAAATCCATTACTTCTTTAGAAATATGTATATATGTGTACATATGTGTGTATTTAAATGTACGTGTATATATTTTTAAACAGTTTCTTTTAAATCAATCGACAAGTCGATGCTTTTTTTTTTTTTTTTTTTTTAATTTTGTGGATAACCTGACCAAAAGTTAATGTTTTCGTTGTTTTGTTCGTGTACTTTCGATTGTCTGTCATGATCGAAAACTGAGTGTTGTCAGTATGGTAGACAAGATTTTGTAGGCTACATCATGTTAATGCTACAAATATACGCGTATCATCTCGGGGATGTAATATTTAAGACGGTTAAATGTAAAAATAAAATCATTCATTACTCTACCGTAACCAGATCCACCCTAACTAATAGAATATAAAAAGGCCATTAAAAATGTAATTCGCCGTTCAGTCAGTTATGTGCTATGCGTGATACACGCTTAGGCGATCATGTATCTTTCGATACATGACTGACGAGGCAGACTTTTTCTCGCAGTAGGTATACCAGTTGCTATCTAAGGTTATAGAACGCGGTCTGTCCTGCTGTTTACCCTTAGCTGGAGGAGCAGAAGAGGATTCATTCTTTTCCCAAAGGTATTAGCACGTAAGTGAATGCAATGGATTTGACTGGAATTCGAACTCGGCTCTGATTCCTCAATCCGAGCCTCTATCCATTGGTCCATTCGCCGTTACATATCCCATGATGAGTCCTTGGAATTACATTACATATCCCATAATGATTCCTCGGAATTACGTTACACATCTCATAATGATTCCTCGGAATTATCATTTATTATAAAAGTTTAAAAAAACCTACCTTAATTATTACTAATAACTTGGGAACTCAAAAATCCCCTATGTAAAAACAATCTTGCTTATGAATTCTAGTATCCTTCGACTGCATATCCAATATGAATAATCAAAGAACATTAAATTCTTACATTGGTCACACATGCACTACACTCTCTCGTATGTTAACTTGTCACTTATTGAAATTTTGTACGATTTGTGCCCATCGATCATCACACCGTAAGCATCTAAAATACACCTATTAACGTATGGCAAAGATTAACAGATAATACTAAAATACAGTGGAACCTCGGTTCACGAATTCATTTCTGAAGGCCGTTCGTAACCCGAAATGTTCGAAATCGAAACTATTTTTCCAATAGGAATCAATGTAGAGAAAAAAGTCACAGTACAATAAAATTGGAAAAGAAAAGCACGGCACAACACATTAATGTATGCAACACGGCGGTTGACTCAGAAATTATTCCGTTCGTGTTAAATCGGTTCGGCTATGTTATTCGATAACCGAGGCATTTTCATCTCTAATTTTCTGTTCGAAAACCGATTTGTTCGACATCTGAAACGTTCAGGAACCGAGGTTGCACTGTATTATACAGCACTCACTGCAAGGAAAGACTCAAAATAGTCGAAGCAAAAGAAACAACCCGCATTAAATAAAATATATTTCAGCGTAGGAGGCGATAGTTTAAAATGTGTATAAAATATTGATTTTGCTTCTAAAATTATAATATGCATAAAATATTGGATACAATATTTTTCAGTGCAGTAACCTACTGTGAAATCATCTTACGCATGACTTCACTTATACTGTACGCGTATATTTGAATTGGAGCTTTAAAAATATGCTAGGTTATTGCCAACATCTTGTCTATCATATTTATATGTGGATGAATTTTGAACTGAAATTTTTACTGTACGATATTCGGTCAATAATAATTAATATTTATGCACCAATTTTGGATGACATCATCTCTAGGTTTGTGCTTAATAAATATGAACTAGGTGTAACTGTTTAATGATGGCTGAGAACGGTAAATAAATTATTCCTTTTAGACGAAAAGGGGGGGATCTGTAATTTAAGCCCCATTGACGTTTAAAATATTCCTTTTCTGTCTCCCGATTTTAGTTTCTTGCTATCTCTTTCATTATATCTCTTTTCTTCTTTCCTTCCTTCTCTCTCTGCCTCCCTCTCTCTTTCCTTCTTTCTCTCTCTGCTTTCCTCTCTTTTTTCTTCTTCCTTCTCTCTTTTTTCTTCTTCCTTCTCTCTTTTTTCTTCTTCCTTCTCTCTTTTTTCTTCTTCCTTCTCTCTTTTTTCTTCTTCCTTCTCTCTTTTTTCTTCTTCCTTCTCTCTACCTCCTCTTTCCTTTCCTCTCTTTTTCCTTCTCTCTACCTCCACCTCTCGCTCCATATTTCTTTTTCTTTCTTCCCAACGCTCTCTATTCTTTCTCTTTAATTCCTTCTCTATTCTCCTTCCTCTTTCTTACAGCCAACCCCACCCCTTAACTACCTCTCCTTCCCCTTCTCTCTCTCTCTCAACAAGAAAGGTATTAGTAATATAAAAAATGCACAAAATTAAGACACTAAGATGGCATCTTTCACATTTCGAGCAGACACCAGATAAACGTCATATCTTGACATAACATTTCTGTTACATTATCACCAAAAACGCACACAGACATACGTAGAATTATCTGTCGATCAAATATCGATTATATTTTCCAACGTTGCTTTCATGACAGATACTTATACCCTGTAAATATCGTATATTTTACAAGAACACAAATAGACTAATTTTTGAGCGGGTAGAAATGTTATTTTAAGTGTAGAGAAATTTACAAAACAGCGTTCAAATTTCTGGGTTTTGCTTGAATTCGACTGTCAACAGGAGACCTACGATGCTAATCTAATGACTCACTTCAATCGTTCACAGAAATACAAAATGGGGGCTTTAGATAGGATCGAAATCTAGTTATCGCCTCCGAAACTAAATTACACAAAGATAAAGGAGCACAATTGTAAGAAATCTGAATCTACAAAGTGATGCTGAAAGAAAGAAGGGATTCGAAAATAAAATGAATTTTGTTTGATTTTGGGAAGTGCGTCAGACCGAAAACTTTTCACTCTTTTTACCCAGAATTATCACTAATGACTCTGAACGGATGTTCTCTCTGGGAGGCCCCATACTTTGGGCGCCTGTTGTGACTTAAACTCAACGTAGTCCTTAAAAGGAACTCATAAATACGACCCATTGTTAGGTGGTACCACTTCATTTAGTACCTGACACTGCGTGCTATCCTCTGCTTTACAAGTGTCAGATCAGACCAAAAATGGAGCACTGCTGCTATATATGGACAAGAGTTGTCCAGTCTTCATTTTCCAGTCTCAGTAGAGTCCAAAAGCGTCTCCGCGTAAAAAATTATTCCCCACTCTACAACTCCTTTCTCACAGATAAAATGTCGAAAGCTTCTCACTGTTGTATTGATATTTCTATGTAAAGTGTCCAGACAAGCTACATTTCTTAGCTCCACCAGTTCTTACTGTGGGGTAACTAATGGTGTTGGTTAGAAAAGGATCAGAAGGGTTTTTGATCAAGGTTGCATTTTTACATTAACATTCCACAATTAATTTGTAAAGAAAACACAAAAAGGAATGACGAGAGATCAATGAAAATCAACAAGCAAAACATGTATTGAAACAAGTATATACATATAATTCCGTTAATGACAAAGATTAAATCACACGAAGTGGTTTCCCTTGTATTGTGTGAAGAACAAATGTATGTTGTAATAATGTCTTTCATTTAAATTTGTTGGTAGTTTAAGAATGTTTGAGTTTGAAAGTTGAAATATTTGTGCAGAAGAATGATGTAGTTTCAAATAGTTCACTTGGCTTGAAAACAGACAGTTCACTGTGTTGTATGAGTGTAGTTTATGTCTGAGTGTGTGTGAGTAGAAAATTGAAAATACACGTACGTGGTTTAGAGTGTGAAAATTTATAATCTACTAAAGTTATTTCTTTAATTTCTGCTTTTTATAGATATAAGGTGGCTCCAGGAACGAGCGCGGGAAGGATATTGCAGAAAGTGTCAATTAATGTGATTGACCAAAAATCGACCAATTATTGATTTTATATATATATATATATATATATATATATATATAGCTAGTTTGGTGAAGCAAAAACACGAGAAATTTTTATGTGGCTCGTGCGATGCGTAAATTGTCTGTACAGAAAGTATTGTTTATTTTCCGTCCAATTACTGTTGAGTAATTTGTGGGCGTGGTTACCTTCATGGCTAAGACTCGCCATGCTGCGCATATTGCAGTGAACCAACCTCATATTCTTCTGGTGAGATGTAGTTTCCAATCGAGCAGAGACTTCCTACGAACCGCTGCTTTGTGGAGCAGACACCCAAGACGATGCTTTGCCGACCGCTACAATCTTAAACTGTTCAAGTCATTGGTTAACCGTTATCTTCCCCAAATATCCGCATAAACTATCACTTACTCTCTAACACTCTACATCAAGTGGCTTCCGGGCCTTATACAGATTGAACATCTGTTAAGGGGTCCACCCCATTTGATACAAGTGGACTCGCCCAGTGTGTACTTGTACTGCTGCCGGTGAATACCCGGAAGTGATACAATGAGAGTGTGATGTAACCGCTTTGTAGGAGTCACAGTTGCGAGCACGTATACTCGGAAGGAAGTCATACTTCGATACTGAATTTCCCAGACTGTATATATTATTATTATTGCTACTAACCGCATTTCTGGATCTACTAACCGTATTACCAATTGTATTATTACGTCAATACATTTATTTGCTATATTTCATTCCTGCGTTTGTCATTCATTTGAGACCGGATTTCATCCCGGAATCCACAACAACATCATTTAAACTATATATAGATATAAAAATAGCAGATGGCTATTAACTGACGTGGAAGCTAAATAAAGCTCTACTCCGTGTACCAGCCACTGCACTTCAGCGAATAACCATTTCGAATGCATCTAGTCACGTGAATGGTCACCATTGCGTTTATTCCACATCCAGTTCTCCATGAATATGATTTTTTTTCCAAATGTTGCAAACTATAAATACTATCCAGATAAAAATACAGATATATATCGGTCTGTTAATAGCAACCTATTGGTGTGATTGGCGTTGCCTAGTGACTGAGATAGTTACACGCTTGTCTTTGGTGAGTGTATTCAATGTTGAAATCTAGGTAAGAGCCCAGATTTCGATTGCTGATTTTTCAAAGTCGTCAGTCAGGTCCCCCATACTTCACTGATTAGTGCAAAATAATTTCCACTTGATCCTGTGCCCATCATATATACGTATGTATGTATATGATATTTGCGTGACGTAGTCCCGCGGCGTTCGCTTTCGCACAAATACCATTTTAAAGGTATGAATCTATCTCTTCCCTATCCACCTATGGATTAAATAACAGGACAAACTGGGCCCTCTAATCTTGATTAGTAATCAATCAGTTGAGGAAAGACATCTCGGGATGCAAAATCGATTGGGTATAAAAACTTCCTTGCTCGAGAAACCATAGCAACAGCGCCTCGCGTGGAGAGGATTTGACCGTGTAAAATAAAATTCTCCCGCAAAAAGATTTTCTTCACTAAATTATAAAAATATTAAAAAAATCCTCATTAATAATGAATTCCCTAATTACACTGTTGATGAACAAATTAGACAATCTATCAGAAATTATAACATAAATTCAAATGAATACATCATCAAATAACCCTAAACATATCAAATTACTATATCGTAATCAAATGCGTTCCAACTATAAACAGGAGGAAAAAATTCTAAAAAAAAAACCCATAAACACTAATATATCACCCACTGATCAAAGTAAAAAAAACAAAATTAATCATATACTACACTAAAAATTTGATACAACCAACCTAGTTATCCATAACAACTCTTCTCCGCCAACTAGCATCTTGCAAAAGGCCAACATCGTATATCAATTTAAATATTCTTTAGAAGATTGTATCTCTGATAAAAATGTCAATATGTACGTTGACTTTACTACGACGATGCTAACAAAAAAACTTACATTTGATTTGGCTTAAAGAAACGCACATACTCACGCTCACAGACGGATATTGGTTAAAAATACATCTATATTACATAAAAACAATAACAAGCAAAAACTAAAAATCCTTGAAGCCCTTTATATAAGAGTTAAAACTCAAAATAAATAAAGCTAACTATGAGTATAGCAACAAAACCCATAAATGCTTATGAAGAAAAAAATTATTATATATGTATGGCAAAAACAAAACAGTTACTCCCCTTATACTGAAAAAACCCAAAAGAACACTTGAACTTTGAACTCTAGAACGCTGCAGAAGCAGTAAAAAAAAATGAATAGTTGAAATGAAGTTTTAAATTCACAGAAACACGTATATATACTCACATATAACTTAACTCCGTGAAGATGGTCTCAGATGAGATTGAAAATACTTGGAACAATAAAAATATTCGAAAGAAAATTTTGGTATTTTTCTTACTCAATTTTCTAAATCTACCAAAACATTAATCCGTGAACTTGAAAGGATCACAATGAAGAGTAATTGACAAGATATGCCTAAAACATTTAACCGAACCTGTTTGAAAATATATATATATATATATATGTGTGTGATGATAGTTCCTTTCAAGGAATGGAATGTTCATTAGGACCAAATAGAGTAGGACAATTTTTATATCAATCATCGAACTGTGGGGTGATTGCTGACCTTAAAAAAAAAAAAAAATTCTGATTTTGTCACTAATAATTAAATACGGACACTGGAAAAATATGTGTAGGTAACATCATCATTTACTTATATAACGTTATATTTACTTTCAGTTTGTTTCGTTCTATCCCAGCCTCCAAGCTGCAGGAATTGTCGAAATTAAGTTTGTAGAATTTTCCAATCCTACCGGTATGTTGTATGAAGGATTTTGCTGCGACTACAAGTATTTCTGGTCTGATTATTGCGCGCCTTGTGACCATCAGTTTATCATCTGTCTTGGAAATATTTCAGAGTAAGTCAATCCATATTCTCTCGCCTTTTAATACTTTTTCCTGATATTCTCTAACATTCAGTAACCCGCACTACTTGCGTCTTAGTGGCTTTATTGCCTTGCTGGGGTGAAATGATCAAAAAGAATAATTTATTCGAAAAATAAAAGCCAAAGAATATACAACTGGATAATTGTCTATACGTACACAGATACAAATATATCGATTTATGAGCTATCAAAATATATGCGTACAGGCTCTCTCACACGCGCGCGCATACACTCACACACACACACACACACACACACACACATATTAAGAACTCAACATTTTTTGTAAATACAATTTGTTTAGCTCTTATTTTTTTTTTCCATTCTTCATGTTCATTTTTTGTTTGTCTGTATTTTAGGTCAAGCAGCATGAATTCTTGCGAATTTGGTAAGGTAACAACTGGAAAGTTAAAGTCGAATCAGATTGAATTCACCAGCGATATTGGAGGTGTTGCAAACCCAATCAAAGTAGGATTCAGTTCATGGACTGTGAGTATGTACAATATCGATCTCTGTCTATTGTTGCATCTTAGAGTCATTGCTTTATATATATATATGCGCACACAAATGAGAAAGCGATAGATGCTGAAAGAGTTATTATACAACTGATATCATATCCTTCAGAATGCAATCAAATATGAAAAACTCGTAAATGATATAGAATATAAGTCACACTTATTAAATCATCAAAAAAAAAAAAAAAATCAGTGGTCACTAGCTATATATATATATATATATATATATATATATATATATATATATATGCACGTGATTAGTGTGTTCGCTTTCCTAACATGAAATCCGGGTTCGAAACTCACCATGATCAGGAAGGTGACATCTTGATGTTATCGGCCTGGTGATTCCAGCCTGTGGCACCCTTGGGAAATACCTGAAAAACATGCCACATGTGGACTTAAGTCTTGTGAGTAGTTGTACTAGCACGAATTTACAAGTCATCATGACCTAGTGCTTAGGCGTATGGGCCTTGTTAAAAAAAGAAAAAGAAAAGAAACAAACTGTTGATCACACCAGAAAGAGATGGGCACTTGTTTCTCTTGGACGCTCATGAAATATATATCTTTTTTTTTTTTTTTTCAAAGGAATGCTTCAGCGTGCTGATAGTTCAAAATAAATTTACTTCCCTTTTGTTTATTAAACCATTCATGATTTTTAGTTTCTCCTCCATTCATAGATTGCAAATTCTTCCTGTTTCTCTTGATCTTCTTTTTTAAATATATACCATTCAACTAACGTTGTTTTCTCTTTCATTTTAAGTTCACATATATATTTTTACAACATGACTTTATTCTAATATCTTTATTATTTGAATGATAGAAAAATCTTCTGTATTTTTAAATTCCTGGAAATTTGTTCTAATATAAATCTTCTTATCGTTTAAGTTTTCCTCTGTTGTTACTTACGCTGTGTGTATATATATATATATATATATATGTTTTTCTCTCTGCAATTTCCTTGTAATTGACATTTGGTTTTATTTCTATATTTTTGTTAGTGTTCTGTATTGTTGTTATTTAGTATTTTGCTATATTTTATTCAATGTTACCATGCAATTGTAACTAATTTTTATGGTATTACTATTAAATATTGTTTAATTTGTATATTTTATGAAAATGTTTGGAAGTTTAAAAAAAAAAGTCCTATATCTGTATAAATCAATACCGTAATAAACGCAAGTAATTACATTATTTCGAACTGTCGGCATATTGACGTATTCTCTTTGAAAAACGCGAAAATAATTTAAAAATAAGAATAAAACAGTAAACCCCGTTAGCGTCTAATAGAAACAAACGTCTATTTTGAAAATAGCTATGCATAAAAAGGCCATAAATGAATAACTAAAAAAAGATTATTATTTCTGTTTATTAAAAAGCTCTTTTAAAATATTTAAAATGAAACATTCTTATTTGCATATGAAAAAGAATATACAAGTAATAGGTTATTCGAAAAGTAATGACGCTTAACCAAAAAGGATACGAAAACAAATGTAAGTTAAATTTATTTAAATAATATTTATCAAAATTGTGTTCGCCTTCATTTACAGCGTCTTCATCCCAACAGTAAGGCATATTTTAAAAAAACCTGTTTTTTTTTTTTTGTTTTGTTTTTTACCGCCGAAAACTCTTTCAAAGTCTTTTTCAACTCCTTTGTTTCTGAATGTTCTGCAACTCATGAAATGTAATTGAGTGATCAAAACAAATGCAAATCTGTAGATGTGAAATCCCGAGAGCATGAAGGATGTGGAAGGTCTTATTTTTGTCTTCGGTTTTATAGATGAGTTTGGTTTGCATCCTCTCTCCTGTCGTCGTAGTGCCGGCCGCTTTCCACGGCATGCAGCAATAAACGACATCATCAAAAGAGGTTTGAATGCAGCTGGGTTCCCTTCCCAAATCGAACCCATAGGCCTCGACCGCGGTGATGAAAAGCGGCTGGATGGCATTACCATTTTCCCTTTTAAAATGGGGAAGTCGTTGCTTTGGGATGCTTTGCGACCTGTGCGGATACATTTTCGGCCGGTAATTTGATCAGGTCCGCGGTTGAGCCGGGATCCGTCGCCCGGAACGCAGAGATGAAAGAAATAGTTAAATAAATATTCTTCTCTTGCTGATAGATTTTTTTTTTTTTTTTTACTCCTGTGGCAATGGAGACTTCAGTGGTTATTGGCCCTCGTTCGATGGCGTTCCTTCGGAGGATTGGCGCGATTGCGTCTCGATTAAGGGACAAGCCTCGTGAGACGGAGTGGCTCTTGCAGCGTGTCTCACTGGCCATGGTTCGAGATAATGCTTTCTCCATCATTGCGGCTGGCAGAGGATAGAAAAAAATTGTTTATAGTTACGTTGTTCTGGAATTGTCGTCAATGGTCAATTGATCTTGTTTTGTTTCAATATATAAACTTGATTGATTTTAATATTTAATATCCATATGTCATGGACATACAAATATTTAATTGGTTATAACTCATAATTCAGTTTTGATCGCGAGGACATATCAGAAACGCTATCTGGTCTCAGTGAGTAAATGAAATAAAGAAAATTGATTCATTTTCTACAGCTTATCAACCCTTTGCAGGTTATTTAAAGCCCCAAAATATTTTTAGATTGTAAAATTTTTTTTTTTTATCGATAATGATTTAGTGATATAAATCCTATTAATTAACCCATAGCTGGGGGAAGAAGAGGTGGAATCATTTATTTGACAAGTGAATTTGCACCTAAAGTGAATATAACGAGCTCAAGTGGAATTGAAATCCTGCTCTCCGATTAACAATTAATGTCATTATCCATTATACCACCCGCACATCCAAGCATACAGTACCTGGTATTCCCAAGCGTTGTTTTGTACAATGTACCCTTACATTGTCATGCTTGATAATAAAACCGTTTACCGAAGCAGGAAACAGTCGACGTAATGCTTCGTTTACCCGATCAAGTTGCTGGTAATAAACGCCTGCAGTGATGGTCCTTCCGTCTTCCAGTAGCTCGTAATGGACGACACTTTTCATACTCCACTAGACACAAAGCAAGCGCTTTTGTGGATGGAGTCCTGGTTGTGGTGTTGGCGCTGGTTTCTCATTTTGTGATAATGACTCTTTTTCACCATGTACATGTTCTAAGAACCACTTTAGGTAAATAATTACAAAAGATCACAATGTAAGAGACACAGTTTTTGGGAGATATATGAGAATGATACCGGTTAACTCCAGACTTGAACAGGTTAAAATTGTAGTGACCAAGGAAGCACCCTCCTTGGAATCTGTTCCACAGAGCAACGGTTCGAGAGAAGCTGCTGTTCGAGTGGAACTTTATCTCATTAAACTGATACGGAGATGAGAGTTGTTCACGACAAATAATGTTGTTTTTTTTCTTTTTTTGTGTATTACAAAGCACTTTGAAAAATATTTAAAATGGAGCACACTTATCTGCGCACGAAAAAGAATATACAAATTGTATACATTAGTATATTCAGAAATTAATTTCATTTTTTAAAAAAAATGTTATAAAAACAAAAATTTATTTAAATATTATTTATTAAAAATGTACTTGTAATCACCTTCATTTTCAGCGTCTGCAGCCCAATGGCACGGCAAATATTAGATTTTATGCACGGCAGAGTAATGGATAGCGGGTCAGATTGAGGAATCTGAGAACCGAGTTCGAATTCCAGTCAAATCCATTGCATTCACTTACGTGCTAATACCCTTGGGAAAAGAATAAATCCTCATCTCCTTCCCCCAGCTAAGGGTAAATAGCAGGACATAACGAGTTCTATAGCCTTGGATGGCAACTAGTCTACCGTAGAAAGGAATGCAACCTTTTGCGGGAAAATATCTGCCTTGTCAGTCATGTATCTTTCGATACATGATCGCCTAAGTGTGTATCACGCATGGTTACGTATCTGTCATGCTTTTTCCCCACCAAAATGTTTAAGAGACTTCTTTGCTTTTGAATGTTTTGCCGTGAATAGATCTTGAACCACTGAAGGTGTGTGGGGGGTATATGGGGATTTACTAAGCATAGCTTAGATGTGTCACAAGGTTGAAAGTATGGGGCACACAGTGAAGATCGGACTCATTACTCAGTTGAAATTGTTCAAGCGAGACAAGCTTGCTAACAATTACACCACGTCGAAGTGCCCAATGATTGTGTTGTATGAGTGTAAGAAAAATAAGAGGCGCTGAGTATATCTAGGAAAGATAATGGTTAATCCTAAACTTGAAGAGGTTAAGATTGGTGTGATCAGGAAAGCATTCTCTCAGGAGTCTTTCATAAAGTAGCAGTTCTTGGGAAGAAGCTTCCACCTTCCACCACTTTCTTTTAATATATTTGTATACACTAATATACGGTTTTGAAATCTCCGTTTTAAAGTCATAATTGCCAGCTTATAAGGGGATGTTTCGCATCACGTTTTCTACATATGAAACATTAGCCTAATTGCAATTATTTTCATAACTAATAAGAATATTTTGTCGCAGGGGTTCGGGATTAAAGGTCAAAGATGCGAGATTACCCTAAAAAAAAACGCAGTACAGAAGTTTTCGGCGACCTGATATTTTAAACTTTCTCTTTTCTTTCATATGCAAATATATTTTCGAAACATTTTTTCTTCGGAGTAAAAATGATCCCTTGGAATTCCTGTAGTCGTTCATTGCGCTCTATATCTATAGATCTCTATAGATCCCCATATATATATATATATATATATATATATCCTCTTCTCTCTATATAATGAGTATCAAGTTGATCTTGCTAGATCAATTACAACTGATTACTGAGTTCGATCCTCACTGGGTATTCCATACTTTCGGCTTTGGGCCACATTTAAGCTACGCTTAGAAAATATATATATATATATATATATATATATAATGTGTGTGTGTGTATGTTATATTTTATTTTTGTTTAATTAAGTATCTAAGAAATAAGTAAACTATAATGAAAAATCAATATATTGAACCGAAACACAAGTATTTAATAATAATTAACTACATTGTTTATTCTACTTTTCTCATCTACAAATGCAGCAGACGACAATATAAAACCCACGGCGTCTGTGAATATTGTGTTTTCTCCTCGTCCCTATAAATTATAGAATTAATGATAGTTATTTAGGGTTGGTGTTATTTTCTACGAAGTATTTTTTTAAATTATCATTTCATTTTAACGCATTTAACCTACATAACGAATCTAAGTAAATGGAAAACCTAACATGGTCCAGAAGTGGAAAGACTGGGAGCAAAGCAACAAGAATTACTTAGAGCAACAAAAGGCATTAAATCCTAAGAGAACATGGCGCAGAGAAGTATAAGAATAGCAGTCATTAACTTTTCTCTTTTTCGATCATTCATAGGGTTTCATGAAAGTCAAAATCAACGCATTGGACAAAGATGGTCTGGACACATTCGATTTTGTGGACCATTATGAATATCAGTACAACGCACCTGTTTTGAACCCGTACAATGAGTCTACACCCCAGATTTTAAATCTGACCGGCACTTCAACAAGGTAAGTCGAAGGTAACGTCAGAAAAGTAACAGCCTTTCTGATTTGTCAATTATATTGTTTACTTGAATATATAGATAACTCACTGATTGGGTGAATAAATTTGTGTATAATTATCTAACTAATGACATGAGTGTTTCATGCCATTTAACTTTCTTCTAACATTGGCCTATTAATAAAAAATATTGTTCTACGTGGGCACACGTGTTTAAGTAGATATCCTTGTTATTTTTTTAACAGTGAAATCAATATCTACCGGCCTAGGAGATCGAATCTCTTAAGGAAAATGAGCCACTTAACGGGAATCAAGGAAACAGTAATAAGAAATAAATGTCGGATTTAAAAATCCATAAATTGTTTACATTTCGGATACAAAAATAAAGTTAGCAAATATAGACATCAAAAGGTCCCAACGAGAGATGGGCCGTTGTGAAACGGGGTAACTGGGCCTGGCTTTGTGTAAAGATTAGTTCGCTCAGCTACAAACAAAGACATAATTGTGTAGTAATTGCCAATAATAAATAGTTGTTTGTTATTATCGAAGCGGCCTTGTGATTTAAATTCGTTTTCAGCTAAGTTTTACTACGGATCTGTCGGATATCTAATTCGACAGGTAAACACAACATCAGTTGCAACATAGCAGAGAACAGATCGCTTGGTGGCTAGTTGCAATATAGCGAGAACAGAAACAGATTACGGCTAGTGTGGTAGCATTCATAACTTGTCAGTCCCCTGAGAATAGTGAGGCTTGCCACAGTTAAACGTAATACGAAAGTGACAGTGCAGTCAACGAATAGTGCCCTGAGTCCTTGAGGCCTGGCCTGTCGTCGATTTTACACAAAGGCTTTATTATATTACTTATCCAAGTCTCGTTTAACACAAAAATCATAGTGAGACTTTCAAGACGGATGTGTTAAACATTGCGCTATGTTAAGGTCTTTCAATACATCTATTACATGAGGCTGCACCGTTAAGTTGTAAACCTGGATTCTGATCAGAAATTTTCACTGTATAATGTTCGATCTGCGTGGTTGTCACCATTGAATAAAGTGCATTAACAAAGTTTATCTTTAAACACAAATGTTTTTATCTAAACTTCTGGGATGAAAAGTTATCATTATTTTTATTACTTGTTCAGTACCTGACTTTTCGCTGACGTCAAGATGATCAAATTTAAAATCTAAATTGTTTGTCCATTTAAAATACTACATTTATTAGAAAATATATTTAGTTTAAATACAGGAGTCATAAGAAATGACTTCAAAAGGTGGCACATTTCAGTCTATTTTCTTTTCCTGTTTTCTAGGGGTTTTTACCAGACAAAAAGGGAAATTACAGATGTCCATTTTATTTTCATTCAAATTGTGTGTGTGTGTGTACGTTTGCGAGTACGCATGTATCTATTTTAATTCACTGACAGACTTAAACTGCAAAATTTTAAAAAAATGATCTTTAAAAAATCCTATTTATTATCGAATAATTTTCGATAAGTTCATCAAGATCTTATAATTATCGGACTTTTATGATTTAAAAATTAAGTTTTCTTTTTATTTATTTATTTTTCTTGTCTCTAACTTTATGATTTTGTTGTTCAGACTGAGGGAGAAGGAAAATATCCGATTCACACTCTTGCTCGTTCAGGTGTAGAGGTTTATCCCTTGTTTCCTGTTTATGATTGGGTTTCCGGTTCCTTCTAAAGTATCCACATTCCCTTTCACTTCCAGTAGCCCTTTGCGTCTTAGTGGTATTATTGCCTTGCTTGCGGTGAATTGATTAAAAAATGTATTATTCCAATGTCTTATTTCAAATTTGTGTGTTTGTGTATACCTGAAATCAGGGGCTCTCAGCCAGAGGGGAATCCCCCACCCTCAGTGGGGAGGGAAAATCTTGTTTATTTTATTTATAGAATTTTGTTTATTGAATTACGATACCATGGCATTCTATTGAGCTTTTTGTTTATTGATGTTTGCTTCAGTTTACTTAATAATCATACTTATTATAAAACCCAGTGTGTGTGTCCATTTGTTTATATATTGCATCGGATTTCCTACATTTTTCAACCGATTTCAACAGAACTTCACAGGACTACGTAAAATTACCTTGCGGTGGTTCTGACAGCGCCAAAAATTGGAAAAACACAATTGTTTTTGCAAGAAATCAATTTGAAAACACGATTAAGAGGCATCGCTGTTTCGAGAATGAAAGGGAGACAACTCATATCGAGTTATACTTATTATAAAACCCAGATTGTGTGTGTGTGTGTTCGTTTATATATGGGATCGGATTTCCTACATTTTTCAACCGATTTCAACAAAACTTCACTTTTTTTTTGGCAGGTAGTGTTTCTTGCCTTGCACACTTTTTTCTTTATTTTTACATTCAGAATGCTTTAAAAATTCCATTTACAAGACAATTGTTTATAATAAAGTTCTACTCAATCGGTTTGAGTCAACCGATTGAAAATAATGTTTTTGTTTGACCAATTCGTAAAAAAAAAACTAATTAAGACATGCGTGTCCGTCAACCTTAAACAATAATCTTTGTCAATTTTATTTTTCAGTCTTTATGATGGTCGATACTTGATCTATCTCTTACTGTTACATCCCCGGGCAACGCCGGGCTCTACTGCTAGTTATTTATGAATTTTAAAAAAATTACTTAACATGTATTCAAGTTTGAAAATCCATCAACGTTTTCTGTTGTTATTAAATTTGTAAAACTTTCTCTCTAAAAGAACAACATGTATATGTACTAATATGGAAAAGAATGAAGATTTTCAATAATATATTCATATTATTTAGAATGCGCCTTTTGAGTCGGATAATCTTGAAAAGGGGTGGGTGTGGAAAGTGACATTCTGACTATTGGTGAAAATGATGCATTGGACAAAAACAAAAGGTTGAGAACCACTGCATTAAATGACACTAACTCCTGTAAGTCGTTCAAACACGACCCAGTCATACGCGCATACAAAGTCACAAGTAGACAGTGTGTGACGGGCAGAGAATCAGGTCATCTTTTGTAGATTTTCAATCGGATTAATGTCCTCATTTTCTTTCTCACAACGTTTAAATACTTGAAGAAGGCCAAGGAACACAACGGTTGATACATTGCAATATTACAAACAAAAATGGAGACATTAGTCCGACTGAAAATAATATAAATAAATGTTTGATATCTGTCTATATATGAGGTGTTGATCGGACTGTTGTCCTCGTCTTCATTGTCATATTTACGACGTTTCGGCCGTTGTACGCTCCAGCCTTCTTCCTGAGTTCAATATCTGGGCACAGCAGAAGTGAATAAAAACTTGGTGGGTTGACTTACTAAAAGGAAATAAGTGAAACTGAGATATCCAGAAAGGGCATGGCACGTGGAACTAGAATAATCTACCCGGTGGACGAAATAAAGGGTTCGGTTCGAAATTCCAATGTATATCATCTGAAGAAGTCCAGAGCGTACAACGGCTGAAACATTGTGAATATGACAATAAAGATGAGGACAACAGTCCGAACAATATAAATAATGTAAATGTTTGACGTGCAAAATACTTTTTTTTTTTTTTTTACTCGTTGGGCTATGTACTTCTTTTATGTGCGGAGTCCCCTCAGGACGTGGGCGATCATGGCTCTCCATTTCCTCCTGTCCCTTGTAGCTCTCAATAAGCTTTGACTGTTTTTGTTATTTCTCCCAGACCTTGTCAGGTGTTGCTTGCCCTAGTCCCTCTTTCCCTCTATCCGCCATGTGATTTACTTACGTATATGATAAACTGTATGATTTCGCCTAAGTGCTGTAGATGGGTGATCGATATATTATCAATGTGGAGTATATACTCTAGGAGAGTAACTCGTTACATC
>CAHIKZ030001272.1:525000-552064 GCA_903632075.3 Acanthosepion pharaonis
TATATCGGTCATAGATATATGAGCCTGCAAACTAGTCTCGAGTACATCATTTTCATGTGTTAAGTCTTTTTTATGTACCATGTCTTTTCAGCACGTGGACGATCATGACTCTCCACAATTACCTATTCTTTGTATTTTTTTTTCTCTTTACTATCTCTCCAAGTCTCTGCCAGCCATTCATTTGCGCAAGCTCGCTAGATAGGTTCCGAGCTGTTCCCCTCTGCCCTTCTTGTCTCCATTATATATCTTTTGTATCAAATCCTCGAAATCTTCTTTACTCATTGTGTCACCAAATTTTAAATTGTCTATTTCTAGTTCTAAATAGAAGTGTCCTTTTTATTCTAATTTCCTTAAAACTTCCCCGTTTCTCATGTTTCATCCACGGCATTCTCATCATCCTTCTGTAGGACCATATCTTTTGTTGCCTATTTTACCTGAATTTTAGAAAACGAATGAAGGAATTCAGAGATATCTGCACTTTTAACGAGCACGGTTTTTTATATGTCTAAATTATTACGGCAACAGTTTTATGGATTTTTCAAGTTTTACATTACTGAGACTTCAATAAATTCTGTTCTAATTAAAAGAAAATTATAATTACATAGCATGCGCAAAGTTTACGAAGACAAAAATTTTGATAAAAACAATTGAAAACCGTGCCATTATAAGTTATAAAGTTATAAGGACGACATCAGTGTGAAATGTATTTAATGGTTGTAGGGATGCACATGCAACCTTGAGCAGCCTTCGTCTTCTCTCCCCTTCTCCGATGTGTCTTTTAGTCTTCATGTACATGAACAAACTTGCAGGTACGATGTTTCTGATCCAAGGAGGAGTTATGTTGCCCTGACCTTTCGACGGACGAGACGCATACACTCGGAGTATCGCACCTGAATCTTTCCTGGTTTATTTGACCCCCTCCTCCCAATTAAGGGTTCTGGGGTAAACGTTTTCTGGATTTTGGCGTTATCCGCTTGGTAGTCAAGGATCTAAACCTTCTAGTAACTTCAAAGAAAGTCATCATATCAGCAGGTGTATAATAAGTGTCTATTGTACAGCCATTTTGTGAATGGTTTCTAGACCTTGAAGTACTCTCTGGTGGGGCCCTCTCGATGCCATGATGATGGGTACCGTTACGTCAGTATCTTCGAGCGAATCAAGCCAGGTTATTTATGCGCGCATATCCAATGGGTGTCTGTTTCACTGCCTATTAGTAATTCATCAAAACAAACATGAAAGCAATCAAACTGAAAACGAACAAAACTTTCAAACCATCACCAAAAAGTAGACCCAATGTAAGGGGTCTATGTTCCAACTTTCTAGAAGTGGAACTCCATCTTCAGTCTAAATCTGACCTCCTGTTCCTGTCTAAAATGGATGACAATGCTTCAATCACGTTGCAGGAACTCACAGTCACCGGCTATTCACCCATTATAACAAAATACGACCACCTAAATCGTCACGGGTTCTGTAACTACATCACGGACAGGTTACCCTATGGCTTGGACACAAAGAAAAGAGGACTCTGATCTCCCGCGTGGCACATCCATAATACCACATTCGTCTTTGTTCTGTATCTTCCTCAGGATGAAGGGTCTGTAATCTGCGATCGAATATCAGAGAGGATTGACAATATCCTCATCGAATTTCCTTTGACTAACTTTCACATATGCGGTGATTTCAATGTTCACCACAGACAGTGGTTAGTCCACTCTAACAAAACTGATGAGGAAGGCAGATATTGCAGATACTTCTCCATCGCATGTGAACTGACCCAGATTATTGATGAACCCATCCGAGTCCCGAATGGGACGGGACAGCAGGCCAACCTCCTCGATCTTTTTCTAACATCCTGCCCTGAAAAATGCTCAGCAAAAGTTTTACCCCCGCATTGGCATATCAGATAATTCCCTAGTCAGTGTCCAGATTGACGCCAAACCAATGACATCCCCTGATTTAACGTTCCATAAAACGGTATGCGTAGGTAAACTGGGACAGCTTTCGGTCATATATGACGGAAGCTCCTCTCTCAACCGTTTTCAAACATGCTGCCCCCAAAACTACTGCCCTAATCTCCAAATAGATGCTTTCTGGAATGGACACCCACATTCCAGAAAAAAAAACAGTCAGCCCTGGATCACCCCAGAATGCACTGTAGCCATAGCTCACCGAAACCATTACTTCAAAATTTATCCCTAGGAGGCGGTGTAGCCTGGCTCTTACTTCTTTCAGAACCGCCCGCGATCGATGTAAGAGAATCCAAGAACCATCGTCCCACGTATGCCTTCAAAAACAATGTACCCATCATTCCACTATCCATAATCCTATCCCAAAACATCACAAGACCTCTGCATTGTTTATATTTCAACCTGTGAGGGAGCTCCACTAGTAACCACCGTACTTTTGCTCCATCTACCTGGTTTGTCATTAGTCGGTAAAATAAATGTTCAAAATTTGATCTTCATGTATTCAGTTGTTAATTTTTTTCCCTGAGAAATTCTTTTAAACTAGTTTTTAAGCTAGGGATCTGTTTTGCATGTTTTACCTTTTAATTTAAGACCCGATATCATGTGCTTTTCAGTATATCGTCGATGGCACAATGCCTAAAAAATTTTCATAGCTTAACAAAAACCAATTTTTTTAAGGCAAGGCGTTTTTCTTCATGCGTGTCACAGATCGGCGAAATAACATCAACTGGTTCTTATGCATCAGGATCCTTTAGAATCTTCTCAGAATTTCTTTGTTGTTCGTTGGTATACGCCGATCGTTTTTTTTTTGTTTTTTTTTTTTATTCGAAGCAGAAGAGAAGGGTTTTTTTTTACCTGCCCACAACTTTCAATCGGTACAGGTCTTCGTGGTTGTGGTATTGACTTGAAACACAACATATCTTACTAAAATAGACTATCAGGCAAAAAAGTAGTTATTCTAAAGGTAGTGATGAATCTAGCGAATACACTTTTCGTTTCATAATTGATGACGTCAACATATTTTTGCTGACCTGAGGATTTTTGTAATTTTAGGAAATTACATATAGTCTTACTTTGTCCTCCCAATATACGTAATTTGAGTTGAGTAAACGAATATTTCAAAGTACATTCAGCATGTCTTTTTGCAAGCATTACATTGGGTTTTACATTTGATGACTTTACTTTAGTTCCAGATAAAATAAAAATTTAAAATAAAAAGTAAAAGAATAATCCTATAAGGTTTTTTTCAAAAAAATTAAGCCATTATTTGGAGCTTTATTTAAATTCTGCGTGCAAACTCCATCGCCTGCCTTTCACACATTTCAAAATAACCTTCTTGGGATAGGATTAAACATTTCCATTTATCCGTCAAAATCAGACATACAAACGGGTTTTATTAATTTGTGATTAAAAGTTCGAAATTCAAGACCTTTCATACAAATGGCTTCCTTTTGTTTGTGCATGCGCAGAGCAAACCAGCTTTCATCCAAACTACCCAGGGAAAAGCTGACATTATTTCGAAGATAAAACACAGAAATTATTTATTTTATATATCGATAAATGATGAAATTGCTAATATGAGACACGAAAATTCTGGACACAGAAATTTAAAAACATTTTTCTTTTTTTTTTCTTTTTTATAAAGAAAAGCCTAATTTCTAACGTGCTTACAAACCTAAAAGTTAAGTTGAACATAGTAAATACTTAGTGTATTATATATCTAAGCAGAAATAAAGAATATTTGTTTATGCACACATTTAATGGGAAATTTAAGAAAAACCTACAGAGCAAAAATATTGGACGCTCATCAGTAAACCGCATTTAGTATTGCGCCTCTTATGAAAGCAATCAGACATTAAGAATAATTTGAAATAAGTTTCTCTCAGAAATTAGCTCCAAATTTTTTGCACTCCTATTGACAAATCCCCTTAGGATTGCTCGTTATCGTTGCAAAGTATTTTATCGTAAATCATTTCAACTTTTATCTTGTTTCAGGTTGGACAGGTCATAACTGTACCATCAACATAAACGATTGTAAGGAACACCAGTGCCAATCAGAGGCCATATGCGTAGATGGTATCGGCTTTTATACCTGCCTATGTCCACTTGGTAGAACAGGTGAGTTTTCACTTTTTTTTTTATTTGCGGCTATGACCATTTGGTAGAATAGCGTCTTCAAGAACTCATTAGAGCTGTTGATCTCATAAGCCATTGAAAGTGATTTCAATACTCGCCAGGATTTACCAAATGTGTCATCCGATTTAGAATGGAAAACAAGACTAGTTTTTAATGTGGATAATTATTCGTGTCCAGGTGCGTTAAGAGAATCCCTTCTTACTGATTAAACGCCTTTGAGTTCTGGGTCATTATTACCAAGGCGGACGAAGTCAGTTGTTGTAAAAATATGGTTCAGAACTGCTTCACAGGCCATGTAACTGCATCACAAAAACCAAGCACTTCCTGACTGAAGTTACTTTGAATTTTAACTTCTCGCCGGTAAGCCTTTTAGCGCACTGACCAAAACACTAAATTAAAATAAGATTTCTTTTGTTTATTAAAGAAACTTAGTTGGTCTTCTTGTTGTTCCCTTTATTTTCTTTATCTTAATTCTTTTGTCGCACAAGTGACAAGGTGCGATATGAAGACAAACAACATACTTTTTATGAGCTTTCCAGAAAAGAAAAAAAAATGAGATTATTCAGTAAATGCCCAAGTTTGAGAGATAATCAACAGATATCCTATATCAGCCGATCAATGGACACCTGATGATGACCAAAGGGTACTTAGTCGGAACGTTGTTTGTAATAATAATATTTATATCACCCAAGATGCGAACAATAGTTCGAAATAATATTGAGAATTACTCATCTTAGAAATGAAGTGCTAAATTAGGAAAAGCAGTACGAAACCGCCAACATAACCAAATGTCAAAAAACATCTAACATTGAATATAAACGGGCTTCAAAAACAAACGATTAATGTTCTTCGGTGGTGTAGTGGATATAGGAGTTGGTTATGCATGTGTTAATGTCATCTAGTAGTCATAAGTTTCATCTTTAGATATGGTAGTGAAGTACCAATTTAGCAGGAACGAACAATAATTGATATAAAAAAAATACCACAATAATCAACATATATCTCATATCAGCTGATCAATGGACACCTGATAATAACCAGAGAGTACTTGGTCGAAATGTTGTGTCTATAATAACATCTATATCGACCATAATGATAACAATAGTTTGAAATAATACAATATTTAAGAGACGTGTTCTCTAAGAAACGGATAACTGAAACTGGAGCAAATTAAGTTGCAAAAGAATAAAACATGTTTATTTGCAACCCTACAAATAAAAAATTTAAAAAATCTCAGTTATTTCATGTGAAGAATGTGTGTCATATACAACACATTAGGTCCGCTCGCCTGATATTTAATTATTTGATACGGGCACTGCAAACTTGTCAAACGCATACTACCCCTCGACTGGAGAAGGGGAGTCTGATTGGGGATTTCGGACATCGATTTGTGACCTTCGCTATCTTCTCAACATTTATTTTCTTCTACCTACATTTATATACGTTAGAAATGAAACTAAGCAAAACTGACTATTAAAGGATGAAAAATTTTCAAGGATTTTGCCGTCATTCCGGGGTCTATTTTTTTTTTTTTATACAACGGGTTAAACGCGACATTAGTCTTCTGTGCACCGCCTGCCTTGCTCTGGGAACTAAATTGAATTTGACAATAAGCAGTAAGAGATAAAAAGAACTTTGTCTCAAAAAAAATACAAGAACATTGACAACAGAAGTTTCACCTACCCACTTAGTGAAAATAGCACTTACAAAGTTATGTTGGAATTTTGGCGAAAATATAAAAATTGAGCTGTAGGAGAGAGGGGGTGTATCATAGATTCGTAGGGGTGGGGATCACGAGACTCTTGCACTGGCCCTGATACTTATGATTCCTCAGTGTGTTTAATCCTGTTCATCGACAAAAGAAAAATTTAAGTGTAGATGATAGATTGGGTATGGATTTGTACATCTATATGGTCACTTATTGTTTCTTTATATTTATTTGATTGACACATTTACCTGGAAATGTTTTAAAAAAAAGTTTGTCGACGTCTGAATATTCTTTTCATCTTATATAATTATTTTTAACTGATCGTTCCAACAGAAACAATTAATTTCACTTTTGTGCTAAGATCCTTAGGAACTGCTTTAATTCTACTCTCTTTGGGATCTTTCTATTGTCAGTCATCTTAACTCTGGTCTTGTCACTGGTATGCCATAATAGTAGATATAAAATATATTAATGTTTATGTAAGTAGTCTAATCCCCTAAAATGACCAAGGAGGTTGTCGTAAATAGGCTGTTATATCTATTATCAGTTTAGGCACATCACGAATCTTTGTCAATCTGTATGAACGCAGTGACATGGTGTACAATTCAGTTACCGTTGCTTTTACCAGTCTTTCATTTTGGCGCTTTTTAGCACTCTATATTAGGGCAGGTTGATTTTTCAATTCTTTATTAGAAAATCAACATTACCCTCGGTATGAAAGCTAGGGTTTGATGTGATAAATACTGACACCAAAAAATTAGATTCATAGCTTTTTACCAATATTTGAGCATTCGGTTTTAAAGATCTTCTGAAAAATGTACAGAAATACAGACTTTTGCTTACAAACTGACTTCAAAATTTTACAATTTCAAGTTTGTTTTTTTTTTTGTTTTTTTTGTTTTTTTACTGTATTCGATAATTAAAAAATGTAAAAGGTACAAAAAGGTTAATCGATGAATAAGATTTGTTAGATCATAATTAATTAAAGATAAAAGTGTATATAGCAGCATAATACTGCCGGGCAAAAATTACAAGACAAAATGTTATAAATTTGCATTGTTTATTGAAAATCGCACTAAAACAGCTGCATTGTATAACATTACATCATAATATAGCTAAATTATCCAGTATAATTTCCTTTTGAAGTAAATGATGTGTCTTATTTGATGACATAATGATAATAATTTGCTTATGCCTTTCATCTTGTCCATACGCAGTTTGTCAAGCTTCAGTAAATTATACATTTTATAAGGCTGTGCTATAAGGCTTTCACTGATCACTGGAATGAAATTCCAACGCTAAGATTTTGAACCTAAACTTAATCTTTAAACTCGTCTCCTCAAAAAACGGCGAAGATTCGGAAAAAAATATTTTTGTCGTTATCATGTCAAACCCCAACTTTCAAATTGAGTGCAGTACCACTGTTCCAAAGTTGACTTTCTCTACTCTGCATGCCAACACAGGTTCAAGTAAAATAATATTGTACTTCTCAATTTGGTCACAAGGTGGCCAAAATCAATAAGATAATTCTTAATGAGCATCTTCAGATCTGACATAATTTTCGAATATTCCATACGACAACAATGCAGAAATGTTTGCAAATACTTCCGCTAAGTCGTCTTCCTGGTTTAGGCATTCTGGCTCTTAACTCCATTGTTGATTCTTTAACATTTCCAGTCAGCGTGAGGATGACGGCGGAAGCCATTTTTGACTTTCTAACAAGGTAACTATTTTCTAATGTACCATTTCTTTCCTCCATGCTGCATACTTTTCTGGTACTAACATTGACGGATTAATGTATCTGAACACGGCCAGCGCGTACTAGCTACATTTTTATATGTTACAAATTAAACTAAGCACAACTGACTTATTAAAGGAT
Organism: Acanthosepion pharaonis; assembly: GCA_903632075.3. Taxonomy (NCBI): domain Eukaryota; kingdom Metazoa; phylum Mollusca; class Cephalopoda; order Sepiida; family Sepiidae; genus Acanthosepion; species Acanthosepion pharaonis. The sequence goes on from CAHIKZ030001272.1 coordinate 532,691, forward strand.
TAAACATTTTAGCGGATTTCTACGTCATTCTGCGTTTTTTTTCGCGTTTTTTTTTGTTGTCGCCCAAATCCGTGAATTTGTTTGCTCATGATAAATCTCGATAATACACTATATAAAATTCGCTAATTTTTATGTTGAATGTGTTAAAATTATTCAACTTTTATCAAGAAAAATCTCAAGTTGATTTTAAAATTGCCACAAAACATTGTTGATTTATTTAAGATGAAATGAGCTATTATGACGTCTATCTAATTTATATTTAGATACATTGTTTTTATTTTCAATGTGTCTAGATGAAGTGTTCACCTATATTGCATATGATCCAATATTGTACATAAGTTACAATAAAATTTGTATTTTACATAAACAGTACCTTATGAAAATTGAGATGTACTAGAGTGGGGTTCCTGTATAATGGATTCGAAGAGGGAGCCACGGTCCTTTTACCTGAATATAATTTTTACCAACTACGCCCTGCTCCCAGTTTGTTAATCGTTTGTTGCTGTTTCAGGCCGTTCGCTCGTCCGCCGCTAGTCACGTGCTCTGCTTCCACTGCAAAATGAAATATTCGTCATCGTGAATAATTGCGACTTCATATTCCGCCAATGATAATGGTAATATTAGCTGTCTCCTTATAAGGAAACGTTATATATTAATTGACCGAGCAGCCAGTGCTGCTTTCGTTTGAAATCTAGTCTTTTTCTTAAAACAATTTTTTCAGGAAAACAGGTTTCTTAAGTCAACTGTTATCGTTATTTCCAGTATTGATGGAGGTTATGTTCCTAAACTTTTTTTTGGAGTAGTGGGGAACGTAAACATCTTCATTGTGCCATTATTTTCTCTTCGAATTACATATGTTATCCATTTTAGTTGTTGCTGCTGCTGAAAGTCCTCAAGTGGTATGGTTTCTGTTATTTGATACAGTACTTTGTGATTCTGTAGTGCCAGTCAATGTGGTTCGAAGACGTATTCTCTTCACTAATACCTACAGGCTTCATTCGCTCGAAGTTACCTATAGCCATCGATCTGAAGAATCGATTGTATCCAGGTGATAGTTAGGCAGTCTTGAAATAGTTTGGCGTCATGCATGACACTCAAAATGAAAGTATAGACCTGACGAGGCTATTTAGGAAAATGAGTAGTTTTTTTTTTTTTTTTGGCACAACACTTGGCAGTGTTGTGCAAAACTTTTCCTAACACAGCCTATCTTATGTTCAATTTCCTTATCTCTGATACTAAATTTATCATCTTACGGCCATATATCGTTGAAACGCCGGTTCCCGTACGATCACAGAAGTTAAGCAACGTCAAGCATGGTCAATAGATATATGACCGCTTGGGAATGCCAGGTGGTGTAAGCTTGGATGTGCGGGTGGTGTTAATGGAAAATCGAGTGCCGAGTTCCAGTTACGGTTGGGTTCGTTATATTCACTTACGCGCAAATACCCTTGGGAAAGGCATGAACCCATTATGAGAAAATTGTTGGAATCTGATTTTTTTTTTTTTTCTGGCTTTAAATACTCCTCAAATGGTTGATAAGCCGTAGAAAACGAACAGAAAAATATTATCATCTCTGATCCATACACCGAACTATCTGAAGTGTTTAGTATTTACTAATTTCGCATCATGAATTATGGCTTCAGGGTAGGAGGTATTATCACTGCCATCGTTCTAATCCCAGATCATAGTTTCTGCTTTGAAAAAGTTTGCACTAATGACTTTAACAGTTTTTGTTTTAGGGACGAATTGAAGAAGATATTTTAAATTTGTTTTTTGATATGCCTCTGTGAACTGGCAAATCTACAGTCTCTCTACCTACCCCTTCTCTCTCTCTCTCTCTCCCTACCCCTTCTCTCTCTCTCTCCTCCCCCCTTCTCTCTTAAAACCCCCTCTCTCTCTCCCCACCCCTTCTCTTTACCCTCACCCTTCTCTCTCTCTTTACCTACCCCCCTCTCTAGTCCCTCCTCCTCTCTCTATCCCCTCTAGCCCCCCTCTCTCTCTCTAGCCCTCTCTCTCTCTCGCTACCTCTTGCTACCTCCCTCTCTCTCGCTACCTCCACAGGCTTGGGAAGGTAATGGAATTTAACCTGAAAGATAATGCTGCTCATTAATAGGTTCCAGCTCACAAAAACGAGAACCTTTTGTCCAAATGGAAGGACATCATTTCCTTAACCTTGTTTTTTTTATTCTTTTCATTTTTTATTTTTTTTATTTTCTTTATTATTTTCCTCCTCGTCGTTTCTCTCTTAATATAATTACGAACCCGTGACAATTTCAAGGTTTTCCCTATTTTAATATTCTAATGAATCTTAATCCTTCGGTTAATGATCTACAACAGAAATTCCCATTAGATATTTGCTCTTCACAACAAAATATTACAATAACAAATATGAATGGTGGGACAAGCACAGTTATAATAGGATATATATATATATATATATATATATATATATATATATATATAAACTTTTTCCTCTCCCCAGTGTTGCTTAAAAATTAAATTACTTGAATGGTCGTTTAGTTTGCCTCGCTTTTTTATTTTTATGAGACAACACAACTTAAGCTATATTAAATTCTAAATATATGTACCGTATTTGACGGCATATAAGGCGCACTCTTTTATTTTATTTATTTTTTTTTTTTTAATTAAAAATATCTTTTAAAATTTCCCTGCATCTTATATGCCATATGTAGTTTTAAAATTCGCGATAATCGGTCAAAATTAGCTACCTGGCAACTCCTATTAGCTTGGACTTAAACATGAAGGAGCAATGGAACGCGTGGATGGCAATGCCTGATCACGACCTTACACTTACAGGAAGAATAAAAAGACCCAGCATTGCACAAGTCTGCGAAAGGGTGAAGCAAGCTTGGGATAATATTAGACCAGAAATTCTTGTGGAATCTTTTTAAAATGTGTGGCATTAGCAATGCTCGCAATGGAATGGAAGATGACGTATTATTTAACGAGGATGATGCTAGTATTGAAAATGAGTTTTGATAACGAAGACGACGAATTTTATGGATTTGAAGTTGAAAATTTTTTTAATGGTAACTGTACTGTTTTCCTTAATTGTAATAATTTCTTTATTCTTATTTTGTTTTCTTACCTTTGGATATAATGTTTTTATAGGCTCGTGTTCTTTTTTCCCTATTATTTTTCGTTTAATTGTAATCATGGCTTGTTTAACCAAAATAATACCTCATAAATATAGCCTAGGCTGTACCATTTACTAATAATTTTACTAATTACTAACTTTTTTCTTGATTTTTGTTTTCCTGATGAAATTGGGGTGCGTCTTATACACCGTCAAATATGGTATTTAAAATTCATTAAGTAGCGGGAGTTACATAATTAACTGGCCCTACCTAGATCCATGCTCTTGAATCTCACACGCTCTTAATTTCATTTCATGCTGCTAATGTCGTTGCCTACACTCCGAAATTTTACTTCCTATTTTTTTCAATAGGAGTAGATAGGTTTACCTATCGCCTGGTTCACACTCGTTCCCCGTCTTTGGTACAGGAGTAGACGTTTATCCCTTGTTTCCGGTTCCTTCTCCTAAAGTCTTCTCATTTTTTAACCTCCATTAACCCCTTGCGTCTCGGTGGCATTATCGCCTTGTTTTGTGATGAAATGGTTAAAAACAAAAAGTGTCGCTCAACTTAAACTTTGATATAAAATCAAAACTATTGTTCTTTTTTTTCTTTTTTTTCTTTCTTTTTTTTCTTTTTTTTTTTACTTTATTTTCGTATCAAATGAACGAGTTAGATAGATATGCATGCTTGTCTTATACAGCGGGGTGGCAGAAATACCTCCCACATAATGGTAAAATATTAACTCTATGAAGATACTATTACATTAATGTCTTACCAGTATGTGGGGGGGTTACTTCTGCCGCACACTCTAAATGGTCGAGCTTATTTAGCGGTTATGTACGAGGTTTCAGAGATGTGACATTTTATGTTGATACATTTTTTTAATCAATTTTTTTCAGGCCAATTTTGTGAAGGTGAAATCAATGAATGTGCCAGTTTGCCTTGCCTAAATGGAGGACGCTGTTTCGATGGAATGGCTTCTTTCAAATGTTCATGTATGCCGCATTACACTGGAGAACGCTGTGAGACACTAATTACTCCATGTGACAGCCAACCTTGTTTAAACAATGTAAGTTCATAACCCTACAAATATCTATATTCGCTGCTTCTTTCACTCCTTCAAGACACATGAACTTTGTTTCAAGGTACATTACTATAGGAGAAGCTTAAACTACAAGGTGCCCAGTTAAAAAAAAAAAACAAACAAAAAAAAAAACGGAAAATTTATTATCACTGTTTTATCTTTCAGGAAAAATTGACCTTGAATAACCTTGAATACATTTCTTGAATATTCATGACCTTGAATAATTATTTGACTCTCGCGTAATTACTTAACTCTGATTGGTTATTTTATGATGGATTAATTGCTGTTAGATTTTGTAACTCGTCATTGAAAGGTTATTTGCAGACAACTTTCGCCTTTCGTTCTGCCCTTCACGTACGGCTAAACAACTCACTGGTTCTGAGCGTTATCGTACTTTTCAAAAAATATCCCAGCCCTGTCGGCGGGGCTTCAGAATACGCCGACTGCACCTCTGCAGGGGGTAAAAGTCCCCCAAGGGGGCCACCTGTTTGCCGTAGGTGGCGACCCGTGATGTTTGGGGACGGGACCCTGGTGGCTGAGCAGGTCATGACCCAGGTGATAAGTGGTCATTAACTGCAACACTCCACTTTGCCCTTACCTGAGCTAGACGGGCGGTCGGAGAGGCCCACTCCGATCAATCGGCTGGTCATGACAAGCCCTAACACTCAACCCCCCCAAAAAAAAAAAAAACTTGTGTATTAGTATAATTGCCAATTTTATCCAAAAAAAAAAAAAAAAAAAAAAAAAAAAAATGACATTTATTAAAAAAAAATAAAAATATATATATATATATATATATATATATATATATATATATAATAAACCCCACATGAGTGTTGGAAGGCGGTGGCTAAGGGTCAATCGATTCTGAGGAAGAAGGCACAACATGGCTGCATACACCTGAGAGGCATCACTGGACTTGGCCAGCGAAGCCAAAGGAATGAAGGTGCTTGTGGCTTCCACTGGATACGAGTATACCTTTCCTGTAGCCCTGATGTGCCAGGGCGAATGGGTTCCTCCTGGCATCTCCCATAAAATTGGACTCCGAGGTGGGTGGGGAGCAGGAATGGCGAAACAACACCTAAAAAACAAATGTTTCCAAAGAAATCCACCAAGAGACCACATTTTGAAAGCTCTGACAGTGAGCCAGAAATAATATATCAAAACACCCCTACATATATGGTAATCCAATCAACTGAAGATATACCTATAACTAAAAATATCACCTTTCAAAATCGAACAAATACTTTCTAAAAAAATAAAAAAAAAAAACAACAAAAAAAATTAACAAACGGAACAATTCTAATCGAAGTTCAAAAAACACAAGTGGAAGAAACTTAAGATGGGAAACTTTCAACAACATCAAAATTAAAACCTCCCTCCATTAAACCTTAAATTCATCCAAAGGCGTAGTGAAAAGCTCTGAATTATCACTATGCACATTAGACGAAATAAAAACAAATTTAAAAACCAAAATGTAATAGATATCAAAAGAATAAGTATAAAAAAAAATGGAGAAACTATAAACACAAACACATACATATTAAATTTTAATATCCCAAAACCCCTAATGAAATTAATGTAGGGTACATAAAAAATAAAAGTTGAGACATATATACCGAATCCACTTAGATGTTTCAACTGTCAGAAGTTTGACACCACCAAGATAGGTGTACTAGACCCCAGTATGCGGAAGATGCGGTGAAAATAACGCAAGACACACTGACTGTCAGAAGGAGGCAAATGCACTAACTGCAAAAAAATCACCCCGCAAATTCCAGAGATTGCGAAATCTGGAAAAAAAAGAAAAGGATATTTCCAAAATAAAATATACTCAAAATATTACTTTCCCAGAAGCAAGGAAATTAATAAACACTGTGACATACACAGAAATATCAAAAAGACATATACCAAACCCAAACCAACAAGGACACCAAACATACGAAAATAATCAACCTATAACAAAACCTGAAGTAGTTACTCAACTTATGAACGAGATGAGAACTCTAATCCAAGAAATGAAAACCATTATAAAAACAATCACAGAAAACAAACAACTCTCCAAGGAAAACTCAAACACCAAAACATCAACAAACCAAGAGACACAAGCAAAGCCTAACAAGGAGAACCCAAAAGTACTCTCTTCTGAAGTGGCCTCTACCACTAGGCCATCACAGACTTCACCCAATAGGGAAACTATAAAAAAAAAAAAACCCTGATGGGCAGGAGCATAAAAATAGATCAAGATCAACCTCAAGAACAAGAACTGCCCCAAAAATAAATAAATTTGAGGCATTGGAAAAAATGGAAACGGAAGATGAGACCCCACAACTAAGCAAAACCCAATCAAGGAAAAAATCTAACCTCAAAACAAATCCTGCCAAAATTTAAAACATGGCTCCACAAGTAATCAAACATCAAAATATCCATAAGATAATCCAAGGAACTGCCGTAGCCACAAATTAAAATATAATGAGCTACCACTATTAATAGCTAAACAAAATCCTAACATCAGACACATTCAAGAACCACCACCCCCAAAAAAAAAAACATGAAAAAAAAAAAAAAAACATACTACTATACCGGAACCATGACTAATAAAAAATCATCCAATGGAACATAAGAGGTATGAAACCAAACATAAATGAACTACTGCTTTTAATTGGGAACCTATGTCCAATGATAATATGTTTACAGGAGACTTTTCTGAAAGAGAATGACAATGTAAAAAAATTCGTAATTTTACCTCATATAACTATATAAATAATAATACAGATAGAGCCTCAGGCGGCACATCCATACTAATTAATAACAAGATCCCTCAACGCAGAATAGATCTTGACACAAATCTTCAAGCTGTAGCTGCATCAGCCACTTTACATCGTACCATAACAGTATGCTCTATATACATACCCCACATGATCAGGTTATCGACACCGAATTAGAGCAACTGTTGCAGCAACTCCCTAGGCCATTCATTTTATTGGGTGACTTTAACAGTCACAACATCATATGGGGATGCAAAGAAATAAACAAAAAGGTAAAATCCTGGAAAGGATTGTTAACGAAAACGATCTATGCATACTCAACACGGGCACTCAAACATATATAAACCAATTTAGTGGGAATACCTCTGCCATTGATTTAACCATGTGACCCATCTATCTATATGGACTACACTTGGCAAGTACATGATGATACTTGTGGTAGTGATCACTTCCCAATACTTCTAAATAACACAAAGCCTAATGGAAAAAAATGCCCTGTTGGAAACTAGACAAAGCTAACTGGGAAAAATTTGAAGAAAATGCAAAGAAAAACTAATACACAAAGAGTCAAACAATGACACAATAGAGTATTTCACTGAAACACTGAACTCTATAGCAGTAGACAGTGTTCCCAAGACTACAACTCCAAATAAACGAAACAGACCCTGGTTCAACAACAAATGCCAAGAAGCAATTAAACTGCGAAAAGAAGCACTAAAAAAGAACCAATAACATCCAATCTGATGGAATACAAATCAAACAGAGCAAAGGCACGAAAAGAGATAAAAGCAGCAAAAAGAGAATGCTGGCAGAATTATGTCAGCAAATTGAATTGCTCAACTAAACCAAAGGCAATTTGGGAAATGATCAAGAAAATTATGGGCAAACAAGAAACAACACCAATAAAACACCTCTAAAAAGACAACTCCATAATAACAGATAAAAAGCTATAACAGAATTGCTAGCTGAAACCTTTGCCAAAAACTCATCCAGTCTGAATGGTACAAAAGAATTCATAACCATCAAAGAAGATGCAGAAAATGTAAACTAAATTTTAAATCAAAAATCTTGAAGATTATAATAGTTTATTGACACTAAGAGAATTGAAAGACTCTATTAAAAAATCCCATAATTCTGCTGTAGGCCCGGATGAAATCCACTATGAGTTTTTAAAAAATTACCAGAAGAATCACTAAAATTCCTTTTAAAAATATTTAACAAAATATGGACAGAAGGAAGGTTCCCAGATATATGGAGAGAGACAACAATGATACCAATTCCCAAACCAAAAAGAGATGGCTTGGACCCACAAAACTATCGACCTATCTCTTTAACCAGTTGCTTGTGTAAAAACAATGGAAAGGATAATAAACAACAGGTTGATTTGGCATTTGAATCAAACAATCTTATTTCCAACTTACAATGTGGGTTCCGTAGTAAAAAGAGGCACAATAGACCACTTAATACGCCTTGAAACAAATATTAGAGAAGCATTTATCAAAAGGAACACCTTACAGCTATATTTTTCGATCTAGAAAAGGCTTATGATACGACGTGGAAATATGGAGTAATGAGGGACTTGAGTAACCTGGGTATAAAGGGTAGATTGCCACAGTTTATTGATGGATTCTTATCTGAAAGAAAATTCAGAGTTCGTGTCGACTCTACACTTTCAGATGTGAAAAATCAGGAAGAGGTGTCCCACAAGGCAGTATATTGTCCGTAACACTATTTAACATAAAAATAAACACTATAATCGAGGAAATACCACCAGGAACCGATGGATCACTATATGTGGATGACCTTATGATATGTTATAAATCAAAATATATCCACACAATCGAACGAAAACTGCAACAGGGTCTAAATAAAATCAGCAGATGGGCAACGACAAATGGATTCAAGTTCTCTAAAACAAAAACAAAATGTGTCCATTTTTGTCACAAAAGGAAACTCCATAATGACCCTAGGCTGAAACTTGACGGTTCAGAGATCCCAGTTGTAGATGAATACAAGTTTCTGGGGGTAATATTTGACAAAAACTAACATTTATTCCCCACCTGAAATACTTAAAAACCAAATGTAACAAAACATTACAACTACTGCGCGTGGTAGCCCACACAAAATGGGGAGCAGATCGAAACACTCTGTTATTATTGTATAGATCCCTAATTAGATCAAAATTGGATTACAGTAATTTTATATACCGTTCAGCCAGAAAATCCTATTTAAAAATGCTTGACCCGATCTACCATGGAGGTTTGAGGTTAGTACTGGAGCCTTTAGAACATCTCCAGTCGAGAGCCTATATGCTGAGGCTAACGAAGCACCTGCAAATAGTAGAAGCCATAAACTGGCCCTCCAGTACTATGTCAAATTAGGGTCATGCCCAGCAAATCCTGCGTACAATAGTACCTTCTATCCAAAATACAAAGAATTATTCCAAAGGAATGAAAAAGCCATAAAACCCTTTTGGACTTCGGATGGAAACAATTATAGAAGAAGCAGATGTAGATTTGACAAAAAATCCATAAAACAATCATACCAGATATCCCACCTTGGACCATAAGAACCCCAAACATGAACTTAACCCTCTGTAAATACTACAAAATAAAACCCACCCACTAATTTTCCAAGAGGAATTAGAGAAAGTTAAGGAGAGATATCCTAGGCACTCACATGTCTTCACAGATGGATCTAAAGTAGGAAAAATAACAGGATGTGCCGCAATATATAATAGAAAAATATTTAAAAAAACATCTCCCAAATGACACCTCTATATTCAGTGCAGAAGTTTGCGCAATTAACATGGCTCTTAACCTCATCTCAGAATCAAGGAACAACAAGTTCATTATCTTTTCTGATTCACTATCAGTATTAGAATCACTAAAAAACAGGAAGTTGGATAATCCATTGATAGTGAAAATACTATGTAAATTAGAACACCTATCAAAATGATAATGATATACAGATATGTTGGGTCCCAGGTCACACTGAATCCCGGTGGAAATGACCAGGCAGATAAAGCAGCCAGGTCTACTCTAAATATGACCATAGAAAAAATTTCAAAATACCATATACAGACCTTTAAAATGAAGATAAATAAATACATACTGCAACAAAGACAACAACGCTGGAACAGCAATAGTAATAATAAATTACTAAAAATTAAACCTGAATTGGGAGAATGGAAACAGAGCTATAGGAAAATAGAAAAGAGGAAGTGATATTGTCCAGACTTCGTATAGGCCATACAAGGACAACACATTCCTACTTACTTGAAGCAAAGCAACAACCAATGTGTTATGCATGCCAGACCGCATACACAGTGAAACACATTCTCATTGAATGTACTGACCTAGCCCATATAAGAGAAACGCTTTATAGTGCAAGTAACATGAAGGAACTGTTCCAAAAAACTGACATGGATAACATAATATCGTTCCTGAAAGCAGTCAATTTGTACCAAAAAAAATCTAAAAACATAAAAAGTTGGGAGTTTTCTGCAAACTTTTGCTGCAAGGAATGTTTTCAACAAAATCTGATTCTTTCTGCATACCATTTCTCAAAAAAGGAAGAAACTTCCTACGATACAATTCTCTACAAAAAATTTTTTTTGACAGAACCAGATTTTTTCTACAAACCCACCCACTAATTTTCCAAGAGGAATTCTAAAAACCTTTTTCAGCATGGCAAACCTCTCCGTTTGTGGAAATGGAAGGGACTATTATATTGGAAAATAATATTCCAATAATAACCTGATTTGACATTAAATGACTGAGGAGGTCGATATGTCGTAAAACACAAACAAACAAAAAATATCCGACGTGGAGATTGACGAAATGTGCAGACATTCTTCCTGAATTTTTCGGACACATCAGTCGTAACCAGTTTTCAACGGTTGTCTCACGTCTTTCTGAATATACCGCTTTTTTACTCTGTAGCTTGTTCGTACGTACAATGATGGGTTATGTGTAACACTTTCAGTATTTCTAACAAATCCTCCTCGAAAATATTAAAATATACAGATATCCCGAGGCTCAAATAAAATATGTCCAACCTACAGTAAAAGGTTAAATTATTATCCACGGATACTTAAATTATTATACTGTGACGAAAAATTATATGATTGCATAACATTCCATCATCGCCAATCGAATCCAGAACGATCACCAAACATGATGAACAGATGTTCCCTCATGGAGACCCCATGACGTGAGTGCCTATTGGGACTTGCACTTGAGGTCTGGGTTTAGTTTAATTCGTACATACGCTCTGTCGCTAAAGATGCTGTGAAAATGGTCAGTTCTGTGTACCGTTTCAGCAAGTACATCACTCTTCCCGATATCCTTTACCTTTACAAGAGCCAGATCAGAACAAAAATGGAGTATTGCTGCCATGGGTGGGAGCTGCCCAATCTCCACTTATTCGCTTTCCTATTTCAGTTTCATTTTTTTTTTAAAGTAAGAACCGGTAATTATGAACTTTAAAAAAAATATAAGCTTTATAACCGATAGTAATGATTCTGGATAATCTGCACTCCGTAAATTGTGCTCCAATTCTGAGGAGGTTTTGTGACATTTCTTTCGTAGGATCTTCTGCATGGTCTTCCATTAACTTACGAAAGTTTACGAAAGAGTGCTGAAACGTTCTCTGCCTAACCAAAAACCCTTCCGTCTGTTCATTTGATCAGGTTTTCGGAAAGGAGTCCATCCATGAACTTTTCAGCGCTCCACTTCGTAAATCTAATGTTATTATGCAATTGTGATTGTCAATTTTGCTCTCTCCAGTGCGCTGCTCCGACTTCATTGCCCGAAAACCGAACCTCAGAATTTTAGGTAACAAACTACTTCATTGGTCTTTACTGTTTTCCTTTTTATTTATTAAAATATTTAAAGGATTTTCTTTAATACATTACATAAAGAATAAAGCTACTTTATTAAATACGATTTTATTTATGGCATTATATGGTTAAAATGTAACCCTGTTATTTTTCTTTTTAAGATTTATGTTCTTGAAATAATAGTATTTATTTACTTGTTTGCTTCTTTCCATCCTCATTGCTGATGGTCGGGGACAATGGATATATGTTATGGTTTTGAATTCAGATTTGTTCTTCTCCTAGACTGGTTGTCAACCACAGCTATAGAGACCAGTCTGTCCTGCTATTTATCCCATAGCTGGGTTTATTTGCAGTAAACTTTAAATTGAGTATTAAAGCTGTCTTAAGCTGTTAATACCAGAAAGACAACTATCTTTTAGAAATAGTAAATTCTAATATTCAGAATACTAAGACTGATTCGTTGATATGTTGTTTACAACTTATCCCCGCTTTGCAATTTAATTAAAGCTTCAAAATATTTTTAGATCGTAAGATTTTTTTTTTTTTTTTTTTTTTTTGGGTGGGGGATTGTCAGAACTTGGTAAGGGTGTCCGTAATAATAACACAGTTTAGTCTGGTTATTTCCCTTCCAAGTGATACTCCTGCCTTTTATTCACGCTTAATAATATGGCCGACACGGTACTTCCGTATCTGAACAATGACTGAAAAGGTGCTTCCGTTTCCTTAGTTCCCGGTCACAGCAGAGATAATAATGGTTTCGTGACACTAGTCTTACTAATTAACGCCTAGCTAGAGAAATAAAAAGTGGATTTATACCTCTTTCAAGGGTATTTGCGCGTAAGTGAATCTAACGAACCTAACTGGAATTGGAACTCGGCTCTCTGATTAACAATTTCTGGCCATTACCCATTACACCACCCACACATCCAAGCTTACAACACCTGGTATTCCCAAGCGGTCACCCATTTAGGTACTGACCAGGCTCGACGTTGCTTGACTTCGGTATCGTACTAGAACCTATTTCAACGTGATATGGCCGTAAGCTAAAGCACTAAGAAGATTGCATCGTTAGTAATTGTGACCCTTTCATTTACGGTTAATTTGTCGTCTGCTAGAGAAAGTGTTTAGAAATGTCTTTTCGACCCAAAACTCTCTTTGGTCTACTTTGAGTCCTTTTGTTTTCCATTTCCATAGAATTTTTATTTTTATTTTTTTTTTTTTTTGTTATTTTCTGCACAATGTTTCACCTAATAAGTTCCATCATTTAGTCAACAAAGTTGGGGAACTTTTTCGAACAAAATTTATAAATGTGGCTGCTTCATTTATTTTTTGCAGGCGACGTGCCATTCGGATAGCTTTGATAATTTCAACTGTAAATGTCCTCCAGGATCATTTGGCCAGTACTGTGAAACAGACCAGGATGAATGTATGAGTAATCCATGTAAAAACTGGGCAACATGCATTGATCATTTGAATGGCTACGAATGCTTATGTCAGTCTGGCTATAAAGGTAAGCAAAAAATAAGTTATCTTCCTTTGAAGAGTATTTTTCCTAAACGAAATACCCAAACACAACAAATTATGTAACGCTTATTTCGATTAAGAGCTTTACTTAGAACAATTACTTGACTACTTATGTAAATATATATAAGTGAGAGATGGCTATAAAAAGGTAATGTTGATTATTTACGGCTAATATGTTTAAATAATGCACTGGCTATTGTTTGAGTCGCGTGGTAATAATTTTAAGTAAAATGATTCACTAAAATAATTAACCAAGTAATCGTTTTAAGTTCTCTAAATATCAGTGCCATAACCAAAATGCTTTATATAAATATTTATTAAGCTTAATCTGGTGCAGAACCAATGGAATAAGAGATTTGTTCTGTCCCTCTTTCAAGTGAAGAAGGTGTAGCTTCCTGGAGGATCAGGATTCTAAATTTTGGACCATAGAGCCGGTTGAAAATGTATAGACACGTCAGTCCCCAAGCAGGCCTCAATATGATTATACTATTTTGGGAGAAAATGACGTAGAATATTTTGATTGTTAATTTGTTTAAAGATATACTTTAATTATTTTTTTTTTAATTTCAGGGACACTGTGCGAGTTGGACATAGATGAATGCAAAAGTAATCCTTGTCAGAATGGGGGCAATTGTATAAATCTTAAAAACAACTTTTCATGCATCTGTCCACAAGGGATGACGGGTAGCAAATGTGAGGATGACATCGATGAGTGCCTGCATTGGCCCTGTTCCGGAAATGGAAACTGTACAAATTCAGTTAGCAGCTTCTATTGTTCTTGTTTTCCTGGTTTTACTGGTGAGCACTGTCATCTGCATGACCCGTGCTTCTCCGCCCCGTGTAAAAACAACGGCAGTTGCTCCCCCTTAGATGTAAATGCTGCAGACGATAATTATACCTGCGCATGCCCTCCTGGTTTCAACGGGACCAACTGCGAATTTGACGTTGATGAATGCGCAGAAGCCCGTGACATCGACGAAAAGCTTTGCAGAAACGGAGGCTCCTGTGTCAATATAGTGGGTTCTTTTGAATGTGATTGCCCTTTGAGTTTTACAGGGCCTCTGTGTGAAGTAAAGCATCAGACATCTATGGAGTTTGATTCTTACACACAATTCACAACAGAGGATAATAAGATGCCAACGTTTATATTCGATAACAGTTATGTAAAAACTGAAAGAGGACAGACTACATTTGATCATAGTAAAAAGATATTCAGTTCAAGAGAAATTACTACAAGTTTAACTTCATCATCAATGGAACTAAAAACTGCCGCAACAGAAGGGCTACGTGACAAAGAAACAGATCATGAGTTAACTTTTGAACCAACAACTATAGCAACAAAAAGAAACAAAACAAACACAACAGTTACATCATCTACGACTTCAAAATCAACTTCTATAGCTATGTCTGCTCCTCGTTTTATTCAGGTTGCTGGCACCACTTTGCACAACGAAGATGTCACTGAAAGCACTCTAGAGAATTTCCGTGGTTTTTCCGAACATGGCGAAGATTTTGTCGCGGTTGAAGGGGTGCTCAATCCCATAGCGCTGACAACTAAAAGACCAAAAAGGAATGTCGTTACTGACTGCGTTCTGATAAAAATATTTGGGATAAACAAACTTGACTCAAAATCAGAGAAGGAAGGCGCCAAAAAGGAAATCTGTTGGCTAGTGTTTGAGTCAATTTCTCGGCCTCTTGCCGACGTGAACGTTACTGTTACCAGAAATAGAGACAAAGCATATAAATGGACTGTCCGAACGCTTAATAATCTGACGCCTGTTACACCACGTCCCGTTTTTGTGGAGAAGGAGATCCAGAGTTTTCTGAGGGAATTCCAAATGATCTTGAACGAATTCAGTCGTTATCGAAGTAGTAGCACTGATAAGTCACCTTTAAACTCGGACTACCTTCAAGTTTTAATAAAGACCAAAAGGAAAGGACGTGGATATCTTAAAAACAAACCCAATAATCCTTACATACGGTACATCAAGACAGTTAAGTTTTTTCCAAGATCACTAGCGTCAAAGATGATTTTATACAAAATTTCTGGTAAACGAATAAGCACGACTCCAGCTATAAGAACCACTAGAAATCGTTACACGCCATTATTACAAAAACTTCAAACGTCGACACGTACATTTTCAAGTATAAAGATCCCTGTGAGAAGACTCCAGATTGTCCTCAGAAACTTAAACAATACTCACGTCCAAAAGAGAATATACTATCCACAAAGGAAATATGTTCAAGGATCTCAAAATATTATCAGACCGAGCATTGCTGTAACCGTCTTTCGGTCGGCAAGGAAAGTCATCGAGGCTGGCAGTGAGAAAGCTCGTCAAGCCTATCTGGAAACCAAAATCGTTCTACACAAGACACTTCGACAGCTGTCGTCGCTCTGGACTGCAGTCCACCGAATATCAAATGTGATATACGTCCCCGTAGCTCACTCAAAAAAGCTAATAACCAAAATGTGGAACGCTGCTTGGATCAAGGCACGAAGTGCTTACAGCGCTGCACGAGATATTGTTCACAGGGCCTACCAACAGGCTCGAGAGAACTTCCGTGAAGTGTATGACAGGCTGAAGAAGGAATCCAGCTATCTTTCGACCAAGTATTACCAACATTACAGAGATCATTACAAAGAATACACAAAGCAGGTGAGTAAGGCAGCCGATACCTTCATGAACACTTACAACAATTACGCTTTATATCTGACACAATACTGGAAAAAGTATATCAAAGGAGATCAGAATGTTGATGTTATGCAACCAACGCGCGATAAAGAAAACCCGTTTATTAATTCAGTCGGTAACGAAAGTGGAATCGTAAAAAAATAAGCCAATCAACAACGGTGAATGTTGACGCCTGGTAAAACATTAGACAATAGTTTCAATGATGTTCAATTTCAAATTCTTTCTCTGTGTTTCACCAACTCTGTCAAATGTTTTTCTCTGCCTTTTTTTAGTCGCTAAAACTCTGAAAAGTTTAGTGATAAACGAAATCACGGCTATTGTTTTCTTGAGCAAATTTGCTAACATTATTTGTTTTGTTAAAATTTTCTTTCATGTTAAAGAACCGTGTGATTGCCTCGTAGCCGAAATAGTTATACACTTCCCACCAGTGATATGGGTGAGACTGTATTCGAGCCCAGGTAAAGGACAGGACTTTGGATGCTGATTTTCCCATGCAATCGGACTTTGAAGACTGGCTTAACGCAATCTTCATCCGAATCCTTTGACTATACTAAGCTCATATTAGAAAATATCTTCATGTTAAACAGTTCAATATTTTTTTTACAGTATGGGATTGCTCCGCCTTGTCTACCAGTTGACTTCTTTTAAAGCCCGTTATTTGACATGGTGATACGCTGTATAAAAGGAATGAACTCACACACGCTCTCTTTTCACCCTACAGGATGTCATAGCGACAAGACGTCTAGTTTTCTCCACTGGGAGACTTAGTCACATAGCGAACCGACTTCTTAATTTTAAACAAACTACGTGGCGCATCATTACACATATACGCTCTCATGCACCACAGACAATTGCATAAATGTCTTTGTCACTTTTTCTGAATTATGTTTTTTCTGTTTATGAATATACAGATATAAATCCTCCATTTACTTTTGAAAGTTTTCAACCGCAACTATTATTAGTAAGCCGATCTCCGTAACATCGGCTTGAGGTTTCTTTGAGCCTTTCCTAAATGCAAAAACGCGCGACAAGACCAAAAACAATCTTCGTAAATTTGTCTGCTGCTTTATTAATTTATTTCCTCTTTGATTCAACTCCAAATAAGCTATTAATACAATTTCGACGATGCGTATTTCAAAAATGTTATCAGATTCCATATTTGATATTAATCGTCAAAAATATATACAAGATTTGCTTTCTCAGTATGTAAGTTCGGTAAACATGGATCTTCGTGTCCGCAAAAAAAAAAGTGTCAAAAGTACGGTTTTCCCCATTACACCGCTTTTATTTTAACTAACTTCACTCTTCGGCAATGTTTATTATTTTAAAAAGTGATGATTAGAATCGGAATAAAACTTAAACATATGATGAAAGTGAATTTATATATATATTTTTTTTCTTCAGAATTTACAACAATATCAAACGCTATTGATTGGATTGTTTGTTTACAAGAATACTTTTATATTTACAACATTCTAAAAATTAATACAATTAAAACTAATGCAATTTCTTTGCACTTTATGAAGTGGGCGGGGGTCAGTCAGTTATGTGCCAGGCGTGATACACGCTTCTGACTAGGCAGATTTTTTCCCGCAGTAGGTTGTCATTTCTTTCTGCGGAAGATCAATTGCCATCCAAAGCTATATAACCCGGTCTGTCCTGCTATTTACCCATAGCTGGGGGAGAAAAGAGGATTCATACCTTTCCCAGGGGTATTAGCACATAAGTGGATGTAATGGATTCGACTGGAATTTGAACTCGGCTCTCCGGTTCCTCAATCCAAGCTTCTATTCATTACTCCACCGTGCCTCCCTAAAAATCTAAAAGAAATTCTTTATACACATATGTTTAAATACTGTTTTTCTCAGTGGCGTGTATGTGATTCTATAAGTGTATGTGTATATGTACTGTTTATCTGTAGGTATTTACCTTAGTCTGGAACATAGTTACAATTATGTGACACCCGGTAAGGCTCGAACTCACTAATTTTCTTACCGTCGCCACCCCTTTTTGTTTATTTGTATTCCTGTGAGAAATCTTTTATACGTAAATTTAAAATTTCCTTCACCTAGACAAGATTTAAAACAAATTGGACAACTCTTTTGATAATCAGCCCTCTTAAGAACAGTGTGGGATTTTAAATTCAACACCGTCCCCAATCATTTTAACCAAACTCCCGTAATAAAGATAAATTTGCCACCCATGTTACGAAATGTCGATGTATTTACCAATACTTGGCATTTATTTGTACTGTGGGGTTATCCCATTTGTTGCCAAAACAATGTAAAAGAAAAGGGCGCAACAGTCTCTCTCTCTCTCTCTCTCTCTGCGTGCACACACACACACACACACACACACACACACACACACACAATGCTTTTCGATATAAGACGTGTCTCGTTTTTTTCTGGAGCTACGGGCGTTTGGTGTTAAAAAACCTCCTGTCTCATTAAAGAAAATAAGAACAGCACAAGCATACATTATTCCTAAAAAAACTACACACGCATCAAATCATCATATATAACTTTTATTTACCCTACATTTATTTTTTTTCTCAACCAGCCCTGCCTCATAAATAAATGGCCTATTCCGTTTTGATTGCATGAGAAAGCAAAATACATATCAAAGACGTTACTTAGTTTAATCCAGAAGATGAAAAAAAGGAAGATAGACGTTAAACACTTCTATTTCAGTCAAATGGAAAAATTGTCAATTTCAAATCTTTCATCAATGCTCAGAGATGAAAACCAAAAGCTTTCATATTTATGATTATTGCAAAATTTTGTTAAAGTTGTTAAGCTCAAATATTTATCTCGCATTGAGCTTATTCAATCGTTAACTGAAAAATTAACATTCATCAGGAATTTCAAATAGGAAAACCGTGAAAATGTTCATGGATTAAGATTAGTATCGAAATTAACATATAAAGGACTCTTCTCGCATATAAGTCTATTGCAATCTTTCATAGGAACCCCACACACTTACGTACGTAAAAGGATCTCTACATACATAAAGGAGCATTCATCCCTTTTTTGTATTTTCTATTTGTTTTGCTCGGGTAATAAAATATGTTGTTAATTGTACGTAATTGTCTACATATTCACTCTTACTCCATTGCTGGAAGAAAGTCCAATGCATCCATACTATTTTACCATCAAAATACTCAACAGCACAATTTCTCTGTGTGTGCAAATATTTATAGTCTTTTATGCCGATATACAAACATGCGTAAAATTGTTTATAACGGACGGCTACTCGTTTTCCGAGTAAACCTGTCTACTAGCCGCTCCCTACTGCAGACGCTTGATCAGGCACATTTGTTCAATACCTACATAGCGCACCTGTGGTTTATGCTGCACCTATG
>CAHIKZ030001273.1:0-7500 GCA_903632075.3 Acanthosepion pharaonis
TATTTTTAAAATTTGGAAGACAAAATCTTTTTTTTTTTAACTGCATTTTTCCAGGTTTCGAATAAATTATTGTATACTTGGATCGAAACAAACGGGCCAAAATTCATGTTTGTTCTGTTACTTTGTTCAAATACTTTCGGACGTCACAGTCATTTGCAAGAACCATGTTGTAATGTCCCGGTTCATCTATTTGAAGCTCAAACTTTTGTAATGTCATCGAATACTCGTTGTCACTTTCGTAATGCTCGTTGTAGTAGAAACTTTGTAATCGTAGATACAACTAGAGTATCGCCGTTGAACAATACTGGTGTCAGATGCCGTCGAATAACATTCGCACTAATAGTACTTGCACGATAATACTCGCTCGAATAGTAATCTATATAGTGATCAGAATAGAGAAATGTTATAGCTAATAGGTAGAAATAGCGGTCGAAATTATAGTAATAGTACCAGGAGGCGCGGTGGGGTAATATATCGCAGCTCGAATTGAAAGAATCGGAAGCCGGTTCAATTCAGTCAAATCCGTTGCATTCCTTACGCGCTAACCAACCTTGGGGAAATCCTCTTCTCCACCCCCCAGCTATATCCTCTGCCAGACCGGGTTCTATAGCCTTGGATGGTACACCTACCGCGGGAAAAAAAATCTGCCTCGTCAGTCATGTATCGAAAGATACATGATCGCCTAAGCGTGTATCACGCACGACACATAGCTGACTGATAGTACTAGAGGATAGAATAGAAATAGTGATAGTAAAAGAGCACAGACTAGGAAAGCAGATCAATCTAGACGTCACGCGATTTCCTATATATGAATTTCCTCTATGGTCACGTGATCCACTTAATTCAGTAATGGGATCGCCTGTGTTTGCTCACTGGCGATCTAGGTTCAAACTCAAGTGTCGGCAGCGACACTTTATTCCTATATAACACAAACAAAGAAACACAAACAAAGAAACAAGGTAGCAGTAAATATTCTTCACTTTACACTTACGTATATTTTACAGTGTACTTCTTTGACCCGATCGTCAATTTTCTATTGTCTTAATTCAAGTGCTTCAAGGTTCATTTCAAAATGCTAGTGTGCTTGCAGTAATTTTCTTACAAGTATCTATATCTAACCCCGCTATACACAGCAAGGAAGATGGGACAACAAATGATGGCTGACTGATGCTGGAACATAAAACGGGACAAATCGACCAAGCATTCACGAAAATCGAATAATCGTAATTTCTTGTCATGATTGCAATAAATATTTGAACTTTAAAATCATTCATTTAGTTATATTTCTTTCAGATGTCAGAAAATGTACCTCATCTCAAGCTAAAATGATTCGACTCAGCATTGATTTATTTTTCTCACAATTACATCGGCTTAACAAAATCATGACTATTTGTTTCTATTATACAGAATATGGTATTCTAGAGCGGGAAAGTAAATGCTAAGTGTCGGAAAGCTTTTTGATTTTATTGTTTAGCACTTCATTATTGTTCAAACAACCAGGCGAGCCAAGGCAAAAGGAAAGCGACCAGGCGAGCCAAGGCAAAAGGAAAGCGACCAGGCGAGCCAAGGCAAAAGGAAAGCGACCAGGCGAGCCAAGGCAAAAGGAAAGGACCAGGCGAGAGCCAAGGCAAAAGGAAAGCGACCAGGCGAGCCAAGGCAAAGGAAAGCGACCAGGCGAGCCAAGGCAAAAGGAAAGCGACCAGGCGAGCCAAGGCAAAAGGAAAGCGACCAGGCGAGCCAAGGTAAATGAAAGCGACCAGGCGAGCAAAGGCAAAAGGAAAGGGACCAGGCGAGCAAAGGCAAAACCAATGCACCTCAAAAAGCTTCAGAATTAACCAAAACAACCTAGTCACCATTTCATTTTTTTCCTTTTAGTATAATTGGTAATTTCATATCAGCGACTAATTTTGACAGGAGAGATAATCTCGTCTCTAATATGTTATTTTTTTTTTTTCAAATATTTTCAGCGAATGTGTTTAACGCATTATAACTAGTGTTATTTCCCAGCGAAAATTTAGTTTTCAAAATTCGTTTAATTGGTTTGTCAAATTATTTTGAGTCTTGGGGTGAAAAACAAAAAAAATCAAAAAAAACAAAAACGAAAATAACAACTATAGATAAATACTTAAAGGGCCTCATTCACGACTCCAGGGTTTAATTAGTGTAAATATTTGGAAAGTTTTGGTGGAGACACATCTGACTCTTAAAGTGCAACGGTTTTTTTTTCTTTTGTGAGCAGCAGTCATTTCCCAAGTCAGTTACTAATTTGAAAGGAATATTGTAGCATTTGACATGCGTGTACTTTAACGTGTATTGGTGCTAAAAGTGAAACTGTCGAAGAGAGTTCGAATTTCCCGCTGAGTTTGTTTTCATCTTTACTAACGCCCTACGGTCGGTTGGTTGATTTTGTTTAGCGGCATATCAACACCTCTATGGGCTATTTAATGCCGAAATGTAAATATAATGTTATGCGTTTAACTATAGATATTTTGTACATAATTTTATATTAAAAAGTAAAGGTATGTTTTTATTTTAGATATATAATTTGCGGATCATGAAATCTATTATTGGAAATTTTGCCATAAAACTGTATTTTTATATGTTTTTAGTATTGCATTGATTCTTATTTTGGTAACAAAATGTATTGTTGGTCATTTTACAATACAAATGTACTGTTGATTTGGGGGGGTACTATTTACCCATAACTTGGACCCTAACAGCTGCTACCACCCTGAGTCAGGGTACACCTGGGAACGACAGCAGTTCAACGGTAGTTCCACGCTCCTCAAAACTTCTAATCTCCCGATCAGAGATCTTGCTGCTGGATGTAGTTTATCGTCATACCCAGGACGAAATGCCATTCGGAAAATGAATACAAAAGAAACTACTCCAATATCTTTCCCAATGCATCCTAGAAATTCACAGATAATAAAAAAAAAAAAAAAAAAAAAATGGAGATTATTCTGAAAGAATATAGCATTTAAAAAATTTTAAAAAATGCTGTATTTTCAAGGTGGTGTGGAAAATCTATGGGAGTCGGATTTTTTTTTTTTTTAAAAAAAAAGATAATTCACTGGTAAATAATGTAGATTTTCCTGCAATGGTTCACGTGGATGAGTTAATGAATATTTTCTACAATTTTTGGCATTTTCCTGTTGATAGGTCACCCTGAACGCTCTTAATTTTGGACGAATACTTGAAACATGCTTGCCCCCCCCAAAAAAAAAAAAAAAAACTTTAAGAATGTTATCCAAGATTTTGACAAAGTATTTAGAGGGTCCCTCTAGCAGATTCTATTATCCTGGTGCCACCACGTACACAAGCTGTAGATTTCAATGATCGACATTTTGTAAGATTGTGTAAAATATTAATAAAAGAAACCATTTTTCCCTTTTCCATGCTCATAAACAGTACGCTACTTGTATATCTTACAAAATTAAAAATATTGCAGCCCTTATTAGGATCGAACTCACGACAGTAGAAAACAAGTTTCAAGTCTAGTTTCTTTGTCACCTTTTCGCCAGGTAGACCTCTTTAATAATACTTAGTTCGGCAGTGACAGCGACTCTACTTGGAAAATTGGTTTCCGTTTGTCTTATATATATATATATATATATATATATGTGTGTGTGTGTGTATTTAGGGAAAAATTCTTCTTTCATGCACATTTCACTGAAGGTGCTTTGATTTAGTTTTTTTTATACAATTTCTCATGCGATCTAATATTTTTTTTCTTTTCAGATGATAAATTATATAAAAACTGTCCGAATGTTCTTTTTATCCGAGCGCTTTCGGCTATACATTTAGCCACTTTCAAGGATGAAATATTTTAACTGTTATATAAGAAATAGTTTCTTGTATTTATGTTTTATAAAATGTTTTCCTTTTTCAAAACACGATCAAGATATTGTGTCAATGTTCAAAGTTAATATTATTAAGTGTTGTTGTTTTTTGTTTTTATTAATAAGGCTTCCATTATTTTAGCCTTTTTTTTTTTTACATGTAGATGATGCTATTATATTTGTTTTGTCAGCAAGTATGTTACGAATAGTGCCCGGTAAGTCTCCATGAATATTTAAATGAGATGTAATTGAGCTGTTGTCAGAAAGGTGTAGAGTGAATCTGCGTGTCAAATATGTTGTAGTGTGGCCTATATAATTATTTACAAATTTTGATTGATCGGGAATACAATTCCTTAATGGGAATTTAAATTCGTAAATAATATTTGCTCTATTTAATTTTGTTCTAAGAGGTGAATTATTATTTTTAACTATAAGGTTAGAGGTTTTCAATTTTTTGTAATAAATAATTAATCTAAATTTTTTTTGCTATTGTCAACTGATTTTATGAATTTTGTTTAATAATTTTCTTAATTCTACTTTCGTCTTGTTTATATATATATATATATATATATATATATAACCAAGTATATAATTGGTATATACGGAATGAATTCCAATAACCAACAATTACTATTCTTAAGAGAGTGCTCAATACAAAGTAGAGCAGATATAATTATTTTTTTAAAAAAATTTATAACATAAATATGTTATAAAATCACTACAAAAATAGCCATTTTGTTTCAGGGGTGTTGAAACAAAATGGCTATTTTTTAGTGATTTTATAACATAATTATGTTATAAATTTAAAAAAAATAATTATATATATATATATATATATATATATATATATATATATAAAATCTCTGTATAACAACAAATTTGGCTTAATCTCACCGTAATGCCTATGTGAGATTCCATGGAACATATATATATGTTTTATTTAAATAGTCATTTTTGTAGTACAGATAATTCTTTTTTGTTTTTTAAAGGGGCAAATGTGTGAAAGTGAACACAAGCGACTCGAGCGAAATTTGAACTCCATTTTCCGTTCTGATAGCCGCTGTATATCCTACAAAATCCCAAATAATGCGGTCCCCATTGGTATTGAACTCATGACAGTAGAAAATAGCTTTCAAGGCTAGTTTCTTTGTCACCTTATCGCTGGGTAGACATCTTTAACCTCTTTCTGGCCAATTACGTTGGGAAAAACGTTTCATTTTTAGACGAATTTTTTTTAAAATTTGTTTTTAATATAGCAACTAAGAAACCTTGAAGTTCCCGCGCTGCGGCTAATGCCCCTACCAGGCGTACGAGTTGACAAATGGACAAGTTTCAAGCTTAGAAGGGCAAAAAAAAAGAATCAAGATCCCCGTATAAGTGTTTATACGTGGATCTTGATTCTGTAGCAGATTTTTGAACGTTATATTTTAGACGTGTTTATTCGTCCGTGTCTGATAAAAAGACACTTTCGGTATTTTTTTTTAAGACGTATATACACGTCTACGACGGGGAAGGAGTTAATATTACTTTGTTCGGCAGAAAGACAAGTTTGAGTGTAGATCGAAGATGCAAAGTAGACTGTTACGCCGGTACGTTTTTTTTTTCAGCTTCGAAATCATTTGTCTTATTCGGCAACCCATTAATTCTGATTCCTTATTTTCTTGACAACGCTGTTTATATAAACACATTGCATCTTGCCTTTGAGTTGTCTATACACTACCGTAAACTTCAATCCCACTTATTTTTCTAGAGTGCAGCATAAGGTGGCTACGTTATTATCTTATTATGGCTTGGGTTTACGAACGAACTTTAGGAGGAGTTTGTCCATTTGTTGAAGGCTCAGATTGTTAGTGAAGTCGATCGAAAGACTTAAAACGATATATCATCTTGTCAGAGAGAGAGAGAGAGAGAGAGAAAAAAACATCTTAATTTACTGAATGACAAGCCATCAATCAGAAAACAATTTCAGTCCTTGACTTCTTGAGCTTCGAACGAACTTATCTATCATCATCAGTCCTAATACCAGCTTTTCTTACAATATAAATACACTTTTCAAACTACCAAACGCTTCATAACCAAAACGCTATACCCCGTCAAGACGGGGATCATGACTCTCCACAGATTCCTCTTATCTGTGAATTGCCATGCCCTTTTCAGACTAGCCTCATAACCCCAACGATAAGGTTTTATTCATTCTATATCATTTCATGACGTAGGTGATCATGACTCTCCACAGATTCCTTTTCTTTATTATCTGTGAATTTCCATGCCCTTTTCAGACTAGCATGTGCCTCATAACCCCCAACGATAAGGTTTTATTCAATCTATATCATTTCATGACGTAGGTGATCATGACTCTCCACAGATTTTTTTTCTTTAATATCTGTGAATTTCCATGCCCTTTTCAGACTAGCATATGCCTCATAACCCCAACGATAAAGTTTTATTCATTCTATATCATTTCATGACGTAGGTGAACATGTCTCTCCACAGATTCCTTTTCTTTATTTTCTGCGAAATGCAAATGTCATGTCCCTTCAGTATGTAGGCGATCATGGCTCTCCACAGATTCCTTTTCTTTATTTTCTGCGAATTGCCATAATAACTTGGGAAATATAGTGGAGTTTTTTAACCGTGCTTTTCTCAGAGTGTGTTTGTAGGGTAGATTTTCTTACAATATGAAATACAGTTTAAAATAATAAAATATTAACTCCGTAGAGCATAAGATCGCAGCCTCACCAGGCTGGAGACTACAATCCTAACAATTTCAAGTCAAGGCTCAATAGTTATCTATCCTCACAATCTTCACTTCCTACCACCTCGTTCTTTCATATTACACACCTCATCCATCATTGCTATTTTTAACAGTAACCACCTACATTGAGTGGTTCTCGAGGCTTTTACTGGGTGAAATTCTAGCAGACAAAGAAAGATGTTGGTGAGTCTTCGGTAGCAGCAATGTTTTACGGTATGGAGTTGCTATCACCACACTAAACCAGTTTTGAATTCAGAGTTGTCCCTCTGACAGATCAGATACCAGGCAAAACTGGAGGGACGCACTTTACATTTGTTATTAAGCCTCGACGTAGAGAGTGGACATTAGAAAACTCCATTCACTTACAAGGAGATTTGTGCGAAAGCGAACGCAACAAACTCTGCTGGAATTTCAGCTCGACACGATTTTTGCACCGATAACAGCTATGCTATGCTTTGATCCAAGTAAACACTTTTCTCAAAACTATTTCTGTGTAATATATATATATATATATATATATATACACACACGAAATGGACGCTTGGCCGAATGGTTCGAACCTTCGAATCACACGGTCGATTTTTCAGGAAGGAGACATCCTGATGTTATCGTAATGGATCGCGGCTGATCCATTCCGATGACATAACATCTCTGGAAAGTACCTGAAAACCTTGTTCAGATTGTTGATTAGCCTAGATAACACGCTCAGCATAGTCTCAGTAAAATTGAGTAAAACTAAGCAAATGTGCCTGTCTGCAGTAGCTATCCTCGAATACGAGCGTATATATATATATATATATATATATATATATATATATAGTGTGTGCGCGCGCGCATGTAGTGTGGCTAGACATCCAATTGGCTCAAGCAAAGATTGAAACCCAACGAATTTTGGCATCGGTC
>CAHIKZ030001273.1:12500-50000 GCA_903632075.3 Acanthosepion pharaonis
TCCAAGGCGGCTTTAGTAGCTGGTAGCTGAAATGTGACCCCCCCCATATCGAATTTAAAATAAAACCTCAAACTAAATTTTCTCTCATAACCAATTCTTATAAAAATTACAGTTAATAAAAAAGTAATAAGTATTTTAAAATGGAAGTTTCAATCACTCTATATATGACCAGACTGGGATGGATATATAGATAGATAGATAGATATGACCAAACTTAGATAGATATGACCAAACTTAGATAGATATGACCAAACTTAGATAGATATGACCAAACTTAGATAGATATGACCAAACTTAGATAGATATGACCAAACTTAGATAGATATGACCAAACTTAGATAGATAGATAGATATGACCAAACTTAGATAGATAGAAAGATATGACCAAACTTAGATAGATAGATAGATATGACCAAACTTAGATAGATAGATATGACCAAACTTAGATAGATAGATATGACCAAACTTAGATAGATAGATATGACCAAACTTAGATAGATAGATATGACCAAACTTAGATAGATAGATATGACCAAACTTAGATAGATAGATAGATAGATAGATATGACCAAACTTAGATAGATAGATAGATAGATAGATATGACCAAACTTAGATAGATAGATAGATAGATAGATATGACCAAACTTAGATAGATAGATAGATAGATAGATAGATATGACCAAACTTAGATAGATAGATAGATAGATAGATATGACCAAACTTAGATAGATAGATAGATAGATAGATATGACCAAACTTAGATAGATAGATAGATAGATAGATATGACCAAACTTAGATAGATAGATAGATAGATATGACCAAACTTAGATAGATAGATAGATAGATATGACCAAACTTAGATAGATAGATAGATAGATATGACCAAACTTAGATAGATAGATAGATAGATATGACCAAACTTAGATAGATAGATAGATAGATATGACCAAACTTAGATAGATAGATAGATAGATATGACCAAACTTAGATAGATAGATAGATAGATATGACCAAACTTAGATAGATAGATAGATAGATATGACCAAACTTAGATAGATAGATAGATAGATAGATAGATATGACCAAACTTAGATAGATAGATAGATAGATAGATATGACCAAACTTAGATAGATAGATAGATAGATAGATATGACCAAACTTAGATAGATAGAGCAGATGGATAGATAGATATGACCAAACTTGGATAGAGATAGATAGATAGATATGACCAAACTTAGATAGATAGATAGATAGATAGATATGACCTTAGATAGATAGATAGATAGATAGATATGACCAAACTTAGATAGATAGATAGATAGATATGACCAAACTTAGATAGATAGATAGATAGATATGACCAAACTTAGATAGATAGATAGATAGATATGATTTTAGATAGATAGATAGATAGATATGACCAAACTTAGATAGATAGATAGATAGATAGATATGACCAAACTTAGATAGATAGATAGATAGATAGATATGACCAAACTTAGATAGATATGACCAAACTTAGATAGATAGATATGACCAAACTGGGAATTGAAAACAAGCTCTCTATTTTATGTAGAAGTGGCCAGCCAGGTGTCCTGATTAACACTGTGGCTTTTTTCTTTGAGGGTTGATTAAAGGAGAAAGTCTACTATACAAAACAAAAACTTTGGAAGAACCTGAAGGGCGAATACAAGAAGTTATGTCTTCCATGCCACAAGAATTCCTGATGAAATCAGTTGATGTGATTCCTTGGTGGTCCGAGAAGCTGGTAGCGAAATCTGGTGCCCATATCGAATTCTAAATAAAATCTCATGTTAAACGCTTTCATCTGATAAGCATTTCTTGTAAAAATTAGTGTTAATAAATTATAAGTATTACTTTACAATCACCCTGTATATATAATTCCCAAGAGGATAGAATCCCGGTAGAACTCAATGTCCAGGACAGAGTAAGAATATAATATAAAAGGCTCAAACACTAATATTCCATGGTTATAATTTATTACATTGGAATCGTAATGACAATCCAATTCATCCGACCCACAAATTCAAGAAGAAATCGGAAAATATCTTTTTGAATTTGTAGCTCTGATGATTTGGATCGTCATTACGATTCCAATGTAATAAATTATAACCATGGAATATTAGTGTTTGAGCCTTTTATATATATATATATATATATATATATATATATGTGGAAGCAGCGCACATCTTGCCAAAAGATCTAAATACTCTTAAACATGTTAAAATCTCGGACAAGGATGGACAGCAATAAGAAAAAAGAAAAAGACTGAAAGGCAAACACCTACTTACCCAGTAAAGTGCCCAATGTCTAGACAGACCAAAAACGCTTGACGACGAAAAGATGGCCCTAGTCTTAAACCGAATTTCACGCTTATGCGAACTTCAGACGACTTGAACGCCTCAGGACGATATAAAAATAAAGAATTCCTGTGGATCGCTTAAACAATCGGAAATGAAGATATCGCAAAACGTACTAAATACATGTTTCCCGCTCCCATGACTAACGGACACGAAGGCTGAGCTGTCCTTTTGGAGGGTAGGACAGGCCCTACTAACATCAGTTATATTTAGTTTACTTTGTGTTGATTTGTTAGTTTATTATTGGGTTCATCTCCCTCCCCTCTCATCCTTCCTTATTAGAGTTTCATGTATTATCATGTATTATCATTTTTATGGCATGGGGGCGCGTTTTGTAGGTCCCCCCTGAGAGGGTGTGGTATTGCGGTTTATGGAGGATTGAGTGGTGATGGACGAGTTTTTATGGTGAATGTGAAAATTGTAATGTGAATGGGTCATGAATCGGATTAGCTAGGTATAGGATAGTTAGTGTCGACCAGCCTCAACTCCTCCCCTTTTAAGGCCATACAATAAATATAACTAGCCGAAATTTTTTCGGCAAGACGTTCGAACCCTTTGTTTCTAAGCAGAGAGGAACCCAGACGAAGCTCCACCGATGGGCAGAGTCTCGTTCGGGGAGGTTGACCAACCCGATCCCGCTATGCGGTTTTTACGGGCATTTTTTGGCCGAGCCTACGGGCTCGGAGAAGCCACGTTAAACCCGGCCTTGTGCCACATGCAACCCTCGTGGTTGGTGGCTAAATATACTAGCCGAAATCTTTTAAAACTAGTCCTGACCTTGGCCAGTGCTTAATACCTTATTTCCTTTTGCTTTTGCGAAGTACGTGTTTTATTTTGTAAAACTTTGAATTTTTCAGTTTGCCTTTGTTCTTATTTTGTGCAGTTTTATTTGGACGACTTTTTTTGTTTCTTTCGTGTTTATTTCCCTTTGTTTATATTTTTATCCCCCCCCCCGTTTTAGTTACCTTTTTTCTTTGGTTTACTTCTTACGTGTGTATTGGTTTTATTTTTCCATGTTTTTCATTTTATTTGGTTGTTCACAATTTTTGTTTTCGCTTTTTATGCCTGCTTTTAAAGAAAAAAAATATATAGAAAGAGGCCAAGTCTTATTTGTTACGCCGTGTTGGCTAGTTGCCACCATGAACGAAAATTTAACTACGCCGCCGGAACAGGTGGAAAATACGTCCCCGCCGGAAAAATGGGCCTGGGCGGAGAGTGGCCCCCCAAAAGAAAGATGCCAAGTATTATGAGGAACAATGTGGTGAATTTGATAAATACCTACAAGGCAATGTGTTCCTCACCATTCCGGAGGTCTTGGTGTCGGTTAACGCCAAAATCATATCTTTGCTGACTACCGATGTAAAAAGGTATAGACTTTTGGAGTCAGCAGAGAAAGTATGGAGGAAGCGTTGAAGAGCCTCAAGATTATGCCCAAGTTGCTAGCAAGGAGAAGCAACGCGATGTGGGATCTTCTTCTCAGTTCCGAGCAAGAAGCGAAGCAACTCGCTGGAAGTAGTCCTTCTGACGTCCTCCTTACGATCCCAGACGGAATACATGGGTACAAGGAGGACAAAAATAACAGTACATGGCGGACCAGTTGACATCACGGAGGACAGGATTGCAGTTTTTTTCGCTAAATATGGTCCAGTCGACGACGTGAGTGCTGTTAAAAGCAAGCCGAGGATAGCAACGGGAGACAAGACAGACGTTTTTAGACATCTCGAATATTCTGACGTGCCGGGACAAAAGAATGTTTGTCGTGGTAGAGGAAAGAAGGCCGTGTTGTTGGGTGTGTAATGCAGTGGGGCATATGGCAAAGTCGTGCCTTGGGAAGAAGATGGAACAGCCCACGAAAACTACACCAACACCAGCAGCAGAAGTGATAGCAGAAAAAGAAAAGGACCCCCAGGTGAGGAGGGGGGTAATGACAAAACCAACCTCCCCTCAACAGCACGGAAAACCAGCATGGCAGGAGCAACAACAGCAGAAGCCCCAGCAACAACAGAGACTGCTGAAATCACCAAAAGCAACATCCAAACAGCAACAAAAAGAACAGCAATAGAAAGTAGCAGCAGCAACCGGAAGAGGAGATGGAGGTGGAGGAAATGCCTCCCCCCTCGATCTTCTTCTTTGAAGAGAACTAGAGAAGAGGAGGAGGACGCTGAAGGACCCGTAGAGAAACGTGTCGGCCGAAGTAGGGCAGAAAAAAAGTCTGCGAAAATATAGGTCTTCATCACTTTCCGTCTCACCAGGACAATCTACAAGAGAACTGCCCAAAGCTAGGAGCCTCCCCACTTCACCTACTTGAGCTCCATCCCCTTCTTCCTCCATCTCCTGCCAGTTCAATATCTACTCCCCATCACTCTTCCACTTCTTCCCCTCCACCGTGCCAGGGAAGTAAGATAGATATGGATCAAGTGAAGAAAGGCCAGTCAAGTCATAAAAGAGCTTTACTGGGTCTTCTGATGAAAATGCAGATGGTAGATGGGAAATCCATTGAGGACTCCAGAAACTCTCCGGATGCTGCTGGGGTAATCACTTGTGTAAGAGACACGGCGGGGGGGGACGGCTTGTGGCTACCTAAAAGTTTGGGCGCATCGGGTGGAAGCGCAAGAAGCATTCCCCAAACTTAAAATGATGGCTTTAAAAAAAAAAACAAAGACAATATTGTTCGGGGAGGGTTCCTGTTATGTTCCATCCCTCCTTATATAGGTGTGTGAAATTAACATATCCCACGGACGTCGGTGGAATTGTCCTGGATGGACGAATGACATCAGAGCTAGGAGTGAGGAGCCTAGGACAATCTGTCGAGGTCCTGACCAACGCAGATTTCCGGCCCGTATATGAGTAGGTCTTTTTCTTTTTAATCTTTTTTTTCAGACCTAATCGGTGTCTCTCAAGATATCCAGTTTAAATGCGAAGGGATCGGGGTAAGGCCGCCCGCCTGCTCCTGGATCCCCTATTTTTCGGTGATATCGCCGCGATCCAAGAGACCCACTTTGTTTACAGCGTTGATGCAGAGAGCGACTTTGTCGTTTATTCAGTATATGGGGACCAACATGCCAGAGGAGTTTCTTTGCTGGTGAAGCGGACTCTTGATGCGAAGGTGGACCTTGTGCATACCGATGCCGAGGGCCGGTTGATCGTGGCCGATATTGCCTTGAAAAGTGGTTCGTTCCCAGTCGTTGCAGTTTATGCGTCCAAAGACCAGAAGGACCGGGTCTAGTTTTTTCGGCGGTTGGGGCCGTTCCTGGTGGATTCAACGCGCCTAGTGTTAATGGGGGACCAGAATGCCATCCTAGATCCCAAGTCAGACAGGGGACGGGGAGCTAGTGGGAGGAGGGGCGATTGTAGCCTGGTTGATCTGATCAACGATTTTGGTCTCGTTGAGAGATACCAGGTCGATCACCCCGGGGGAAAAATGTGGACGTGGGTTCTTAGTTGGACTTCTGACAAGGTGGTTAGCTACCTTGACAGAATGTTAGTTAGAGGAGCTGACGTAGACTTGATAGATTGTTCCACGTTCCACTGGACAGGCTATATGGACCAAAAACTCGTTTGTGTCCGCATGGCGTTAGCTCGTAGGCTTAGAATGGTTAGCTACTGGAATTCAATCTGTCTTTGCTGGACAGGCGAGACTTCCAAGAGCAGCTAACTAGCTTAGTGCATCGGGAGATAGTGGGGGCGGTTATCGGGAAGAAGTTGTGGGATAGACTTAAGTGTAGGATTAGGTCTTTCACCACGGATTTCAGCAAACAGCTCGCCCTAGATAGAGCTGATAAGGTGAAGATGCTTAAGGCTAGTCTTACCCGGGCGATAGCTGGGGGGATCCCTTAGAGATAGCCTTATCTAGGGAGGCCGTGGAGCGTTCGAATAGCGAGCGCTAGATGGGCCAGGTAATTGGACATAGGTTAAGCAAGATGTCTTCCGAAGCGGTGAACATGGGCGCAGAATTGTGCAAGGAAGAGGTCCGTCGAGGTTCCGGTCGGTACATTCGTGAGATCACAACCCCGGAGGGGTGTACTCTGCGGGTCACTGACGGCATGTTGTATATAAATATACTAGCCAAAAAAGATTTAAGGCTAGACGGTCGAACTCTCTGCCTCTGAGCAGAGAGGAAGCCGGACGAGGCTCAGCCAAAGGTAGGTACCTCCACGAGATCGCTAAAAAAAGAGCATAGCATGATGAAAAAGACGCCAAACTTGACGAAAACAAAACTTTATCGTCTAAATGTTTGTTATTATTAAGAGGAAAGATCAAAGTATTTTTGGGGTATTTTTTTTCCATTTTTTAATCGTTCCTAGCACGTCCGAAATTTTCGTTAAAATCTAGTTTTTTGAGTCAGCAAAATTGACCATTTTTTTCCATTTAAAAAAAAAACTGGAAATCTGACTTTGAAATTTTTTAAATATCAATTATCATTTTTTCAAAACTTATTTTAAGAAAAAATCAGAAATTATAATGCTTATTTAAAATATTTTGAACCAAACTTAACTTAGCTTTTGTGCCAAAAAGATGTAATTTGAAAATAAAACAAAGCAGGTCATAAACTTTTCGCGTCTCTTGACATGTGATGAATGATATATTTACGAATTCCATGAGGCTAATTTGTTCTACGGAAGGAGAAAAGTGAAATAATTTACATTTACGTGAACAAATTATTTACCCCGTTATTTTTAACGAAAACTTTCAGCGGTCTAATTTTTTTTTTTTTTTTTTTGCACTTAGTTTTCACCTTTACGTTTATGATGCTTTATGGGAAATATATTCTAAAGAAATTAAAATAAAACTGTTAAAATGACATTAAATTTCATATTTCTTAAGAAAGGTATCTAATTAATTTATAGGTACCTTTCTTATGAAATTTTATCAGAATTGTACATAAAATACTATAATTTTATGTACATTTATTACATTCTACTGTTATTTGTATTTGCATTCATTTTATTATTAATTTTGATATTTCATTTATGGAAAAATGTCATAACTGAGTTTAATATAAAAATAAGATTATATAAATTTCATAAGAGGATACTGATACTTGTAGGTACCCTTCTCAGTTGAAACTGAAAAATCAAATTAACTCCACACGTGTTTCGCAAAAGTAAAGGCCTTAACAGCGGAGAACGATGCTTAACTCGAATAACGAAACTTAATTGTATTCTGGTTGGTCTTCCGTACTTTATAATTACAGCCCGATTATAAACACAGAATTACATTTCTTAATTACTGCGGGTCTTCTGATTAGTCAAAATGATACAATTTACAACGCGCTAAAAAAGATCTCATAAGAACACTTACGAAAGTGGATGCGGCTTTTAACTAATTTTATAATATTTTAACAACTTAAATGTAAAATCTATTATAATTAATGAAATAACAAATAATTGTATTAAAAATTCATTTTTCATCGAAAAAATTTTTTTGCTTTCAGAAAATATTGTCCATATTCATAAAAACAACTAAAAGCAAATAAAAGCATTTGAAATTAAATAATATCTTTGTTTTATTGAGTTTTGTATGTTACAATTCAGAGCTGATTTTCAGGTACTGCGTATCCAATTAAAAAAAAACAAAAAAAAACATGATTTGCATTCCTCAAAGCCCTGTGCTTTTAATTATTGTAATCACTAAAACCGATGCGATCGAATTTCTAGCGTTTTCATAAAATTAGTTATGGGGTGGGGTAAAAAATATTTTAAAAAAATATTTCTACCATGACTTTCATAAAAAAACATATTTATAATAATTTCGATCATCTGTGAATAGTTCCTGAAAGTTTCATTAACATCCGATAATTATTTCTATTTTTTGCACGATTTTTCAAATTAATGTGTGTCATACCAAAAAACGTGCTAAAAATTGTCTATGTTATTTACTAGTTCCGCTGATACAAATAGAAAAAGGTTTTTTAATCAAAATTTAGAATGTTCTAAAAAGAAGGAAATTTTTTAAAAATAATTAAAAAAACTTTGGTCTTTCCTCTTAATAATAACATAAGCATTTAGACAATAAAATTTTGTTCTCGGCAAGGTTGGCGTCTTTTTCATCAAGCTATGCTCTTTTTTTAGCGATTTCGTGGAGGTACACAGCCAAAGGTCAGTCTCGTTCGGGGAGGTTGACCAACCTGATCCCGTTAAACCCGGCCTTGTGGCACATGCAAACCTCGTTGCCGGGGTGGCTAAATATACTAGCCGAAATCTTTTTCGGACCCACATTCGAACTCTCTACTTTCGTGCAGAGAGGAACTCGGAGGAGGCTCTGCCGAAGGGTAGAGTCTCGTTCGGGGAGGTAGACTGACCCTCAACCCGTATATACGGGTTTGAAAGGGAAGAATTTTGGCCGAGCTTACGGGTTCGGAAGACCCATGTAAAACTCGGACTTGTGCCACATCTATGCTTTTAGTAGATATTGACTAACCGGAATCTTTTTTGGCTTGCTGCTGGAACTCTCTGCCTCTGAGCAGAGAGGAACCCGGATGAGACTATGTCGAAAGGCAGAGTCTTGTTCGGGGTCTACGAGGATATCCCACGTTAAACTCGGCCTTGTGCCACATCTACCCTCGCTCGTGGTGGGGTGTAGTAAATACCGACTAGTTGGAATCGAGACTAGATGGAATTTGTTCCAGCTCTGCTGTCGAACTTCCTGCCTTCGGGCAGCGAGGAACCCGGACGATGCTATGCCGAGGTACAGAGTCTCATTCGGGGAGGTAGACAAACCCGAACCCGTTTATGCAGGGTTTAGGGGCTCGGATTGCTACACATTAAATTCGGCCTTGTGCCACATCCTACTCTGTGGGGAGATTGGTAAATATTACTAACTGAGATCTCTTACTCGTGAACTACCGACCTTCCACTAGTAGCACTCACTACTAGATTGACTTGCGATGACCTTGTGCATTATTGTACTGATTTTTTTTACAATAAACCTTTACTCATTTTATCCACCTTGTTTTTCAAGTATATATTCCTATTAGCAGAGAATATAAAAATATGGAACAGTAAAAAGTTTATATGCCTAAAATTCAAGATATCCCACTTAACAGTATATAGACCACTTCAAATTATATTAATTCAAAAACAAAAATGATTACTTAAATTACCAGAGAACTGATTAAATCTCTTGAGAATTTTTTTTTTCGGGTTTAAGTCAATTGGTTCAAGATAATCTGTAGATACTAGTATAAGTAATGAAAGCAATGATTGTTCTAGAGCAGCTGACAAGGACTTCTTACTCTGGCAGTCAATCAGAGATTCAAGTAATTGTGATAACAGCAGTAAATCCAATGTCTAAGAAGATCCTTGATTTTCCTGAAGTGGTTGATGAAACCTGAAAAATTATAAACATAAGTCAACGGACTACAGAGACCAGCTGGGATCTGTTGAGTACGACTCAGACTTACTTGTGAACTACCGACCTTCCAATAGTAGCACTCACTACAGGATTGACTTGCGATGACCTTGTGCATAAATGTTACCTTTATTCTTTTTGTACTGATTTTTACAATAAACCTTTAGTTATTTTATGCACCGTGTTTTTCAAGTATATATTGCTATTAGCACGGAATATAACACATTGGTAAAGAAGAAGTTGATTTCAGACGTTTTCTTTCCCAGAACTGTCGTGATTGTCGTCTTGCTTAGCACATGTTCGCCTAAGTAAAAACCATTAATAAAATAACAGTAATAATAGTGCATGGAGCCCAGAGGAAGTTTAAAAATTTATATGCCACAGTTATTTATGTAGTTAAAAATAGCAAAGAGAATTGCTCTGGGGGAGGGGTATGAAAAGGAATATCAAACCACTCTTTCCTGACTTTAGCCACAAGGTTCATTTTTATACACGTATTCAGGAGTGCTAAACAGTTATATTGGTTGGTTGAATGATTTGTTTAACGGCATATCAACACCTTATGGGTCATTTAATACCGAAATTTAATTTTCTTGGGAGTTTTAAAGTAATAAAAATTTGTTATTCTCTTTTCACAATATATGGTAGATGATACTCACATTTTGGGGAAATACATGTTTATTTGAACGTACTTACTAGTGTCGAAGATGTGTGTTTTATGTTGCATCGTATGCCTTCAACTAAATATAGTTTCAACGCCATCGTATGCCTTCAACTAAAAATACCCCACTTGGTAGCACCTGTTAGGATCACAGCTAATAGTAAACTCCAAAACTAAAGTAAAACACTGTTAATGTATAAAAAATATTTTTATAGTAAAATACCAGCAAAACATATTTATGTAAAAAATGACCCACGATAAATTTTATCCATAGGTGAAGGCATACAATGGCGTTCAAAAATATATTTAGTTGAAGGCAGACAACGGAGTTCAAAAATATATATAGTTGAAGGCAGACAACGGAGTTCAAAAATATATATAGTTGAAGGCAGACAACGGAGTTCAAAAATATATATAGTTGAAGGCAGACAACGGAGTTCAAAAATATATATAGTTGAAGGCAGACAACGGAGTTCAAAAAAATATATATAGTTGAAGGCAGACAACGGAGTTCAAAAATATATATAGTTGAAGGCAGACAACGGAGTTCAAAAATATATATAGTTGAAGGCAGACAACGGAGTTCAAAAATATATATAGTTGAAGGCAGACAACGGAGTTCAAAAATATATATAGTTGAAGGCAGACAACGGAGTTCAAAAATATATATAGTTGAAGGCAGACAACGGAGTTCAAAAATATATATAGTTGAAGGCAGACAACGGAGTTCGAAAATATATTTAGCTGAATGCCTCCAACTAAATATGTTTTGAACGCCATTGTATGCCTTCAACTATATCGGCGTTCAAAAATACAACATCCAAATCCGGGGTTAAAGCGCTATGAAAGTATAAAAATACATTTTTATTGTAAAAATAAATTAGCAAAGCTCTCAAGAAAATCAAAGTTCGCCATTGAATGACCCATAAGGAGTTAAACCAAACCAATCCTTCTATATGGCACTGAATGCTGGACAATTTTCTCACAGATGAAGAAACTTGAAGCAACATAAATGTAGTCCTACAGAAGGATGCTGAGGATACCAAGGATTGAAATTGTGAGCAGCGATGAAATTTTAAAGAAAATAGAAACATCAGGAAGAGACAGCGGAATTTTAAGGACAAATGAGGAAAGCAGGCTTGGAAAATCTGATATTCACAGGACAAATTGAAGACAAAATGGACAGAGGAAAGCAAAGCATAATCTACCTATCAATCTTGTGGAAATGAATAGCCGAACAAGGTTTAGGAGAAATAACGCAAAAACAAAATTTTTTAAGAATGCAAATGATAGGAAGTTGTGGAGAGTCATAATCGCCTACGTCCTGAAGAGACACGGCACATAGAAGAGAAGAAGCATAAAATAAAGTAATAATGGAAGTGTGTCACCGTAGAATAAAAACATACAATGTTCGCCATGATGAATCTGTTTACATTTTCTATTGCTTCTTTAAAAGCAACATTTTTTTAAAAGATTTTTTCCGGTCCTCATAATTCCGTTTACTAAATCACTTCCTTTAATTCTTTCCCTTCCTGTGTTTCTTTTGACGCAAATGCATTTAAATAGTTTTACTTTTGGCATTTTTCATAAGAAAATGAAGGTACTTCGGCAAAGTTGACTTTTATTACAGAACGCAGCTGACAAAGTGTCGCCATTAACTGAATATGGTCGTTCGCATCGGACTGCCCAGAGAAGAACGCCATCTTGCGAGAAACGTTTGCGCAGTAACTATTAACGAGTTCCAGTTGAATTCTGAAAAAAATTTTTCCCTATTTTTATTTTGCCCATTGAGATTATATATATATATATAAAATCTTAAACTGTTTCTGTATACTGGATATAGTTGAATATGGTGCAGGTTTTCGTGATCAGTTTCACGTAAAAGAAGTGATGGAAGGAGAGAGAGAGGAGGGATAGAAGGACACAGAGAGAGAGAGGGGGATAGAAGGACACAGAGAGAGAGGGGGTAGAAGGACAGAGAGAGAGAGGGGATGGAAGGACACAGAGAGAGAGAGAGAGAAGGAAGGACACAGAGAGAGAGAGAAGGAAGGACACAGAGAGAGAGAGAGAGAGAAGGGGGGAGGACAGAGAGAGAGAGGGGGGGAAGGACAGAGAGAGAGGGGGGGGAAGGACAGAGAGAGAGGAGGGGGGAAGGACAGAGAGAGGGAGGGGGGGACAGACAGAGAGAGAGGGGGGGGGACAGAGAGAGGGAGGGGAGGGACAGGAGAGAGAGGGAGGAGGACAGAGAGGGAGGGGGAAGGAGAGAGAGAGGGGAAGGATAGAGGGGAGGGGAAGGAGAGAGAGAGAGGGGGGGATAGGAGAGAGAGAGAGAGGGGGGGATAGAGAGAGAGAGGGGGAAGGATAGAGAGAGAGAGGGGAAGGATAGAGAGAGAGAGAGGGGAAGGATAGAGAGAGAGAGGGGGAGAGAGAATTTTTTTTCTTTTTTTTTCGATGACCGGTTGCACTATACACGGGTACATTTTATTATCTTCAACACTTGCATTATACACAGGTAGATTTTAATATTTTGTAAATGTTAAAAATCATGCATTTTCGGTGACGATTTGCACTATACACAGTAAATTATTTCTGGAGGGCTTCAAATTTATGCCAGAAGATTCCGGGGATGCACGATGAGTATTCACTGTATATCCCTTGTCTACATTTCTATCTAGGTAAGTTCATTTTCTTTGCTGGCGTGCATATATAAGGTACTTACCTACCACCTTCATGCAACCGAAAGTTTCATATGCGTAAATATTTGCTATGACAGCACAATCACCAGGAGAGACAGTTGTCTCTTCTGATCGCCTGACGATTGTGCTGCCATACCAAATATTGAGTCCTCCACAGGAGCTAGCTTAAAGACCGCCCGATAGGGTGGCTTTTAAGCTAGCATACAATTTTAAGCTAGCTGAAATTTGGGATATAAAAAGAAAAAAGAACCCCCTTGAACCATGAAAACCACGATAATGGCTAGTATAATATATTAATATATATATTTTTAACCTCGCATAATCTGGCAACTCTGAATCTGAGCTCAACGAAAATCGTTCCCTGCGCCTAACTTTTCTAGGGCTTTTGAATGAGCTACTAATCATTGGAATTGGACCAGTGGGAGCAGAGTAGTTGCTTGGACACACACACTGTAATATATATATATGTACAGTGTGACCCGGATATAAGAGAGATTTTATCTGGTCCCAAATTAGAGCCCATACTTACCTAAACAAAATAGACCAAACCCGGATATAAGAGACTTCTTCTCAGGTCCCGACAACTCTCTTATATCCGGGTTACACTGTATATTATATATATATATATATATATATATATATATAGTGTAACCCGGATATATATCTATCTATATATATATATAGTGTGTGTGTGTGTGTTTGTAAAATAGGATACAGAATCCCGACAAAATTTTGACGAAATATAACAAATGGAAAAGTTTCGTTGAAACTAGATTTGATTACCTAAAAACAAATCTTTTACTTTCAACCTATTCTGAAAAAATGGATATGGATTTGCTTTAAATTCTTTTCAGAAAAGGTTAAATGAATCTTTTGTTTTCGAGTCATTTTGAAAATAGAATGAAGAGTTACCTTAAAATCCACGCAGAAATGTTCGGAAAATGTATAAATAAATTCCAACAAAAGCTAAAAAAATATAAAGAAAAGATACAGAATAACTATTAATAGATTTATTTATTTTTTATTTATTATTTATTTTTTATTTATTTTTATTTATTTATTTTTTTATTTATATTTTATTTATTTTTGATTTAATTATATTTATTTATTTTTATTTATTTTATTTATATTTATTTATTTCATTTATTTATTTTATTTATATTTATTTATTTCATTTATATTTATTTATTTCATTTTATTTATATTTATTTATTTCATTTATTTATTTTATTTTATTTATATATTTCATTTATTTATTTTATTTATATTTATTTATTTCATTTATTTATTTTATTTTATTTATATATTTCATTTATTTATTTTATTTATATTTATTTATTTCATTTATTTATTTTATTTATATTTATTTATTTCATTTATTTATTTATTTAATTTTATTTATATATTTCATTTATTTATTTTATTTATATATTTCATTTATTTATTTTATTTATATTTATTTTTATTTATTTCATTTATTTATTTTATTTATATTTATTTTTATTTATTTCATTTATTTATTTTATTTATATTTATTTTTATTTATTTCATTTATTTATTTTTATTTATTTATTAAACACACACAATGTCACTCATTTTCTTTCATCACAAGAAACGCCAGCTTAGCGGAAAAAGTGCCAATGATCTATTATTTAAGCATACACAAAAATGTACACACTTCTTTCTTTCGTTTTTAATCTGTAAAACCCATAAAAGGTGAAACGAGTAATCAAATCTAGTTGCAGGAACCATTTTTCCATTTGTCATGTTTCTTCAATATATATAAGAAGCCACCAGTTGCCTAATAAAAGCTCCCATTAAATATTTCCATTAAGAAAAGATATGCGGAAATTAACATATAAAACACGAAATTTTTACCAACATTCTTTATTTAACATCAATTTCGTTGTGAAAACATCGATTTGCATAGTAAAATCTGAATGTGCAATTTTACAACATTTAATAATTTTATCTTAATTTACGTAAGCTTATGCAAATTAAAAATTATTTAAAATTTGCTCAGGTGTTCAGTATTTCTCTAAATGAATCTGAAACTCCGCCATGTACCAGATGCGCGCACATTTTCATTGTTAATTTGGAATGAAATTATAAAACGAAGGAAAGGAATAGACAGAGTTAAAAAGAACGTAGCGTTGCTTAATTGAATTTCAAAGAATCTTTTTAAAATGAATTCACCTACAAGCAAGGGAATAAAGCCACTAAGACACAATCGGTCACTGTGTGTAAAAGAATAAGAAAAATAAAACATTATTAAAGACAAAGAACAAAAAGGATAGGAATCAAGAAGACAGTAGATAAATATTAACACTGCATTTAAATTTTTGAAGATCAAAGATGACTGGAAAGCAGGCCGGAAAAAAAAAGAGCTCCACAAACGAGAAGTGTGAGAAAAACAACAACGAGCTTACTGTTACATCTAGTTCAACTGTAAAATGATGAGACCTTACCGCCAGTCTAGTACTGCGCTTAAATTCATAAAGTATAGGTAACATAGAATAGAGAACAATTAATATGAAAGTATTTATATATAAAAAAAAAAAAGCACAGGGAAGCTACATTACGACGGAGAGAAAGTGACTGTTGCCGAGATGCGAGGTCAGAATCAATAAAATTAATTATACTTTGGATTTCATCGGGCACCTAAGTGTCCTGGGTATGACGACAAACTACATCCGGTATCAACAAAGCCTCTGATCGGGATGTTTTGAAGAGTGTGGAACAACCTCTTAATTTCTGGTGTTCCCAGGTCCACCCTAACTCAGGGTGGTAGCATATGTTAGGCTCCCATATGATATATCAGGTAGCAAGGTAAATTTGCCTTGCTAGCTGACGAAAACTCACGGTTGAAACCCGGGTAGTCCAGAAGATAAATATATTCATATTTTTAGAGTATTAACCTGCTCTGCAAGTTCAAATATCTGAACAGTGCATTAAGCACATTTTTACCCATATATCGGTCTTTGGCACGGTAATTACCCGGTCTATTTTACGTACATTGTCTGTCTCTCTCTCTCTCATATATATATATATATATATATATATATATATATATAAATAAGTCTATTTAGTCTGATTGATGTAAGATTGTGACACTGGGTTTCACGCTCTCTGCGTTCGTCAGAGAAACTGATTAATTTCTAAATTTTGAATACCTATATACACAACCATAAATAAATAAATAAATCCAAAATTTAAAAATTAATAAGTGTCTGACGATCGCAGAAAGCGTGAAACCCAGAGTCACAAAATCACATCAATCCAACTATATATGTCAGCTCTATCATTGATATTGAGCATTTTCCAATAAGTACCGCATATATATATATATATATATATATATATATATATATATATATATAGGGTATCCCAAAATAATGTATACACTCTTTGAATCTTTATAACTTATTCAATTTATGTATTTTGACATATAAATAAGATTAATAGAAGAGAAAGAATACACATTTAAAGAATTTCAGAGTAAAATCTACAAAATAGAAAATTAACTAGAATAAGAGAAAAGCTACTTGGGGTAATAGCAGAATGTTCATATAATGATGAGTTCACATCAAGTGCTCAAACTGGTTGCCGTTCTGTTCAATACACTTTTCATATCTTGAAGAAA
Source organism: Acanthosepion pharaonis (assembly GCA_903632075.3). Lineage (NCBI taxonomy): Eukaryota > Metazoa > Mollusca > Cephalopoda > Sepiida > Sepiidae > Acanthosepion > Acanthosepion pharaonis. The sequence continues at coordinate 29,235 of CAHIKZ030001273.1, forward strand.
TAAACCTACAAATGTCCAGTATCATTTCCTGTGGTATTTGAGCACATTGTTCTTCAATCGAAAATATGTGTGTATTGTATCCGAAATGCTATTGAAAATGAGTTATTGGTTTTTTGAACGCGCCAAAGCAACGCTGAGTTTGATTTTAAATTTTTTAGTGTTTGCGTTTATACCAAATATGGTGATGAACAAATTATTTTACTGGTAAATTTTACTGTCAAAGTGGCATGAACTATATTGTTCAATAATTACAGTAATGTCGCACTTATTATCCAAAAGTCGCACATGGATCAGTTATTTAAATTACAATAAACGTGCAATCAATTTACAAATACATGAATTATTCACACAAAACTAATGCAAAGGTTAATGATTTAAATGGCGAGACATCCATCTCGCAAACAATTCAAATAGTACACAAAAACCTCCAGATACAATACACATATATTTTCGATGTCCTCTTATTACTAAGAGAAAAAAACAAGAACAACATCTATTATATACCTGAAGATGTCTGTAGGAACAGACGAAAGCTTGTAGTAAAAATAACAACTAATACGGCAGAAATTTATATAAATAAGGATCAATTCATTCATAACGGATCTGGAGGTTTTTGTGTACTATTTGAATTGTTTGCGAGATGGATGTCTCGCCATTTAAATCATTAACCTTTGCATTAGTTTTGTGTGAATAATTCATGTATTTGTAAATTGATTGCACGTTTATTGTAATATATATATATATATATATATATATATAAAATAGAAGATGTCTGTGTGATTTATGCACGTTCACATTTCTCGACTGATTTCGATGAAATTGTACACACATGCTGCAAATTTACCAACGTAGGTCAAAACCAACTTTTCAAACAGCAGAACCACCCCCACAACCGTTTTGGCAGAAAAATCGATAAAACTGAGGGTGGGTCGGAGGTTTTTGCAAAATTCAAAGCGAAGTTAGTCGCGAACAAAATTTTTATTGGATAAGCTGATGTTCTTTGCACTTAATGCAAAACAAATCTCATGTTATGAGGTTTCTGTAGAGTGCTTGATAGTTTTCTTGTAACATTGGCTTCACTCAAAAAATTGTCAAAAAATGAAAAAACAGTCGAGTTTTTCGTACTACTTAAAATAAAAAGTTGCGTAACTTCCTCGTTTTTTTTATCTAATTTTCTTCAAACACGTCGCAAAATCATGCAAGAAATAAGATAATGAGGTTGTTGTCCTGCTCGCTTCCCCGCGAATAACGAAAAACCACGAAAAACTGTTCAAAAAGCCCGTTTCTAGGCCATAACACCCTTGTTTTTCATCCGATGCTTTCCAAATTTGTCATGTAAATTGCATATGACACACAAATTGTCTTGCGTAAATGTTTGGTTTATAATATTTCTTTTAAGTGAACGAAATCTGCGACAAATTGGATCCAAAATCAGCTTTTACCATTTGGCCAATAGTTTCTTCATATGATTCCATCCTAAATTAACATTCGAACAACCTTTGATGCAAAGATTGTTTGAGAATGAAGCGTTAAAAGGGAAAATCCCCAAAGAGCCTCTTATTAATCCCAGTTTAGAGTGTAAACGTGCGAAGAAGGATTTGGTGAGTTTCATGCGTTTGTACTTGTCGTTGAATCAAGCTTTAACGTTTCATCCCTGTCTTTGTTTAATTATTAGTTTTGTGAACAATGCCAAGCTATTTGAGAGTTATTACGGCCATAGGAAATTTACTGAATATCTAAAGCATTGAAAACGATTTAACCCCGAGCAACGACCACACAAGAAGGGTTTTATCGATAGAATTCCTTTAAGAACAATCAAGCACTTGCGAATGACATGCCGTAAAAAGATGAGAGTGAGTAGCTTAGTATACTGTTTTGTAGGTACCCTTCTCAGTTAAAAATGGCCCTTAAAAATCAAATTAACTTCTCCACACGTGTTTCGCAAAAAGTAAAGGCCTTTTATATTAAGAGCGGAGAACAATGTAAACTAGCACAAATAACGAAACTTAATTATATTCTGGTTGGTCTTCCGTATTTTATAATTATAATCATCGATTATAAGCACAAAATTACATTTAATTACTGGGGATCTTCTGATTAGTCAAAAATGATACAATTTACAACGCGATAAAAAGATCTATCTCATTTTAAGGACACTGTATGAAAGCCGATGTTAAGATTTTAACTAATTTTATAATATTTTAACAACAAAAATGTAAAATTTATTATAATTAATGATTTTTTTGGGGTATTTTTTCCATTTTTTAACAAATAATTTTATTAAAATTCAGTTTTTTCACCGAAAAATTTTTTTTTTCCATTTCAAAAAATATTGTCCATATTCATAAAAACAACTAAAAGCAAATAAAAGCATTTGAAATTAAATAATATCTTTGTTTTATTGAGTTTTGTATGTTACAATTCAAAGCTGATTTTCAGGTACATGCGTATCAATTAAAAACTAATTTGTTCTACGGAAAAAAAAAAAAATGATTTGCATTTCTCAAAGCCCTGTTATTTTTAATTATTGTAATAGCTAAAACCGATTTTTTCGAATTTCTAGCGTTTTCATAAAATTAGTTATGGGGGGGTAATAAATATTTAAAAAAATTGTTACCATGACTTTAAAATAAAAAAATATTTATAATAATTTCGATCATCTGTGAATAGTTCCTGAAAGTTTCATTAACATAAAATACTATAATTTTTGTACATTTATTACATCTACTGTTAATTTTATATTTTTTCATTTTTTTCAAATTAATGTGTGTCATACCAAAAAATCGTGCTAAAAATTAATATAAAATTATTTACTAGTTCATAAGATGATACAAATAGAAAAAAGGTTTTTTTAATGAAAAAAATTTAGAATGTTCTAAAAGGAAAATTTTTTAAAATAATTAAAAAAACTTTGGTCTTTCCTCTTAATAATAAAACTTAAGCATTTAGACAATAAAAATTTTGTTTTCGGCAAGGTTGGCGTCTTTTTCACAAAATTATGCTCTTTTTAATTACTGGGGATTTCGTGGAGGTCCTAAATTTATATATATATATATATATATATATATATATATATAAAAATGGTGAACTTTCCCGTTTTATTCAATTTTAACAGGATTAAATGCAGCTCATTATAATTAATGAAAACCAAAATAATTGTATTAAAATTCATTTTTCACCGAAAAATTTTTTTGCTTTCAGAAAATATTGTCCATAACTAAAAACTTTTTAAAGGACCGAAAACAGAGACCTGTGAACATTTCTTTGTTTTATTGAGTTTTGAATTCAGAGTCGTCCTTCTCTTAGACCAGTTGCCCAAAAACAAAAAAAGGCTATAGAACCCAGTCTGTCCTTTTATTTACCCACAGCTGAAGGGAGATGAGGATTCAATTTCCTAGCGGGTATTAGCACGTAAGGAATGTAATGGATTTGACTGGAATTCGAACTCAGCTCTCTGATTCCTCAAGCAATATATGTTACGTTGAGGTTCATCTGTACAAGGCCTGAAAGTTTCATTAGGGTTGCAGATAAAGGGCAGTTTATGCGGATAGGTTTTCAAATAACAGTCAACGTTATACCAAAAAATGTTGCTAAAAGTGATCGAAAGAACATCCTATTCCGGAGTCGGTTAGAAAACAGAGGAGTTTTTTAATCAGAATTTAGAATGAGTAAAAGAAAACTTTTTAAAAATAATTAAAAAAAAACTTTGGTTCGATACAATATAATAACATGGGGATTTAGACAATAAAATTTTGAACTTTGAAACAAGGAATGCGTCTTTTTCGTCTGAGCATATGCTCTTTTTATATATATATATATATATATATATATATATATATATACACACACACACACGAGTAGGATTATGAATTTTCTGTTGTTGGGAGAAGTGTGCTAAACACCACCGATAGCACTTTTAATACATAATCGATAATCCTATCCTCTAAATTCTTGTAAATAAATTAGTTATCACTAATATTTACTATTACGGCTAAGAAAATCGGAGATATAATTAGGAAGAAAAATAAACCCAACACCAATTCATATGCCGGTACTTATCATATAAATTGCTTACAATGTAAAAACACTTACATCGGTATGACATCATGAAACTTAAAAGCCTGTATCTACGAACATGAAAGATTTGCTTTCAGATAACCATTCAAACTCGCTCGTAATACGCAAGTGGCTATGAATTAGATTTTTCACAAATGCCACCCTAACTAAAACAGAAAATAACACTTTACATCGAATGTACTATTACTAACATTACCAACTATAACCACACACCAAAAACATTACATCACCAACCATTATTGAATCCATTCTTAAAAAAAAAAAAAAATTTAGCTTATGCTTAAAACAAACTGCATGTACGTAAAAACGTTCCAAATCAACGTGCAAAAAAAAACAAAACAAAAACAAAACAAAAAAACAAAACCAAAAAACAAAACAACAAAACAAAACAACAAAACAAAAAACAACAAAACAAAACAACAAAACAAAAACAAAAACAAACAATGCATATTAGACACACACACACACTTACGGACATAAATTATCGACTAAATTCCACATAGGAAAACAATTATTATACACACTTACATACATAAAGCGGTTTTCAGTTAGGCTTGGGATTTAATTTCTTCGAAGTTAGAATGGATTCGTCGTCTCATTGAATTCAGAACACTATGAATTATTACTAACGTTTATTTAACAAGTCGAATGAGAGTGAAACCTGATTAACAAATAAAAATTAAAATATTGTGTGTGTGTGTGTGTGTGTGTGTGTGTGTGTAGAAAGTAATTCGCTCGGTGGTCTCATGAACGAGTGTGTCATGTGAGTTAGTGTAATCCTGTTTTTATTTTTTAATCGTTGCTAATGTTATTTTATCCATCCCAGTTACGATTGTCTTCCATAGAAACAGATTTATTGCCTCTATTTTTTGGAAATGGTTCGGGTTTAAATTGGGATGCCGGCAGTAAAAAATGTCGGAAGCAATTTCTCAGGTAAAATTAGGTATCCATTTTATGTAGAGGTTTCTCTACATATCTATTCATCTTTCCCTTATCGATATAAGACAGAAAGGGACACCGGGTGTAACAGCAAAATTGTCCAATTGTAAAATTAAGCTCTGAACAGCTGTATCTTAGAAATGATTAAAGATATCATACTGGAATTCTCCGAGGTTTTATAACACTATTGGACTACTTTGAACAATAAGAATGTATAATTACTCTAAGTTTTAAAAGAAGAATCGTGGTGAAATTGATCATAAACAAAATGACATGTTCATCATTAATTAATCATACTTATAAAACCCAGGTTGTGTGTGTGTGTGTGTGTGTGTGTGTGTGTGTGTGTTCGTTTATATACTGGATCGGATTTCCTACACTTTTCAACCGATTTCAACAAAACTTCACAGGACTACGTAAAATTACCTTGCGGTGGTTCTGACAGTGCCAAAAATTGGAAAAACACAATTGTTTTTGCACAAAATCAATTTGAAAACACGATAAAACAATTCTGTCGCAAGAATGAAAGGGGGACACTCATATCGAGTTATACTTATAAAACCCAGGTTGGTTGTTTGTGTGTATGTGTTCGTTTATATATGGGATCGGATTTCCTACATTTTTCCACCGATTTCAACAAAATTTCATTTTTTGGTAGGTAGTGTTTCTTATTGTCTTGCACACTTTTTTCTTTATTTTTTACATTCAGAATGCTTTAAAGATTCCATTTACAAGGCAATTGTTTATAATAAAATTCTATTCAATCGGTAGACTCATAACGATTGAAAACAATGTTTTTGTTTGAAATTGGGTTTGACCAATTCGTAAAAAAAAAAACAAACAAAATAAAACTAATTAAGACATGCGTGTCCGTCAACCATAAACAATCTTTGTCAATTTTATTTTTCAGTCTTTATGATGGTCGATACTTGATCTATCTCTTACTGTTACATCCGCCGGGTTCTACTGCTAGTCATAACTAAGGTTCGGAAGATCACAAATTATTGAAATAAAGTATATATATATATATATATATATATATATATATATATATATATATATATATATTCAAGATGATCTTCGCCCTCTCTAACCTTGTAACTTTCTGTCCTGGAGTAACAAGTTTCCTCACATGTTTCACGTAGGATTTTATTTTCAAGTCTTTTATCACTGCTCCTTGAACTGTCAGAGCTGAAACTGTTCTCTCACGTTCCAAATAAATCGAGTTGGATCTTTTCTAATTGTTCTCTCTAGCTCTAAGCTGAAATGATGATCCCTCTTCCTGTTGTGACCTCCTGATCCAGTTTTCCTCTCTACTGTTCAGTCTTTTTTTTTTTTTTTTAAAACGTATTCACCGTTCTCTTGATGGTTCTTAAATGGACTTTGAAGATGAAAGCCAGTGTATGAATGTCGGTACTATTATTGAAGGCTTGAATGATCTTTATACTCTCACCATTGTTCAGTTGGGAAGACATAGTGAAACTCTTCACAAAACGATTTTAATCTTTCTTTTCAGCTGAATAACTCAAAGGGATTTTTTCCTGAGATTCTTACGAAGAACGGGGGCAAATTTGCTAAACGTCTTATGCGAAAAGCTGGAAAAAAGAAACTCAGTTTGGAGGGTTTTTTTTTTTTTTTTTTTTTTTAGATATTTTTGGGATGAATAATTATGCTGTTATACGATTTAGATAGATATGCTGTTACGCCAGATATGTGCGTGTATATATATTCGACTCTCTCGTCAAACAGATCAGTTCCAAGGAAACCAACACCAGCACATGAGATTTGATTATAGTGGTGAAGGTTTTGTGCAGAACCAACCACACATTTTGAAGGGCCGAATACAGAGACCTGGTGCACTACGTGCCACAAGGTCCCCAAATGACCCTCAGCAGGTTTTGAATTCAGAGTTGTCTGTTTCTTAGACCAGTTGCCATCCAAGGCTATAAAACCCAGTCTGTCCTGCTATTTACCCCTAGCTGGAGGCAGAAGAAGAGGATTCACACCTTTCCCAAGGGTATTAGCATGTAAGTGAAAGTAACTGGATTCGACTGGAATGGAGTGCGTGTATATATATATATATATATATATATATATATATATATATATATATATATATACACACACACACACAGGGTGCGGTGGATAAATTATGGTCTAAATTACATAAAAATGAAAAGAACACTGAAATCTCATTTTAACAGAAAAATTAATCAAAATTACACAAAACTATCTTGAAATAATAGAGTAAATTTATTCAATAATATCGCCATTGGCTTCAACCATGTCCAGCAGACGACTTCGGAATCTCCCGAAACTGTTCTGGACGGTTTCCTTGTTTTAGTCGGTGAATTATGTCATAATCCTTGCCTTCAGTTCATCTTTGATGTTACAAGGGGTTTTGTTGGTCTCTCGCTCAGCTACCTTCAACGCATAAGAGAGTTGCAGTCTGGGGAGTTAAGTCGCCAGATGTAAGGGGTGATGTGATCGCAGAAATTGTCTGACAGACATGACTGGGTTTTCCTGCTAGTGTGGCGTGGTGCAGAGTCCTGTTGCCAGTCACAAGGTCTTCTAGCAGCCATCCGCTTGACCCAGTGCAGCACTACCTTCTCAAGGTACATGATGTAGGCCTCCGTGTTGACTGAGGTCCTGTGGCATAACGTCGGCGTCACTAATGATTACTTCAAATCTTCGTAATCACCATTAGACTCATCCAACTCTTTCCGAATCCTCTGAACTCTCCTCAGACTGATATTCAAACACCCCGAAATGCGCGAATGCCAATCAGTACAGCATGCCTTTTCCAGATTTTTGGCAGAGTGAATTGCGTCACGGTGCTCTTTTTCTCACAGACGGTGCCCAACTGACCCTACTATACTGTGCAATCGACAAAATGAAAAATAAACAACGTGCATTCGTGAAAGTAGAAATATAACCTGGCGACAATTTACCCATCGCAGCATATATATATATATATATATATATATATATATATATATATATATATATCTGTGTGTGTGTGTGTGTGAGAGCGCGCTGGCACAAAGGATGTTCCATCGAGATAACATTGCCAGAATAGCGAAAGGCATCTTATTAAATGTTAGGTTATTAATTATCTGATCTGTTGACGTAGTTAATTACACGTTTATTACACAATGATCTGAAATCTTCACGGTTTCAACAGTTTGTGCCGTGACAATGAGTGCGTAACCGGTCATTAATTCAATGGTGATACCACGCGCGGGAAAATAAGAATTTGACGATTACAACCGCCATACTGAAGCTGAGGTGAAAGAGAATGTACAGGTTTATTCACTTTTTAAAATTGTGATTTTGTCTTGCACTATTTTTTTTTCTTCAGCTTATATTCCTTATGTCTCCAGCTTTTGTTTTCAAGCATATAAAAATTTCCAATTCTATCGTTGTCCCCCCCCCGCCTCACCTGCTTGCTTGCCTTCCTTCCTCCTCACCGCCTTTTCTATACTCCTACTTGTCTTTACTTTTATTCGTTCGGACATTGTTGTCCTTCCTTCCTTTCCATATGCCTTTATTTCTATCCTTTCTTTCTTTACGCCTTTCTTTCTATCCTTTCTTTCTTTACGCCTTTCTTTCTATCCTTTCTTTCTATCCTTTCTTTCTTTACGCCTTTCTTTCTATCCTTTCTTTCTTTACGCCTTTCTTTCTATCCTTTCTTTCTATCCTTTCTTTCTTTACGCCTTTATTTCTATCCTTTCTTTCTTTACGCCTTTATTTCTATCCTCCCTTTCTTTTCTTACGCCTTTATTCCTATCCTTCCTTTCTGTACGCCTTTATTTCTATCCTTCCTCCCTTTCTTTTCTTACGCCTTTATTTCTATCCTTCCTCCCTCACGCCTTTATTTCTATCCTCCTTCCTTCCTTTACGCCTTTATTTCTGTCCTTCCTTTCTTTCCGCCTTTATTTCTATCCTTCCTTCCCCCTTTTCTATCCTTCCTTCCTTTCAATCCTCTTTTTTCTATCCTTCCTTACTTTCTATACGCCTTTATTTGTATCCTTCCTTCCTTTCAACCCCACATTTTTTTCTATTCTTCCTTCCTTTTCAAACCCCTATGGAAAGAATAGGAAAGAAACGCCCATAGTTACTGGATGTGAAACCTATTATCCTGAAATTGTTTTAATAGAAAGATTTTATAAATTTCAACCTAAAATATCACCGGCTGTTCGGTCAGTGAATGACGAACGTTACCTTATAAGGAAACTGCTATTAATGCCATTAACAACAGAGATGAAGAAGACAGATACTACACCTTGATCACAGCTCGAGGAAGTGAAGAAAAGCGTAACTTGAGTAGCAGTGGCTGTTCAGTCAGTGAATGCTGAAGGTTTCCTTACAAGGAAACAGCTAACATTATCATTATAGATGAGAATGGATAGTACACTGTGAGCTCAGCTCGACGACCAGAGAGCAAAGAAAAGCTTAACTCGTGTAGCACTGGCTTCTCGGTCAATGAATGATGAAGGTCTCCTTATAAATCAAACTGGTAAATATTACCGTGAACGAAACAGGGTAAGTAATAATTTGAATTGTTTATCGATTCCTCCATACTTGCATGCGTTACACGATCCCCACAATGTCAATCCTGCAGAAACCTATATATAAAATCGAGATTTTTCTCATATGCAAAATACTCCTAAATATACGGTGGAACATCGTTCAAGAAAGACTGTCGTGAGAAAGCGAGATACACATTTTGTCATATAAATCGAGTCTGGTGCTCCCGCAGTACGTATCGAGATGTTTGATAAAATCCAGAGACGAATATGCAAGGTGATGTCCTAATCTGGCATTTAGTCTACAGTCGCTTTCTCAGAGACGTGCCGTGGCCTCCCTCTATCTCTTCTACAAGTATTTTCACGGCAACTGTTCCGACGAGCTACTTTCGTTGGTTCCCGGACTTCATGAATTACCAGGCTGGTATCTCAGTCACACCCTTTCACTGTCAAAAAGGGTTAAATGTAACTGTCTCTTCTTCTCAAACAGCTTCTTCTCCTGCACTTCCCGTCTGTGGAACTCCCTTCCTCTTACTTGCTTCCCCGATGACTATAATCTTCAAATATTCAAGTGTAATGTCAATCGACGTTTGACATCCTGAGCTTGTTCCCCGACCTTCTCTGTATCCTTTCCTCAAACACACCTCTTCACTCTTGTTCCTAATCCTCTGTAACTCCTTCCGTGCTGGTGGCACTCTCGTCTTGCTTGTGGTGAATTGCCTTAAAAAACACACAAACAAAACAAAAAAAAACAAAAACAAAAAAAAACAAAATGCTGACCAATATTAGCTTCCATAACTTGCTTTGAAAACCAATTCATAGCGTCGGAACTTTTTTTTTTTTTTTTTTTTTTACAAGTCTTGTAGTGCAGTTGACTACAAAAGCAATACTAAATTGCTGAATAAATCTTATTGACCCTTCTAAGATTTCGCTAATATTGCACAAAGAATGGCAGCGAGAACTTTGCCGTTATCCTTATATATGTCTAGAATATATTTGTCTATTCAGTTTTTTCTTTTATGTGAAATTCTAAAGCAGCCCAATAATTTTCATAAGTCATTCGATTTTTGTTTTGAAGTTTTCCCTCCAAGTGGTCCTGTTTCCTCGACATAGTTTTCACATGGCTTTCAGAATATCAATGAAAGCTTTCCGACTGAGTTTATGAATCTTACATGAAAAAATTTTTTTCTTCATCCTCAGAAATCAAACACGTCAGATTTCAGAAACCCAAACAAAGTAATAAAAGAAAAAAAATTCTCTCGAGGCATAATGTGAATTTCAAATAGGAATATGTGTCATTAATTGCACTAAACATAAGCCGTTTCATTTACTAGTTCCGTATAAATCTTATGTGAATTTATTTATTGAGCTGTTTGGATTTAAGTTTGGAACATGGCCACCCGCATAGAGCGAAGGTGTACTAAATTTTCTATTCATAGATTTCAACTATTACCCAATAGAGCCAAGTAGAACATTTGCCATTGTTGAGTCCTCTGAAAGATCTATAGCCCAGCATGGAACCGAATCTTCCTTGTTTTTACGCTGACCGTATAGACTCGATATCGTGCGAGGTTTTGCAATCATTTTTTACGCAAAATGTAGTCGTTCTTACTATACACGGGAATTTTTACGAGGTTAAAAACCATGCGTTGCCGGTGACCGATTGAACTATACATGCTTAAATCTTTTCTGAATGGGTTAAAATTCGTGCATTTTCGGTGACCGAAGCCCTACATTGGAGGCCTATATTCTCAGGGTACTTTTGGCCATCTCTAAAAGAATGAAACTTAGGCTACGTAGGAAGCAGTCAATCAGTTATGTGCCATACATGATACACGCTTACGCGATCATGTATCTTTCGATATATGACTGACGAGGCAGATTTTTTCCCCTCAGTAGATTTCCATTTCTATCATTTTAGACCAGTTGCCAACCAACGCAGATCTGTCCTGCTATTTATCCATAGCTTTGGGGGGGGGGGAGAAGAAAAGGATTCATACTTGTTAGCACGTAAGTGAATGTAATGGATTCGAGTGGAATTCGAACTCGGTTCTCCGATACCTCAATACGAGCCGCTACCCATTACTTCACTGTAAGCAGTGCCAGGGTAAAAAAGCTAACGTTGTCAGGCATGGAAGATAAAAAATAAATCTTATACATGTTTCTGTATTAATGCAGGTTTCGCCATCGGATCTATCCTCGGACCTACGTTTTTTTTTAATTTTCATCAAACGAACTTCCTGAATCAGTTCTCAAATCTGTATCTATGCTGATAACATCACAACTTACTCCTGTCTTGATAGTAAGTTTGATCAGACCGATCAGTTCAAATTGGCAGCCGTTTTAAAGAAAAACCCAAACTGTTGTTAACTGGGACAAGGAGTGGCTTGTTAATTAAACAGTTGTGTATTAATCGCGCGGGTGAACAATTTTTTTTGCATTTCATGTTCATGCTGACCTCCCGAAGAGTGACTCCTTGAGACTTTTCGGGCTAACGTTTTCTGTTGATATGAAGTGGCAAGATTATATTGAATCAACGGATAAGTCTGCTGCTAGGAAAGTTGGTTCACTGTGTCGTGCTAGACAAATATTTATCACCAGAATCCAAGTGGAACATTCGTACATGCAGTGACTATTGGTACCACATCTAGTCTGGTGCTTCTATGCATTTAGATTTTTGATAGAATCCAGAAAGAATCTGCAATAGTAATGGTCCTGATCAGGCATCTAGACTTCAGTCACTTTTCCATCGTTGTAACATAGCTTCTTTGTGATATTTCTATAAATATTTTTTTATGGTAATTGTTCCGATGAGCTTTTCTCTTTGGTAAATAGAATTTAGGAATTTAAGCGCAGTACTAAATTGGCTACTAGGTCACATTTTTATTGTTGAAAAGGCTAGATGTCAACATGGGTTCTTCTCCCGCACTTCTCGGTACATGCATGTGTGTGTGTATATATATATATATATATATATATATATATATATATATATATATATATATAATCGTATCGTCACTACTAGAAGTGTTCTCAAAATCAAACTTAATACACGAATTGCAACTCCATACATAATTGTTTCTTTTGGTCATATCACAACACACACTTGCAGGCTAACACCTATATCAGCTACAACATCTGAATAAAGTCGGTGGTGTCTTTATTTTTAAGGCCAGATAGTTTCAACATTTGATGATCATTAGTAAGGTACTACCCGCTTTTGATAATTTTGCCTTTCGTTTTTCAGATGAGGAATTTTATCGGTTTTCTTCATTCGAAATGACACCCATGTCTTATTCCCGAGGATAACCAGAGAATGGCCGAATGCATTCAAACCAGCGACAGGAATTATGAAGATTTTCTGCATAGACTTGAACACGTCAGACGATACGAGAACGAGCATGAAAAACTCATCCCAGTGTGTTCGCGCCAGTGTGTCAGTATGTATGGAAAAATAGAGCATAATTCACCACTTAATGATAACTTGTTTTGATTAAATCACTTATCTATTTGTCCCTTGGGTTTTTTATTTATTTCATCTTTTCCAAGCCGCTTAGTCAGGTCTACGATTTCTCATTATGAAACCGCCCTCTGGTGTCACATGCAAGCAACACTCATCCCACACCAACAAGACCGATAATCGATCGTAACTGTCGGTCCAATATGTTCCTCCGCAAAGGTGGGGAGTGGAAGAGAATTTCCTCTTTTAAAAAGACTTCTTTGATTAAAGTCGTCTTGTTTGGCATTAACAGAAATCATTTTTTTCTCTTCTGTTTATTTGGTCAGACGTGAGGTAGGGTGAATTTTAGCAGGGCGTTTTTTTTTTTTATTATCATTATTAGAAAAGTTTGTATCGTGGCAATAAATTAGACTCTTTCTCTTATGAAACAGTCGTTACCAGGGAGCCTTTGTCTATTCATTCTCGTTAACAAAAACAGTCAGTTATATTTCAGTATTATCTCAATAGTATAAGATCAAACCAAAATGTGAGAGATTCTCATGATTAGAGGGACTACCAAACTCGTCAACTTTCCAATTAAAAAAAAAATAGTAATCACAAAACTAATATTACAACGTGTATATAAATTCTGCCATACAAGTTTATATAAGTTTGAACAAAAATTATGATATAGACGAAATAGCATTGAAAAATTATCAGCCTTACCAACTTTCGGACATATGAAGGTGACTTTCCTATTAATGGATCAATTATATCTCCCAGGAAGCGAATCAGAGGGTGACACACACAACCTTGGGAGCTAACAGTTGGCCCAAGCGGAATTTTGTGGAGAAACAAGCCGACCCCTTAAGATAAGACTGTAAGAACATCGTAAAGCCGTGACACGAGGGAAAATAGAAAAATCAGGCGTAACTGACCATATATGGAAGGAAAAAAGATCAACGCCTCCTGTGGGATGAGGCTGAAATAAAGAAAATCACTGAAAAATAAGGAATCAGCACATTCTAGGTCACGATTCCCTAAACAGACCAAACAGAAATAAATACAATATAGGAACAGGTAATACGGAGTGCTAGAGGAAAAACAATAACAAAAATTTTCAATATGAGCTCTGGTAAAAAGAAATATTTACAGAGACATTAAGCTTATAATCCCCAAAATTCATACACGGATCTCCTCAAGGGCAGAGTGGATAAAAGTTTTGATTGGATCCAGTGACTTGGCCCAAAGTACTGCGAGTTCAATACCTGGCTACTGCAGTGGTGAACAAAAACTTGGAGAGTTGAGCTAAAGGGAGATAACTGAGGCATGGGGCAAGAACAATCTACCTCGATGGACGAAATAACCTTCTTCTGAAACTGAGGAAAGCCGGATCGTACAACGACCGAAACGTCGGGAATATGGCAACATAGGGGCAATAGTCCGAACAATGTAAATAATTACAATACCTCATTTCAGAATACACTTTCTGTTTATATTTTTAGCTATCAAAATTTTAAATGTAGATATTTTTGAGTTATATTTTTAAATATTGTTTAAGGGATGCATTTTTTTTTTAATGTAAAGATTACTTAAAATTCTGAGTAAAAATGTATATACTTTTAAATGAATAACTTAAACGTTACTGCTTGTATCGCAAAGTACAACTGGAACACTCTAGGTTAGCGGTATTGAGGCCATAGACCTCATGATGACCCCGAGGTAACGTATGCTTTTGGGTGCCAATATTAATACAGTGTAACCCGGATATAAGAGAAACCCGGATATAAGAGAGATTTTCTCTGGTCCCAAATTAGAGCCTGTGTTAATGTATATAAATTAGACCAAACCCGGATATAAGAGAAACCCGGATATAAGAGACTTCTTCTCCGGTCCCGACAACTCTCTTATATCCGGGTTACACTGGAGTAGTAAACCAGGGCACATCAGTATTAGCTGGTGGTACCAATATTAATAGTAGTAAACCAGGGCACACCAGTATTAGCTGGTGGTACCATCAAACTTTGTTTTTTTTTCCTTCTTCACATTGCAAGAATAGCAGAAGCAACCTCTGCTCCAACCTTGAAGCCGGCTTCTTGATATTAACCGGCGAGCAGAATGGTATAAGGCCGAAGTAAGAGTGACATCCAAAATCTGACTATAATAAGTCAAGCATTAGTTGTAAATAAATGTTTCTACCCACCTCGCTCCGACATCGCAAAAAGAAAAAAAAATCTCTTCCCTATTGATTATGCTGTTCAGAAAATCTAATGACCAAACGAAAATCAAAACAGAAACTTAAATAAAAAAAAAAAAAGAAAAAAAAGAGTATCATTAACGATAAAAAGAAACAGCCGGTGTCTGTAGTGTAACCGGACTGAATTCTGATTCACGTGTCTTATCGCCGAATGTTTAAACGATGCGATAATTGAACTCCCTACCTCTCCTGCTCATTCAACTCGCTATTGGCACCTACGTGGCAAAGAAGACACTCTAAACCAGTGGTTCTCAAACCTGAAAAATGAAGAGTAAAAGTGATTCATGGGTATATAAAAAAAAAAAAAAAAATGAATCACATTTAGTCTTCATTATTTTTTTTAGGGTGGTGGACCTCCATAACCATTCGATTAAAAATAAAGCTAATTTTATTTTTTTTTACTAATAGATAATTTGATAGCGCTGTTACACTTTCGCAACCCCCACGAAAAAAGTAAATTTATAAATAAAGATAAGATAAATAAAGATTTAGGTACCTCCACGAAATCGCTAAAAAAAGAGCATAGCTTGATGAAAAAGACACCAAACTTGCTGAAAACAAAATTTTATCGTCTAAATGTTATTACTAAGATGAAAAACTAAAGGTTTTTTTAATTACTTTTAAAAAATTTCCCTTCTTTTTAGAACATTCGAAATTTTGATTTAAAAAACCTTGTTTCTCTTTGTACCGCCACGAGATCGCTAAAACAAAAAAAAAAAAAAAAAAAATGAGCATAGCATGATGAAAAAAACGCCAAACTTGACGAAAACAAAACTTTATCGTCTAAATGTTTGTTATTATTAAGAGGAAAGATCAAAAGTATTTTAGGGGTATTTTTTCCATTTTTAATCGTTCCTAGCACGTCCGAAATTTTCGTTAAAAATCTTGTTTTTTGAGTCAGCAAAAAATTGATTTTTTTTTCATTTTAAAAAAAAAAACTGAAATCTCACTTTGAAATTCTTTTAAATATCAATTATCATTTTTCAAAACTTATTTTAAGAAAATCAGAAATTATAATGTTTATTTAAAATATTTTGAACAAACTTAACTTAGCTTTTTGTACCGAAAAGATGTAATTTGAAAATAAAACAAAGCAGGTCAAAAACTTGACAGGTGATGGATGACATATTTACGGATTCCGTGACTAATTTGTTCTACGGAAGGGATGAAATGATATACACGTGAACAAATTATTTACCTCGTTATTTTTAAGGAAAACTTTCAGGCTCTAATTTTTTTTTGTTTGTTCTTTCACCTTTACGTTTACGATGCTTTATGGAAAATATATTCTAAAAAATTAAAAATAAGACTGTTAAATGATTTAATTTTATATTTTAAGTGAATCTAATTAATTTATAGATACCTTTCTTTATTTTAAAGTACATAAAATTTCAATTTTATGTACATTTTTTTTTTTTTATTTATTTTTGTATTTCCATTCATTTTATTATTAATTTTGATACAGTGAAACCCGGATATAAAATTTTATATCCCAAAAAGCCTGTGTTAATGTATATAAAATAGAAGACGGATATAAGAGATTTTCATTTAATTTCAAATTAGAGCATTAGAAAGTATATCTAATTAAACCCGGATATAAGAAACCCGGATATATAAGAATTTTCTCTTCCCAAATTAGAGCCTGTGTTAATGTATATAAAATAGACCAAACCCGGATATAAGAGAAACGGATTAAGCCACATTTTCTCTGTCCCAAATTTGTATTAATGTATATAAAATTACCAAATTTTGATATAAGAGAAACCCGGATATAAAGAGATTTTCTCTGGTCCCAAATTAGAGCCTGTGTTAATGTATATAAAATAGACCAAACCCGGATATAAGAGAAACCCGGATATAGAGAGATTTCTCTGGTCCCAAATTAGAGCCTCTGTTAATGTATATAAAATAGACCAAACCCGGATATAAGAGACTTCTTCTCCGGTCCCGACAACTCTCTTATATCCGGGTTACACTGTATTTCATTTATGGAAAATGTCCTAACTGAGATTAATATAAAAATAAGATCATATAATTTTCATAAGAGGATACTGATACTTGTAGGTACCCTTCTCAGTTGAAATTGAAAAATCAAATTAACTTCTCCGCACGTGTTTCGCAAAAGTAAAAGCCTTAACAGTGGAGAACAATGCATAACTCAAATAACGCAGCTTAATTGTATTCTAGTTGGTCTTCCGTACTTTATAATTACAGCCTGATTATAAACACAAAATCACATTTTTAATTACTACGTATCTTCTGATTAGTCAAAATGATACATTTTACAACGCGCTAAAAAAAACATCTATCTCATTAGGAAACTTAGGAAAGCCGATGCGGCTTTTAACTAATTTTATAATATTTTAACAACTTAAATGTAAAAATCTTTTATAATTAAGAAATAACAAATAATTGTATTAAAAATTCATTTTTCATCGAAAAAAAGTTTTGCTTTCAGAAAGTATTGTCCGTAACTAAAACTAAAAGCAAATAAAAGCATTTGAAATTAAATAATATCTTTGTTTTATTGAGTTTTGTATGTTACAATTCAGAGCTGATTTTCAGGTGGGGGGGATCCAATTAAAAACAACAACAAAAAAAAAAACATGATTTGCATTCCTCAAAGCCTTGTGCTTTTAACTATTGTAATCACTAAACCCGATGCGATCGAATTTCTAGAGTTTTCATAAAATTAGTTAGCGGGGGGAGTAATAAATATTTAAAAAAAATATTTCCGCCATGATTTTAATAAAAAACAAAACAAAAACATATTTATAATAATTTCGATCATCTGTGAATAGTTTCTGAAAGTTTCGTTAACATCCAACAATTTATATTTTTGCAAGATTTTCCAAATTAATGTGTTATACCAAAAAAAAACGTGCTAAAAATTGTCTGTTATTTACTAGTTCCGCTAAATAAATAAAGATAAATTTATAAAATGAAAAGAAACTGATTTTTAAAGCAGTGGATTTTTTAAAAAGTATCCTCATAAAATATAAAATAACAGTTGGATTGTTGCAATTATTAATAATTAAAATTTACTTTACAAACATTAGCAATGGTTTTACAAACCTTCTGTAAAAATGTGTTTCTGCTGTCAAAAGTTTTTAAAAAGAATGTCAGAAAGCTAAAGAAATGAAATGTATTAAAAATTAAAATCTACAAATTATAAAACAAATATTGAGAAAAAAAAGGGAAATCTATTTGTATTAGTATTTTTTTTAAAGTGAAATAAAGAATCAAAGACAAAAAAAAACAACAAAAAAAAAACATCGTTAGGTTGACTGTCATTGGGGGTGGGGAGATGTAATAGCGCCAAGTTTAGGAATTGTATTATAGAAATAGTAACTGCATATGCTTTATTTTGGAGTAAAACTAATTTAATTTTTATACTTGTATTTAACAACTAAATTCTGTGGAACATTTATTTATGTATATATATATATATATATATATATATATATATATATATATATATATATATCTCAGGGTCTTACCGGAAATATCACCTGGCTGCTGAAGAGGTTAATACTGTTAGTCTTCTTATATATATATATATATATATATATATATATATATATATATATATATATATATATATATAATCCTTCCTTTATATATTCTTTTCATGTTTTTTATTCGACTTTTACAATCAAAACATTCGATAAAATAAAAGTGACGCTAACTTACATCACCTGATCTCATTTTCTGCTAATTTTAGAGTTTTTCTATTTTTAGTATTTTAATATGGTGTAGATTAGCGTCAGGACATTCCCATTCTCAGGTATAACGACCGTTCCGAAGTAAAATTTTTCTATGGACCACTAAGATATGATTGCGGATCCCCAGTACTGTTACATGGACCCCCATTCGAGAACACACATATCACCCTCAACCGTAGAAAGTTCAGCGACAAACTCGTAAGGTAGCTACGTCCATTAGCCTTGAAAATACGAGGTCACCTCGCGCAGCCCAACTATCCAGACAACCAGTTCGTTTCTCGAACGAAACCGTGCTATCTTTGTTTAAACTGTGGCTAATGTTGTTCTGTGTTCAGTCCAGAATCGAACACTAAATATTCGACATCAGAGAGAAGCACAAGGTGATGGTTTTAGAATGCATAACTTCTCATACTAATTTATATATTAATCAAAGAAAAAACATCTTATTTGTTAATTCACCCCCAAATAATGAATGTATTGTAAAAAAGAAAGTAAATATTAATTCACCCAAAGAAATTATAAATTTTAAATCAAAGTTTTTTTTTTTTGACACTTTATAAATTTAAAAATCAAAATTTTCTTAGCTTGCCTCGCAACCCTCAGAATGAAAAATACCAAGAATCAAGAATTATTCACATTTTGGAAGTACGGATGATATTAGAACTACTTACAAGGATTTTTTTTAATTTAAAGAAAAAAAATTCTGTTTTTGACTTGTTTATCGCGATGAGTGCAAATGCAGACCCCCATCACATTTAGAAATAGTGCACCATAGTCGCCCACATTTGGGGTAATCGCAAAGTTCAACCGTATCGGAGTGCGATGGAAAAGACCTCGCTCTGAGAGAAGTTGGTGTAAATATGAATTTTTTTTTTTTTTTTATATTGAGGATATTAACAGAAAATGATCCGGAAAAAAATCAATATCGAATCAATAATAAATTAATAAAATGACAAATAATCATAATTTTTTCCTACCTCAAGATAGCATCTCTAAATTTCAAAAAGGCTGCTCCTTGAATGAAAAAGCAGACGTTCGACGTTCCTGGCTCAACGACAATGGTGTCCATTTTGTTCCAATAGAGAAAACATAAGCAGATCCACTTGCACGGAATGTTACATGATTTGATTTGGTCCTTATGGGTCATTGAATGCCAGAATTATTTTTCTTAGGAGATTCCATAATTTTTTTTTTTAATTTATTGCTGTTAATTTTTCTCTTACTTTTCCAATGTATTTTAGTATTTTTTTTTTTTTTTTTTTACTGTGAAAATGCATTCTTGGTATTCTTAGTACAAAAATGTATGTTTATATTTTCATAATGTTTTGATCCCAGTTTGGGAGATTTCACTATTTGCCCATGGCTGGGATCCAAAAGGTGTTACCACCTTAAGAATAGCAGAAAAAGTTTCTTCTCCGATCTTGAAGCCGGATTCCAAGTCCCCTCCTAAAGGATTTATCCGCACGCCCACATTGCAACAAAATATGACACACGGTCTGAATTTTGTGTGATTTTTTTTTATCGAATTCACCCTAAGCAAGGCTGTGAATTACTGGATGTGGATGAAACAGAAACATTAATAAGGAACGAGAAAAAAAAGAGACGAGTACCCCGGAAGATAGTCGATAGCGATTGATATGATTTCAGAAAGTCGTTCAAAAATTATTCCCTCTTTTGGGGAACGCCAGTCCCCTAACGAAGGAGAGGTAATGTCTGGGAGGATGGCCTCATGAGGCTGGAGCTGAAGTAAATTTAAACAACCCTTACTGGCTGGGCCAGACGGAATTATGGGAGATGGTA
>CAHIKZ030001273.1:55000-62500 GCA_903632075.3 Acanthosepion pharaonis
AAAAAAAAAAAAAAAAGTAAAATAGAAAAATGAAGAAAAAGAAAAAAAAAAGAAGAAAATGATGGTGTAAAAAAAAAAAGTAAAAAAGA
Source organism: Acanthosepion pharaonis (assembly GCA_903632075.3). Classification (NCBI taxonomy): domain Eukaryota; kingdom Metazoa; phylum Mollusca; class Cephalopoda; order Sepiida; family Sepiidae; genus Acanthosepion; species Acanthosepion pharaonis. Next base: position 55,090 of record CAHIKZ030001273.1, read on the forward strand.
AGAAAAAATGTACAAAAAAGAAAAAAAAAAAAGAAAAGTACAAAAAAAGAAAAAGTAAAAAAAGAAGAAAATGATGAATTGTACAAAAAAAGAAAAAGTAAAAAAGAAGAAAATGATGGTGTAAAAAAAAGAAAAAGTAAAAAAGAAGAAAATGATGAATGTACAAAAAAAAATAAAAAAGAATAAAAAATTACAAAAAAAAAAAAGTAAAAAAGAAGAAAATGATGGTGTACAAAAAAAAGAAAAAAGTAAAAAAAAAGAAAATGAGTACAAAAAAGAAAAGTAAAAAAGAAAAAATGATGGTGTAAAAAAAAAGAAAAATAAAAAAGAAGAAAATGATGTGTACAAAAAAAAAAGTAAAAAAAGTACAAAAAAAGAAAAAGTAAAAAAAGAAGAAAATGATGGTGTACAAAAAGAGAAAAAGTAAAAAAAGAAGAAAATGATGGTGTACAAAAAGAAAAAAGTAAAAAAAGAAGGTGTAAAAAAGAGAAAAAAAAGAAAAAATGATGGTAAAAAAAATAAGGTGCAAAAAAAAAAAAGTAAAAAAGAAGAAAATGATGGTGTACAAAAAGAAAAGTAAAAAAAGAAAAATGATGGTGTACAAAAAAAAAAGTAAAAAGAAAGAAAATGATTGTGTACAAAAAAAAAAAAGTAAAAAAAAAAGAAGAAAATGATGGTGTACAAAAAGAGAAAAAGTAAAAAAAGAAAAAAAAATGTAAAAAAAAAGAAAAAGTAAAAAAAAAAAAAAATGATGGTGTAAAAAAAAAGAAAAAAGTAAAAAAAGAAGAAAATGATGGTGTACAAAAAAAAGAAAAAGTAAAAAAAGAAGAAAATGATGGTGTACAAAAAAGAAAAAGTAAAAAAAGAAGAAAATGATGGTGTACAAAAAAGAGAAAAAGTAAAAAAAGAAGAAAATGATGGTGTACAAAAAAGAGAAAAAGTAAAAAAGAAGAAAATGATGGTGTACAAAAAAGAGAAAAAGTAAAAAAAAGAACAAAAATGAAATGTAAAAAAAAAGAAAAAAAAAAAAAACAAAAAAAAAAAGTAAAAAAAAAAAAAAAATGATGGTGTACAAAAAGAAGAAAAAGTAAAAAAGAAAAAATGATGGTGTACAAAAAGAAAAAAAGTAAAAAAAAAAATAAAAAAAGAAGAAAAAAATGATGGTACAAAAAAAAGAAAAAAAAAAAAAAAGAAAATGATGGTGTACAAAAAAGAAGAAAAAGTAAAAAAGAAAAAATGATGGTACAAAAAGAAAAAAAAGTAAAAAAAAGAAGAAAATGATGGTACAAAAAAAAAAAAAAAAAAAAGTAAAAAAGAAGAAAATGATGGTGTACAAAAAAAAAAAAGTAAAAAAAAAAAATGATGGTGTAAAAAAAAAAAAAAAGAAGAAAATGATGGTACAAAAAAAAATCTGATAAAATAAGAAAAGGTAGAAAGAGAGGAGAAAAAAATGATGAAGGTACAGAATTAAGGAGGAAAAGAATAAAAAGACGAAGAGGAAAAAGAAAATGAATGTGTAGTAAAAAAAGATGAAAAGAAGAAAAGGAAGAAGAGGAGGAAGGTGTAGAAAAAGAAAAAAAGGACGAAGAAGATGAAAGTGTAGAAAAAAGAAGAAGATGATGAAGGTGAGAAGAAAAAGAAGATGAAGTTGTAGAAAAAGAGAAGTAAAAGTAGGAAAAAGTAAGTAGATGAAGGTGTATAAAGAAAAAGAAGAAAATGATGATGATGATGATGATGCTGTTGAAAAAAGGAGAAAAAAGGAGAAAAAGAAGTATAGAAAAAAGGGGAGAATGTTATAGTGGAATACACCTATAGTTAATAGACTCTCCCACCTATAATAAGTATGAGTAACGAGTGGGTGAGTGAGTCAGACAGTCAGTCAGTCGAGGCCGTACGACAGTTAGTCGGATACTAAAGTATCAGCGACCACAACTAGATTTCTCTGCGTCATTACCAATTATATCAAGTTCCCAACGTTTTGTACGTCGAACCTATTTTAGGACCGACTTAGTACAAATACAAGCCTCCACTGTGAAATCACTTCACAACAGAGAAGAAGAAGAAAGAAGAAGTAAAAGCTGATAGAAGAAGAAAATAAAGACAACTAGATTGGCGTTAATGAAGTTGCTAAAGACAGACAAAAATGAATTGGCACATCGTTTGCGAAAGTTTTTAAACATGTCCCACTTTTATCAGCTTTTCTGACGTTTGTATGTAATGCACTGCTTATAAGAAGAACAGAAAATGGGAGATGGCAGCGACCGTCAATCAATCTGTACCATTCGAAAATCATGGTCTCCACCCAATTCTTCCTTCACGGTGAGGAATTCACACCTTTCCTGCTACCATCTCCTAACATTTCCATTTACTGCATTACATCTTTTCTTTCTTATTTGTTAGAGTAAATTTGATATTTCTATTCTATTCCAAATAAATCTGTCTTTCTATTCACATGTACCTGTTCACATTTCTCTAAGTTCATATGTATGTATCTCTGTTCAAAATCCATCTAAGTAAAAACAAAAATAATTAGTAAATATTTTGATAATAATAATTAGTGATGTATTTATAATATTTTGTAATATTTCCCTGTAGTAAAACCAGTTAGCAGGCAATAAAATAGTTAAAATAGTTTCCCAATGCATTCCTAAAAGAAAATTAATTTACAATGCACTCGCTCCTATAGTAAAATCAAATCATTTACAATACATTCGTAAAGTAAATCTCATTTTCCAGTGCGTTTCGTTTAATAAAAATCATTTGTAATAAATTCCTAGAGTAATAATTAGCATTCTTAGCATTCCTACAGCAAAAATCATTTTTTATTGCATTCCTATTGTAAAAATCATTTTTCAATGTTTTCTTATAGTAAAAATCATTTTTGCAATGTAAAATCATTATAGAAAATTCTATAAAAAAAATTTTCCAACGCATTCCTATAGTAAAAATCATTTATCAATGCATTCTTATACTAAAAATCATTTTCCTAAAAAAAAAATCGCAAAAATTATTTCCAATGCATTTCTATTGCAAAAATCATTTTCAAACACTTCTCTTGTGAAATTAATTTAAAATATGTTTTTACATAAATATCAAACACATAACCCCGCACACATATACACACACACGTAGTTGGAAACTTATTGAGGATTGAACGTGTGATACTACCACGCTGGTCCTTGTGATGAACTTGTTAACATTCATCCAATAATAAAAGGATTGTTTTGGGATTGGAATTTGTGATTTTCATATAAAGAATTCATGAATGATCTTGAGAAAGTTGGTTTTGCAAACTCTCGGCGATGTAGTGAGTTTATTCCTCCTTAAGTGACTCTTGGATAAATAAAGGGTACTTCTCTAAAATGGATGAGGTGTTGATTACTCTCATTGCTACTGTGATGTCACGTGTTACTTCGGGGGTCACTAGAAGGTGACCTCAAAGCCAACAAAATCATAATCGGGCATTAAATGATGTCAGTGGGTGCACTGACACAAAAAAAGAAATGAACCCAGCTTAAAATGTCAAATGACAGCAATATTTATAAAAGCCCGACCCCTGAGCAGGACGGTAGGATTCATCTCTCGAAACGTTATTAACTTGGCTTTTGGGGTACTGAAAGTTACAAGCCAGTTTTTTTTTCCCCAGTGGGACTGTTAGTATTAGGTCAGATGAGAGATTATCTACACTGAGTGGTTCTTGAGGCTTGGAGTGAATGGTAGTATATAAAACAGAAAGAAAAATCAGTGTTCGTATTAGAAAGAAAACCTTTTTGAAAAAGACACGCGTGCCAATTATTTATTTAACGACTGACTGGTTCTCATTTAGTGATTTTATAATGATTTTTATTATTTTGGCTTTATTTATTTTATTTTAAACAAAGTTTTTTGTTTTATTTTATTTATGATATTTATATGGTATTATATTTTTATTTATTAATAATAATTCCCCTACAAGCTAAGTGATTATAATCTAATCATGAAATAATCTTATTCGCTTGAATTAATTATAAAGTTTGAATTTTCGTATTTAGATTTCGATATTAAATAACTAATACGGGTTGATATGCCGCTTAAAAAACAAACAAACAAACGAAAAACGTTATTTAGTGAGTATCACTAATTTGCATATTAGCATTAAAATGAATATTTGAAAAAACAACAACAAAAAAAACCCCCAAAAAACAACAAAATTTAATCTTTGTGATCTTTATAAATAACCGGTTTCTTTTGTTTATAGATTTTAAAATAAAATTGTCCATTTCTTCAAATGTGAAACATGTAATGGTTTTAATGGATTAATTGATATAAAAGCAAAAAAGAAAGAAAATTCCGAAGTTGCCTACAGTATTTTAGTTGAACTAATAATTAACTGCGTTATTATTGGGATATTAATTTCGTAGAAAATAAAATCATATACAGTTGTTAATTACACACTTGGGTGTATGAGAACGTTTGGTGATCAATTTAGAAGAAAGATATACATTTTTTTTTAATTTCACATGCACGCGTGGCTAACGACTTGAACATTCTAAATTAATTTTTCTACTTTTTAAACAATCGCAATTACTTGATTTCCCTTGTAATTTGTAATTGAAGTCATATTTTTTAAACTAGCAGAATACACGTCTAACGGCCAGAGAAAAGTAATTTCCTATCATTTCTAAATTATATCCCCTCAAGGCATGAGAAATGTGCTCCTGAACTGACTTCTCTTCTCTCCAACCTTTACTAAAAGATAGACAGATAGAAATAAATAGAGACATCTACCTTATATATATATATATATATATATATATATATATATGTGTGTGTGTGTGTGTGTGTGTGTGTGTGTGTGTGTATATATATAATATTACTAGGATCCACTCAGATTATATACCAATGAATCGATTACCTGTACTATATGTAGATCATGATGCTGATAATGATGATGATGAACTCTCCCATCGTTTTCGACGTATGATTGTCTTTCAGTTCAGTTTTGAATCCTGTACCTGTCCCCGTCGCCTTAACTCTCTCGCCAGTCGACTTGTTGCTCAGGTGGAATAGCAAAGAAGAAACACAGAACTGAACTGCAGACTATCCACAGAAAAAATTTGTTTAGAGTGGTGAAGGTTTGTGCAGAATATATATATATCCTTGTTATCAGCACTTCCAATAAGTGTAGCTGGTTTTGCACAAACCTTCACCACTCTAAACAAATCTCTCTCTCTCTCTCTCTCTATATATATATATATATATATATATCAAGGCAAATGTCAGTGTTTTATTTTGTGAAAAGTATTTCTATACAAAGTAAAAATGTTACTGAATTTTCAAAATCATTTTTGGTATAGCAGTGCTCATGAATATTCATCAGGTTAGCGGAAAAGTCAGACATGTTTATGGACGTGAGGTGATAAACTTTCATGCCTAAAAAAACGAAAGTAAGTTGGAGATTTCTTTTATGACTATTTATGAGCACACACTTTATATTTTTTAAAGAAAATAACACGTTTTGCTCTTGTTTATAAATACTTGTCACAAAATTAAATCCTTATATTTGCCTTGATAAAGTCACTCCGCTAAGATAAGTTTTCCTTTTGCTTTATTCACATTGTCTTTTTGCATATAAACTCTTATATATCTTTTGCATATATATCTTATTTATATATATATACGAGAATTGCTTGATTTCCCTTGTAATTGAAGTCATATTTTTAAAACTAGTAGAATACCCGTCCAACGGACAGAGAAAAGATGTAACGGTAGTTCTTTTTAACTTAGGTACCTCTACGGAATCGCTAAAAAATAGAGCATAGTCTGATGAAAAAGACGCCAAAATTTACGAAAACAAAATTTTATCGTCAAAATGCTTATGTTTTTATGAAGAGGATAGACCAAATTTTTTTTAATTATTTTTCAAAATTTTTCCATCTTTTTTAGAATATTCTAAATTTTGATTTAAAAACCTTGTTTATCTTTTTTTGCTATAAGGAATACTAAATAACATAGATAATTTTAGCGCGTTTTTTGGTATTATACCTATTAATTTGGAAAATCTTGTAAAAATAAAAATAATTGTCAGATATTAATGAAACTTTCAGAAAATATTCACAAATGATCGAAATTATTATGAATATGTTTTTTTTTTATTAAAGTCATGGCAGAAATATTTTTTTATTTTTATTAACACCCCATATCTAATTTTATGAAAAACTCAAAAAATTCCATACCATCGGTTTTTAGTGATTACAATATTTAAAAGCACAAGGCTTTGAAGAATGTAAATCACTTTTTTTTTTTTTTTTTAATGAACCCATTACCTGAAAATCAGCTCTGAATTGTAACATACAAAACTCAATAAAAACAAATATACTATTTAATCTCAAACGCTTTTATTTGTTTTTATTGACATATGAATATAGACAATATTTTCTGAAAGCAAAAAATTTTTTCAATGAAAATTGAATTTTTAATACAATTATTTCTCATTTCTTTAATTTTAAATCGAAATTTTAACACTTTTTTCATTAAATTTTTAAAAAAAATTATAAAAATAAATAACAGCACCATCTACCTTTGTACTTCTCTTTCTTAGCTCGTCATTGTCTAGGGATTTGAAAATTGTATAATTTGGACCAATCCGATGATCCCAACTTATGAAGAAATGTAATTATGTTTTGATAAAAAGCGCTTAAATGGTTTGTCATGAAAAAAAGTACGGAAGGTCACAAACATCACGTGGCTTGTTTTAAGCGTAGATTTCATTATTTATAGTATTTATTATCTCTATAGATAGTATCAACAAAGTTATGTTTTAAGTTCCAGTAATAATAAAATAACAAAATAAAGGAAATTGGAATGCTAATTTTTGTTTTTTATTATCTACTAATTACAGGGGTAGTACATAAGCTGATTCACGTAAAAAAAAAAAACGTTACGTCACGTATCACGTATTATCCGTATGATAACGCGAATCTCACGTTAGCTGTCGATATGTGATGACAGGCATCACTCAGCACTTGAAAAATGGCAACACAGTTCAGATCGCCTACTTTTTATTTCGAACAATTTTTTTATTCGAAAAAAGTAAGTAAAAGCTTCTTTCAAAATATTTTAAATAATCTTTAAATTTGCTAATTTTAGTCAAATAAATTTTGAAAAACGTAGAATTGATTTTTGGAATAATTATAAACAAGTATTTTAACTTGTTTACAAAATTAGAAAAAAATGGCTGATAGCTACTTTTTTTAAGTAATTTTGATGACAGAAATAAACAACTTTTTTAAATAAAATTTCGGACCTGATAAGAATGAGTAAAAAATTTTTAAAAATAATCAAAAAATACTTTGGTGTTTCTTCTTAAGAATGATATATATATATTTAAGCCGATAAAAATTTATTACATCGTTTTTTTTCATGCTATATT
>CAHIKZ030001273.1:67500-137500 GCA_903632075.3 Acanthosepion pharaonis
ATATATATATATATGTCTTAAATATATATATATATATATATCAATATCTCTCTCTCTATATATATATGTGTCTCTCTCTCTCTCTCTCTCTATATATATATATGTCTCAATATATATATGTATGTCTGTCTCAATATATATATATATATATATATGGCTAGTGTCTCTCTCTCTCTCTCTCTATATATATATATATATATATATATATATATATATATATATATTGAGACGCTAGCCATATTTTTCTGTATGTTATGTGCTGTATAGCAAACACACTGGCAAGTACCATATATTGTATTGGTATAACTTAGCAAACATTGAAAATCCATCAGATCTACAGACAAATGAAAGTCAACATCAAGTATAAAATACTAATAGCATAGATTACACAGCATAACAAGTAATTTTTTTATAGTACTGCATATCATATGTTATTGTAAAACACTGTATCACGTGTCTGCCATTTGCCTCAGTGACGTTAACAAGTGAACAATACGTGTTGCAGCATTAATAGAATACTAAATTTGTATTACTATTTTATTATTTTATATTAATTTCTCGGTTAAATGTGCCAATTATGTTCATACCAAACACAAGTTTCAGTGCAATATATTTGTGGTAGCTTGTTGGAATGGTGTACAGTAATTGTTAGTAGTCCTGTCCCACTTGTTGACAACTCAATGGTAAATGTTTGCATTTTATACGTATGTTGACAGCTAGTTTTTGAAAGAGGTTTTTAGGCTTAATTAACGACGTAATTAACGGTATATATATATTCTCTATATTTAAGGTGTTAACCACGAGCGACAGAAGATAAAGATTGAACCTGGCCTTAGGATCCTTCATATTTCAGAGCGAAACTTGAGTAGCGTTGGTTTTATTTTTAGTCTTCATTTATCTTACATTTTATAGGCTCTCGTTGTTATATATATATATATATATATATATATATATATATATATATATATATATATATATATATACATAAATAAAAGTGAACATAGAAGTCAACACTTAGCAGGCGACAGTCTGTTTCATGCTATATGCAATCGTCAGGACGTGGCTGACGATTGCATCTATGTTCACTTTTATATTTACACACGCTCTATCTCTGATATTGAGCACTTTATCCCATAAATATAGCACACCTTAAGACTATATTTCTTCCTATATATATATATATATATATATATATATATATAGAGAGAGAGAGAGAGAGAGAGAGAGAGAGAAAGAAATAAAGCTCGGATCGAGGAATCGGAGAGCAGTGTTCGAATTTCAGTCGAATCCATTACATTCACTTACGTGCTACTACCCTTGGGAAAGGTATGATTACTCTTCTTCTCCCCCTAGCTATGGGTAAATAGCTGGACAAACTGGGTTCTATAGACTTGGATGACAATTGGACTAGGAGAAGAAAACCTCTGAATTGAAAACCTACGGAGTGTTGTTTGGAGACCTTGTATTCGGCCCTTCAAAAAGTGGCGTTGGTTCTGCACAAAACTTTCACCACTATAATCAAATCATATGTGCTTGTATCTGGGTTGTCGGTTCCTAGGAACTGAGCTGCTTGACCCTCATACATCGAATACGACAGGAGAGTCCACTATATATATATATATATATATATATATATATATATATATATATATATTATACACAGGGTGCGATTGGTAAATTGTCGATGTTTTATATTTTTAATTTCGCGCATTCGCCTTGTTTGTTTTTGATTTTGTTGACTGCATAGTATAGTAGGGTCAGTTGGACACCATCTGTGAGAGAAAGAACACCATGACGCAATTCACTCCGCCAGAAATTTGGAAACGGCATAATGTACTGCTTGGCATTCGTGCCGGAAGCACTAATACGAAGATTTCGGAGTGTTTGGGTGTCACTCTGAGGACAGTCAATCTCATTGTACCACCAATGATGAACTAAGGCAAGATTTATGGCAGTATTCACCAACTTAAACAAGGAGACCGCCCAGAAGAGATGCGGGAGATTCCGAAGTCGTCTCGCGGCTGTGGTTGAAGCCAACTGCGATTTTTCTGAATAAATCTACTCTTTAGTATTTCACGATATTTTTGTGCAATTTTGGTAAATATATCTGCTAAAATAAGATGCCATTGTTATTTTCATTTTTACGTAATTTACACGACAATTTATCCATCGCAACCTGTATATAGTCCGTCAAAAATGCATACGCACTCCAGGAAGGGGAATAAAAACTTGTATACTAAATTTATTCAAACATCACGAGATTAATATAAGTTACTTTTGGACTCTACACTTACAAGAGGTCCTGAAAATGGTGACCTTTAGCTTCCAGATATTTATTAGTATGGCAAACTACAGCTTGTTCAAATTTTGGCCAAAGTGTTCACTGGGATTGCTGCATATGCATTTTCAATTTGCATGTCTAAGCGCCGTTAATGCCGTCAGTTTTCTGCGATGCACAGCATCCTTTAGGGTCCACCGTAGGTAAAAGTCTAAAAACTTTACTGAATTTTGTATATATTTATTACACACTCGGTATGTATATATTTTTTTTTTCTAAGGTAATGCATCTTTATTTATCAATCCGACAGATTTTTATCAGTTTAAACGTTATTTTTTAGAGGATACTCATATTTGAGTAGACGCTCGATTTATTTATTAAAATGTATATTTAGTTATTTTCGTTTACCGGGCTGAGTATTCGAGAAATCTTATTGAATAAAAAACAAGCACTGTCCGATAAACTTCAAACCTGCATCCTTCTGGGCAGAGGGAGACCCTCGTTAGAACCTAAGTGCTTTAACCAACTTTTGTGACGTACGGTGGCCGTTAAAAATTAAGTATAACTCAACACTTCAATGTTAAAATAAAATAGTATTTAATTACAACTGCAAATAAATACTTAACAAGAACAAAGAATTAAAAATCAACCAAAGATAATTTACCATTTCAGTTGATACCTTGTTGGTACCGCGGCTCGACTTAACGTCCGGTAAATCCGAAATCAAAGCTCAAATCATGAACGCCCAGTAATTCACACCAATTCGACTGGATAGACATATATCCTCCTTTACGGTAGCGAATGTTGGACGGTCTCCTCAAAGATGAAGAAGAGACTCGAGGCGGCGGAGAAATGGTTCTACAGAAGGATGCTAAAGATATCATGGACCGAGCGTGTGAACAACGATGAGGTTTTGGAGAGGATGCAAACAAGGAGGAAGTTTATATTTAACATTAGGAAGAGGTAGCTGAAATTTCTAGAACACATAATGAGAAAGGAGGGCTTGGAGAATCTGATACTCACAGGTCGAATAGAGGGAAAGAGAGACAAGGGAAAACAACGCATGGCATACCTAGCGGACTAGTAGATGACAAAACAGGGCCTGTGGGAAGTAGCAAAAGGACAAAACCTATTGACAGCTACATGGGATAGGGGGGAGTGGAGAGTTATAATCGCCTACGTCCTGAAGGGACACGAGACATAAGAAGAAAGTTCCACTCAATAGTCACTCAATAATCACTGGAGTCAGTAGCCTGACGCACAACATATTTATGTCCAGAGTGTCACGATCGAATCTCAATGTCTGTAGTTAATCATTTTCTTCCTATATGACACCGACTCGACCACTGAAATGTGACTTTAAGGAAAATTCTTCTCGTCATAGATTTCTCTAATTTTTCATATCTGCTCAGTATCGGATTCAAACGTAAACAAAGTAATTTTCCCAAGATTTAATGGATTTTTATTTATCAATACGACAGGATTTTATCACTTTAAATGATATATATGTTAAATGCATTCTGTTATTCTTTGTTGAGTGAATCTAGGATTCTGAAAGAACAGAATATATATCAAAATCATTCTGTTATTCTTTGTTGAGTGAATATAGGATTCTGAAAGAACAGAATATATATTAAACTCATTCTGTTATTCTATGTTGAGTGAATATAGGATTCTGAAAGAAAAGAATATATATTAACTCTATTCTGTTATTCTTTGTTGAGTGAATATAGGATTCTGAAAGAAAAGAATAAATATTAAGCTCATTCTGTTATTGACTGAATATAGGATTCTGAAAGAAAAGAATTTATATTAAACTCATTCTTTTATTCTTTGTTGAGTGAATATAGGATTCTGAAACAACAGAATATATATTAAACACATTCTGTTATTCTTTGTCGAATGAATATAGTATTCTGAAAGAAAAGAATATATATTAAAATCTTTCTGTAATTCTCTGTTGAATGAATATAGGATTCTGAAAGTACAGAATATATGTTAAACTCATTCTGTTTTCTTTGTCGAATGAATATAGTATTCTGAAAGAAAAGAATATATATTAAAATCTTTCTGTAATTCTCTTTTGAATGAATATAGGATTCTGAAAGTACAGAATATATGTTAAACTCATTCTGTTATTCTTTGTTGAGTGAATATTGGATTCTGGAAGAAATAGAATATATGTTAAACTTGTCGCTGGTTGAACGGCCTCGATTTAACCCGTACTTTTTTTTTTTTACTTTACAAATGTGCTAACAAGAAATAAGCAAACAAGAAAAATAACATTCACCAAGAAAAGCACTTATATTGCAATTATATACAAAGTTGAATAATATAATGACTCATGGAATTTATAGTGAATTACAGAATTTAAAGTTGATGTTTTATACACCAAAATATTCTTTTTTGTGCCAAGTAAAAATGTCTTTGTTTAGTGTGTTCAAAATGTATGCAAATAATATCGGATTTGTAATGAAAAAATCAATTTGGAGTCAAACTGTTTTTAAATAAATCTTTCTAGTTAAGAATTTTAATATTAAGAATGTGGTAAGAATTGTCTACTTTATCTGTAAAATTGTTTAAAATAATTTTTTATCTGCAATAAGATAATAGTTTAAAATTACTTGACGAAAGTAGATTCCAGTTGAAAGGAAAGTTTTCAAAGAAGAAAGTTTTGTTCTTCCACAAAAGGTTCGGCGTAGATAATTCTTGAAAGTTTGTTGAGTGAGGGAAATACTTGAACAGAAATTGAAGATCAAAAGTTGTGATTCGTGTTTAAAGAGAAACTTTTAAACTTTACACTTCTGAGTTGATTTGATATAAATTATCGAGAAATCCTTACTGACGAATCTGTTGAATAAAATGAGATGAGAGTGAGTGTGTTGAAAATTATATTTGTTCTGGCGAAGAGCTGTTTGCTGCTGAAAATCTTGCTGTTATGTCTATTTGTTATTTAGTCAGTTTGACACTTTTTGACATTATGTATATTTGTTATTTAGTCAGTTTGACACTTTTTGACATTATCTTAATTTGACACTTTTTGACATTATCTCAATTTGTTATTTAGTCAGTTTGACACTTTTTGACATTATGTCTATTTGTTATTTAGTCAGTTTGACACTTTGTCCATTCGACACTTTACCCTACTTCCGATTTCTCGAATATTCAGGCCGGTACACAAAATAAATATAATGTTTAATAAATAAATGGAGTGTCTACCCAAATATGAGTATCCACTAAAAATAACGTTTCAATATGATATATATATATATATATATATATATATATATATATATATATATATATATATATATATCAACAGATACTATGTGCGCGAGGGCTTAAAATTAGAGAGGAGGTTTGATTTGAATTTGATTTTAGTGCTGCTTTTGTTTGTGAGCGTTTCATAAAATCAGTTGGAACTGGAGTGCATAATGGACGAAAGAAGACGAAAGGACCCGAAGAAAACCGAATTGGTCTGAACTTATTTATATGCAAATGAATTCCCATCACTTCCTTTGAAGTTAGCTAAATTCCTGGAGGAGAAAATATGCCGGAGGAAAGTAAAAGTCGGTTGCTTTCTGCAAAGACGCTAAAATAAAAGCAAGGAAGTTTGTTTGTATATGTATATATATTTTTTTCATATGAAATTTGTTTAACTCTACGTTCACAAATATTAAAGCTCCTTTTAACTCCAAAGTCGTATTCGCCACGTGACATTAAATTCTATTTCTTAATTCAGTTATTTTCTTTAAGTTTTAAACTAGGTACCTCCAAATATTTTCTTAGAAAAAATGCATACAATAATGAAAAAAGGCCCCAAACTTGATAAAAAACAAAGTTTTATCGTCAAAATATTTATGTTATTATTAAGATGAAAGACCAAAGTATTTTTGATTATTTTATTAAATATTTTAAACCTTTCTAACATAATCAAAATTTTGGTTAAAAATCATGTTTTTTTTCTTTAGCAGGTGGGCCAAAGACAAGTACAGGGAATTTTAGCATTTTTTTTTGGCGTTAAAAACACATTGTTTTGGAAATTCTTGCAAAAATCAGATAATTGTTAGATTTTAATTAAATTTTCAGGATTTATTCACAAATGAATGAAATTATATTTGATAAATTTTTTTTAGAAAATCTTGGTAAAAATATTTTCTTTTTACATTTGTTACACCCCTCTACACGCACACATTTATTTAATTTCATGAAATTTCGAGAAATTAAAATTTCACTCCTTTCGTTAGTTAAAATTAGGACTCACTGGAAAATTTCAATCGTCAGTTTGTTTTTGTCAAACACAAACACCATTTACCGAAAATCTGCTCTGAATCGTAAAATAATAAATGCAATAAAACTATGACATTATTTAATTAGAAAAGCTTTTAATTGCTTTTATAGATAAGGTATATTAAGAACATTATTGTCTTAAGAATTATTTGATGAATAATGAATTTTTACAAGAATTCTTTTCGTTATTTTACTTTTTTTAAAATTCCGCATTAATTTAATTTTTTTAGATGATATTATTATTTCAGCCTTTTAAATAATATTATTATTAAGTGTAAATTATATTTACTAATCATAAATGGAAAAACTTTATACAAATCATCAAATACCAATATTTTTAAAAGAATTTTGAATTTGTTTTGTATGTGTATAAACGTGGCGATTTTTGTAAATGCGGACCATCATGAGCTACAACATCAGAAAATAAAAGCGATAACTATAATACATCTAAAATCAACATTTCTAAAATTCAATAAAACATTAGATTACGAGAATATTTTCCTGAATTTTTAAGATTACTGAGTACTTAAAAATTATAGAAAAAAAGGCAACTCACGTCATGTTCTTAAATTCTTTAGCGTCCTGGGTATGACGATAAAATTGTAGCGAAGAAAACTGCGAATTACCTCGTCACATCAAGCAACAGCGTGTCGCGTGTATTTTAGGTATTTACTCTGTCTCCCCACTATGACGAGTTGTGACACAGGCTCTTTTTTTTTTTTAAGGTGGATACCCGAGCCCGTACAGCCGTGCAAGGAACAAAAATTGCCCCCGCAACCGTCGGTTGCACTGGCCTCGGCGTGAGCACCGATCTTCTCTCTGGTCCAATGAGAGGGCGCGGCCTCAGTCTGCTATTCCCCTGATGGGTACCTCTCAGTATAATTCTCTTAGTGGTGACTCTGTCCTTTGACGGAATCGCTCCTGAGTGCACACTGCCCAAAGACAGAGACGCAACTGAGAGGTGATAAATAAACGTGTTACAAACCCTTCGAGTGAGGGATTTGTATGCTGTGTCGCGTGTATCCTACGTGAAAAAATGTGACGAAAAAGAAAGTTACTTGCCGAAAAAAGGGGTACGTATTCTGCATGATATGCTGAAGACGGAATATTTAGACTAGAAACAAGCCAGTCGCAGGAGTCAGCATAAAATTATTTTGATATGCTAATATTGTGCGTCCTCTCTCATTTGTCGACGAAAGAAAAAAATGCTCGGTCGATAAAGTAGTTGGTATTTTCGAATCAGGGATCAAAGACAAAATTCGTGTATTTGGCTACCGCGTTAATCGGGGCGTGAGTCATTTTTCTGACTGGTTACGTGCATTGTGATCTGTAACTTAGTACCTGCGAATCGAGATTTTGACATTTCTTTCTGCCCCTGATATTCGAATTTGAACTTGCAATTTGTTCTCTTCGTTGTGGAAGTAATCTGCAACAAATATTTTCCTTTTCAATCCAAGAACCCTTACAAAACTACATCCGTGTCCTGGGTATAGAGATAAACAACACCCAGCAGAAAAGCTTCTGATCAGAAGGTTTTGAGGAGCGTTGAACCCCCTCTAAATTGCTGGTATTCCTAGGTACACCTTGACCCGGGGTGGTAGTACCTGTTAGGGACTCAACTATGGGAAAATAGTTAACCCTTAAACAAAAGCAAAACACTATGAATGTATAAAAAAATGTTGATATGACGTAAAACAAAATAAACCAGATAGATCTATTGTTGTTCTACGGAGACTCTGTCATAAGGCTGTCAGCACGTCAACAGAGCTACTGTCAGATTACAAATGCATTTCTGAGATATTTCAAACGAAGAACAACAGTACTAACATTAGTGTGTACTACCCCCTATCCGCCAACTGAGGGGAGTCTGACTTGGGCCCCGGGGCAGTGCTTTGTAATCCTCGCTATCTTATCAACAATTTATTATTTTTTTTTTTTTACCTAGATTTATATACAATTGAAACTAAACACAAATGATTTTTAAAGGATGAAAATTTTTCGGATTTTGACGTCATTATTTTTCCCTCCACCAAATCCGTGAATTTGTTTTGCTCAGGTTGTCTAAAAAAATGCATAAAATTCATGTTTTTTTTTATCCATAATTTTGAATGTGCTAAAATTATTTAACAAGAAAAATCTCAAGTTGGTGCTAAAATTACCGTAAAACTGTTGATTTAAGATGGAATGATTTATTACGGCATGTCTCTAATTTAAATTTAGATACATTGTATTTTATTTTCAGTTTTTCCAGTTGAATTGTTCACCTATATCGGATATGATCCATTATTGTACATACAGTGGGCTATGATAAGTTTTTAGCCACCCTTGATTACAGCAATTTTAGCTTCTATGATAACGTCTCTTTTTTTTAGACAATACTATGTTAGTATCAAGCTACTCTCATCTATGAACGATAGTTGAGTTATATTTTGCAATTTAAAGTTCGTGGAAGTAAGGAACTTGGTGAATTTCAACGAGGGCAAATAATAGGATGGCATCAATGTGGCAAATAGAGAAATTGCTAGGTTCTTCCAGGTTAATCCTCAAAAGGTTAATAATATTATCAAGAAATTTAATGAAGAAGGCCATTGTCTTGTGGAACAACTTTCAGGAAGACCAAGCATCGTGTCTGAGCGAACGAAACGGACGCTGAAGACAGAGGTCATCAGAAACCGTCGTCAGAGCGTCAAAGATGTCGCCAACAACTTGGGAATGTCGCCATATGCAGTGAGAAAGACTCTGAAAGAGCGAGACTATCAAAGAAGAGTTGCAAGAAAGAAGCCCTTGATTTCACAGATTAACAAGAACAGGAGTATGAAATGGGCGAGAGAATTCGAGAGCAAAGATTACGAATTTTGGCAGTCTGTAATTTGGTCAGATGAAAGTAAATTCTGCCAATATACGAATTCAGGACAAGTTTATGTTTGGAGAAATCAGAATGAGACTCGGAACACTGAATGTCTGAAGGTGACTGTTAAACATGGAGGGATTGGACTAATGGTGTGGGACGCTGTCTGGTTTGGAGGGAAATCTGAGCTGATTCTTGTTGACGAGCGGTTGAATGGTCCAAAATACTGTCAAATATTAGAGAAAGGACTACTCCCACTATTTTAAACTAATCAGATTGACAAGAATGTCTACCTTTTTCAAGAAGACGGAGCGCCATGTCTTACGAACAGAGAAGCAAAGGCCTGGAATGAATCGCAAGGAATCAAGTCACTGTCATGGGTAGCCCAAAATCCTGACATGGATCCAATAGAGCACGTTTGGGAGCACCTTGACTGAAAACTTCAAGAGCGTGCAATCAAAATCATGTCAGTGGCAAACTTTTAAGGAAACATTGCTAAAGAAGTGTCAAAATCTGGATCAGACGATTGTTGATAACTTGATCAAATCGATGAAAAATCGAATACAAACACTGAAACTAGCAAATGGAGGACCTAACCCATAATAGTTTCAGATACTGTTTATGTTGAGTTGGGATTACGTAATTAAATTTAGAAATTGGATGTAGCTTATTTCTCCTGGCTAAAAACTTTTCTTAGGCCACTGTAATTAGGTTACAATAAAATTTGTATTTTGTATGAATATTACCTTATGAAAATTTAGGTGTACCAGAATGGGAGGTCCCATATCATAGATTCGTCGAGTGTGTAAATTACTATAAAGTAGTTTGTAACATATTTTTTTTATTATCATTTGTCAGTTGTGTCTCTGTCATTGAGCAGAGTGCGCTCAGGGACAAGGGATAATCGCAAGTGAGGAAAATTATATTGAAAGGTGACCAGCCTTGGGGAACAGCTGCCCGTGGCCGCGCCCTCTCATTGCACCAGAGTGAGGGGTCGGTGCTCACACCGAGGTCAGGGCAACCGACGGTTGTGGGGGCTGCGGGCAATTTTTGTTCCTAGCCCGGGTGTACGCGCTCGGGTATCCATCTTAAAAACTGACCTTGTGTCACAACTCGTCTTGTAGGGAGTAAATATCTAGATTCATCGAGTATATAATAGATTCTGGTGTGGGGGGGAGCCTCTTAATTCCGGATTCGTATTTAATTTTTTATAATTAAATCAAGGATTTTACGATGGGTATTAATTAAAAACAATTTCGGTCTATTGATTTTAATGATTTAATAAAACATGTATTAATGAAAGATTATTGCCTGAATACACGGATATATACTTGTGCAGACGTGTGTGTGTGTATGTGCGTAAAGTATAGAAAAGAAAGAGAGAGATGAAGGGAGAAAGATTTTGGAAGGAAATGAAAAAAAATGAAGAAAGGAAAAAGAGACAGAAATAGAAATGTAAGAGAAAGCATGAAAGAAAGAGAGAAGAGAAAATAATGAGAATCTTGGGAGCGAGAGAGAGAGAGAGAGAGAAAGAGAAATAGGGAGAGGTGAATAAAAAATAAAAGGAAAAAGAGAGAAATTATGAGAGATTTGATGCAAACAGATCAATGGAATATTTAAAGACAAGTAAATAGAGAGGGGGAAAATGACACACTTGATTGAGAAAGAGTGATGAGAGAGATAGAAGAAGAGTGATGAGAAGATATATATATATATATATATACATTATATATATAACGATATATATATATATATATATACATATATATACATATATATGTATACACATTATATATATATATATATATATATATATATATATTATATATATATATATATATATATATATATATATATATATATATACATTATATATATATATATATATATATATATATATTATATATATATATATATATATATATATATATATTATATATATATATATATATATATATATATATATATATATTATATATATATATATATATATATATACACACATTATATATATATATATATATATACACACATTATATATATATACATGTATACATACACATTTATAAATATATGTATATCACATTTATATATATATATATATATACAAATACATATATATATATATATACACGTTCACAACACATATATTATATATATATATACATACATATGTATATATATATATTTATATATACATATATATATTATATATATATTTTTCATTATATAAACATATATATATATATTTATATATATATATATATATATATATATATATATATATATATATATATATATATATGCATATACATACATATATATATATATATATATGCATACATACATTATATATATATATATATATAAAATCTATTAGATATATATATATATGCATATATTTATATATATATATATGCATACAACATTATATATATATATATTTTATCAGACATATATTATATATATATATATATATATATATAAAGAGAGATAGAGGAAGGGGAGGAGAAGAAAGAATAAGAAAAGCAGATATGGATATAGGTATCAGGAGAAAAGGAAATGAGAATGATAGCCGAAAGAAAATGTCAGAGAGAGAATGAGAAAGAACGAGCGAGCGGATAATAAATTAGAAAGAGGATACTAAAATGAGAAACGAGAGAGAGAGAGAGGGAGAGAGAGATAGATAGAGAGAGAGAGAAAAGATAGTTGGAGAGCGAGAGATAGAGCGATAGGGTGTATGTGTGAGTGGTTGCGTGCATGCGTGCGAGCAAGCGAACGTGAAGAGAGAAAACAAGAAAGAGAAAGAGAAGTAAGTCTGAAAGAGATAGTTAAGAAAAAGAATGTGACTCAAGAGAAAGAGAAAGAAAGAGTGAGATAGTGAGAGAAATATCTTTTTTAAAGAAAAATATTATATCGAAGAAAGTTATAGAGTCGCAAAAAAAAAAAAAGAAAGAAAAAAGAAAGGAAGAATGAAGTGAAACATCAAAGGTGTTGTTGGGTGGGGTGAAAAAGACGCCAAAAGCCTATCGTGATCTGATCAAAATGTTTCACCTCCCCACCCCTCACACCAACTGACCACACACTCAAACCGCCCACGGGAGTCCGGATAATGGCGGTCGGCGTTGATTTCTGTCTAAAATGATGGAATTTGCGCTCAAGTGTCCATCGTCCTCATCATGGTCGGCCAACCGCATCCCTCGATTCTCATGCGACACAGGAACTATCTCGACCCGAAGGCCAGTGTTCATGCAACCTAGTTGCGGCTTCTTCAGACAATAGTAGTAGCCAGAGTTAAATTTCCATGGATGTTTGTATAGTTTTGTAAGTTTGCATTAAGCTAACCACTGCTTTGCAATTAGCAAATACAGGGGCAGCAGCTTCTGCCATTTGAGGTCCAGGGTCGTCAAGATGAGTGACGTCACTAGTGCTCAATTTGGTGACGTCAAAGCTGTAAAACATTGTCAAGTACAAGTATTACAGTTTAAATAGCTAGAAGTTTTTTCTTACGTCATCAATGACAATGGATATAACGGCTAACGATTATGGCGAAATTATTAGGTTGGTGCAAAAAATAATGACGTAATAATGTCGTTTTTGACGTAACGTCAAAAAACGACATTATTACGTCATTATTTTTGCACCAACCTAATATCTGTCTATATTTATGAGATGAGGTATTATGTACACTATTTACATGCAATAATAACGAGAGCCAGAGAGAAGCGATAATAACAACAAAAATTGCAATATGAGCACTGGCAAAAAGGTTGCTGAAGACATTAGGTTTATAATACCCAGAAATTCATACACAGATGTCCTCAATGACACAGTGTATAAAGGCGTTGGTTAAATCCAGTAATAGAACCCAAAGAGTGTGAGTTCAATACCTGGTTAAGGCGGTGGAGAACATCCATTAAACAGAACAGTCTACCCCAGTGAGCAAAATAAAGGGTTCAGTTTAACATTCTGGAGCGTACAACGGTCGAAACGTTGTAATAAATATGAGGACAATATAATAATGTGTAAATAGTAGTTAATATTTAACATGGCAAAAATCAAGTGGCATTAGAGTTCAAAATTTTGAAGCAATGAATTTGACAGAATAATTAAAGAAAAATGAAGAAAGAGCTCTTAGTGTCATTGAGAAAAGAATGGAATTAATTATCAAACTTATACTTTGAGAAACTTTTGCAACGAATGCCAAAGATTTGTGTTGTAGTAATCAAGGCTTTGACGAGAGTAAAATTTAATCATAAAATGATTTTATTCTTTTTTTCATAATAAAATTTCTAATAAAAATCATGTCTCTTTTTTTAACCATATATAAGATTTTTCTCTTATTTAAAGTACAAAACAAACTACTTTTTGGGTCAATTTTAACAAAAAATTACCAGGGGTTACCTCAAACTTTTGAACTGTAGTATATATATATATATATATATATATATATAAAATAAATCCTAAAGAGCGAGGAAAACCTACCTAGGTTTCACCTAAACGAATCTTCAGGGCAAGTTTGCTTTTTCTTTGGAGTAAAGACTTAAGGCTCTGGGCGATTTGTTCCGTCCTGTTCAAATGTTTTTAGTTCTTTCTTTTTTTTCCAATTTTTTCTCGGGTACCGATTTGTTTTGACATATCTACAAGTTGTGCTACTCAAGCTTTTTTGCCAACAGAGTATTACTATTAATATATATATATATATATATATATATATATATATATATATATATATATATATATATATACTGAATTTCAAAGTTTGAAGTTAATCACAGAATTGGCATTGGATGAACTTAACAAAAAGAGTGAAAAATGAGCACTTAGAGTCATTGAAAAAAGAATGGAATCAATTTATCAAACTTATACTTTGAGAAACTTTCGCAATGAATGCCAAAGATTTGTGTTCCAGTAATCCACAGTCTAGAGGTGGATATTTTGACAAGAGCAAAATTTAATCATAAAATGCTTTTTTCTTTTTGCCATAATAAAATTTCTAATAAAAATCTTGTCTCTCTTTTTTTTAAAACATGTGTAAAAATTTTCTCTTATTTAAAGTACAAAACAAATTATTTTTTGGTCCAAGTTAGATAAGTACCAGGGTTGGCCTCAAACGTGTGAATTTTAGTGTATCTCATGAAGAAAATACGAATATCTCTGCGTCTTATACACGAAGAAAAGCAAAATAAGAAATCAGAAAAGAAATAACAAGGAAGAAAAAGAACCGAAATGTAGAAGAATTAACAAAGAAAGAAAAACAAATTCTGAAAGCGATAGAGAAAAAGAAAAGGAAATGGTTTCTAGAAGTTGGGTAATAGTAAAAGATTAAAAGATTAAATACCTAAGAAAAGATTAATAAAGATTAAATACCTAAGAAAAGATTATTAAAAATTAAATACCTAAGAAAATATTATTAAAAATTAAATACCTAAGAAAGATTAATACAAAGATTAAATACCTAAGAGAAGATTAATAAAGATTAAATACCTAAGAAAAGATTAATACAAAGATTAAATACCTAAGAAAAGATTAATAAAGATTAAATACCTAAGAAAAGATTAATACAAAGATTAAATACCTAAGAAAAGATTAATAAAGATTAAATACCTAAGAAAAGATTAATACAAAGATTAAATACCTAAGAAAAGATTAATACAAAGATTAAATACCTAAGAAAAGATTAATAAAGATTAAATACCTAAGAAAAGATTAATACAAAGATTAAATACCTAAGAAAAGATTAATACAAAGATTAATAAAACTCCGGTTCCAATAATTAAATACGCCGATATAAAAAAATAAAATTGCAGAATGTCAATAGATATTGAAACATAGATCCGATTTACACTAGAGTTATATATATATATATAGGTAGATATTGGTCCGATTTTATACCGGAATCTAAACAGTAGACATAAGTCCAGTTGGAACGAGTATAAAAAAAGGGTAGATATTGGTTCCGTTTGCACTATAGTTAAAAAGGTAGACAAGGGGATAGTTTTATACTAGAGTCAATGTGGCAGATATAGGGCCAGTTTACACGACAATGTCAGAGATAAGTACGTACAGTTTTACAATCGACTAACAAGGTAGACGTGCTTATATTCTACGCTAGAGTTAAAAAGTAAAAAAAAATATGTCTGCTTTATGCTAGGGTTGAAATGGCAGACATAGGTCCAGTTTACATTAGAGTAAAAAAAAAAGTTAGGCAAAGGTTCGGTTTACACGAGGGTCGAAAATGCAGACATAGAACCGGTTTACACATGATGCAATTTTCATTCGGTCAGTAGATAGATTGATATGAACACACTGATAGATGAATAGATACGAACAGACTGTGATAGATAGATGAATAAACAGATATGCACATATTGCGATAGATATGAATATATTGCGATAGATTGATAAATAGATGTAAACATGTTGAGATTATATATATATATATATATATATATATATATATAGATAGATAGAAACAACTGAAACAGAGTAATCGGAAATAGGATGAGATAGATGGAGATGAATAGATTTAGATAGATGGATAAAAACAGATTAAGATAGATATGAACATATTGAGATATGAACAGGTTTTCATTTCATAGATAATGAATAGCTTTAGATATATATATACCTATATATGAGCATAGATAGATATGAATTTATATATATATATATATATATATATATATATATATATATATATATATATATATACACACACATATATATATTATATATATATATATATACATATATACACATATTATATATATATATATATATATATATATGAACGTATATAGATAAATATAAAGAGATAGATATATACTGAATAGAATGATACACACACACACACACACACACATATATATATAAAATCAATTCTCCCGTCGGGTTCGACGTATGAGGATCAAGCAGATCAGTTTCCAGGAAACTGACAGCCCGACACTGGCACATGAGATTCGATTATAGTGGTGAAGGCTTCGTGCAGGACCATCGTGAAGGGCCGAATACAGCGACCTGGTGCACTACGTGCCACAAGGTCCCCAAACAACCCCCTCAGGTTTTGAATTCAGAGTTGTCCTTCTCCTAGACCAGTTGCCACCCAAGGCTATAGAACCCAGTCTGTCCTGCTATTTAACCCATACCTGGAGGGAGAAGAAGAAGATTCACACCTTTCCCAAGGGTATTAGCACGTAAGTGAATGTAATGGATTCAACCTGGATTCGAACTCGGCTCTGCGATCCCACAATCCAAGCCGATATCTTTTTTTTTTATTATATATATATATATATATATATATATATATATATATATATATATATATATATATATATATATATATATATATATATATATATATAGAGAGAGAGAGAGAGAGACATTTGATGATTGTGTTTATGTCGGTAGATTTAGAAACACTTGTGTTTTTACTTAAAACTCATTTTAAAACTCAAGTCAGTTTTTGTGACTTATTTTTTTTTCTTCATCTGATTCTGCGTTTGCCAAAGAAAAAAAATTCCTGGCTTTCCAACAGGATTGCGAGAGCTTACTTGATCATGTCTCTGCGTTTTGGTCGAACAACGGCGCCACCGTTTGGGTAAGTCTGCGTGAGTTTCTGTCACGACTGCGCATGTGTATGCGCGTGCGTTTGAGTGTAACTAGGATCAAAGATGCGTCTCTCTCTCTCTGTGTGCGTGTGTGCCTTTGCATGCGTGCGTGTGCTTATAATTATGAATCTGCATTTGAAAGAATACATTTTTAATTTTTCTCCTTTCGAATAACTTCTTGTTCCCCATTTCGTTTGCCAGAACAAAAAGCAACATTACTTTCTGTACAATTACAGACTTCTTTTTTATTTTTCTTATCTTCAAACGCACAACTTTTCTCCATAAATACAAAACAGGGACAAACAACTGTTTTGTCTTATATTTGCAGAGCACCAGCTAAAAAAAATAAAGAAAACAATAATTGTCATCTGACAGTTATCGGATTAGAGAAGGGCGTTGCCATTTCCGTCCGAACTGACGTCGCTATTTGAAAGCCTCCTTCCCTCGCACTTGAGTTGAGAATTTATTCACAATATTATTTGAAATCATTGGCTTTTTTTTACATTCTTTTAACACAAGTAGCAACTGGTAATTTCGTTGGAGATCAAGAGACAACAAGTTTTCTCATTGTTTTCTCACCGGCGTCTACTCGTGTGGACAGAATTCGATTCTTCGTATTTTGCCACGTTTTTTTTTTTTTGTAAATCTCTTCCGAGCACGCCAATAATGACAAGCACAACTGATGCAGCCATTTGCTTTAGCTTTGCTATTATTCCAACCTCTCTGTAATATTTTCGAGACTAATCCGAGCACGCCAGTAATGATGAGCAAAAACTTCAACTACATTCTGTTCATATTTTTAATTCTTCAAACTCGTTGCAAGTCGTTTCATGACTATGCCAAGAAGAGAAAATAAGGAGGTTTCCATTTCATCTTGATTAATTTCCGATTTTCGCAAATTCTTTGGAGTTCTTAGCCGTCTGTAGTCGACTTCTTCAACTGCAAAGGCTTATGTTCACATAAAATGGCCATGCTCCGGATGTATAATAGAAGACTCGGGTATAAATCCATTTGATGTCTACCTTTTTGACTCTGTTATAAACGGCATTTGATGTCTACCTTTTTTTTTAACACTAGTGTAAACTGGACCTAGGTCTAACTTGTTTTTTTTATCTTACTGTAAACTATGACGATGTCTACCTTTTTGAGCTTCGTGCAAATTGGACCTATGTTAACTTTTTAAAATTCTAGTGTCTACTTTTTCTTGTCTACGTTTAACTCTAGTGTAAACTGGAACGATGTCTACCTTTTCAACACTCGTGTAAACCGGACCTATGCCTACTTTTTCGATCCACGTGTAAACCGGGCCAATGTCTACCTTTTCGATTCACGTGTAAGCCAGACTTATGTCTACGTTTTCGAACAACGTGTAAACCGGGCCTATGTCTACGTTTTCGAACAACGTGTAAACCGGGCCTATGTCAACCTTTTCGATCCACGTGTAAACCGGGCCTATGTCAACCTTTTCGATCCACGTGTAAACCGGGCCTATGTCAACCATTTCGATCCACGTGTAAACCGGGCCTATGTCAACGTTTTCGATCCACATGTAAACCGGGCCTATGTCTATCTTTTCGACCCTCGTATAAACCGGCCCTATGTCTACCTTTTTTGACCTTCGTGTAAACCGGACCTGTATTTAACTTTTTTTTTTACTCTAGTGTATACCATACCTACGTCTACTTTTTAAAAAAAACTCTAGCGTGAAAAGGGTGTTACCGATTTTCACCTGAGTACACTATGTCTATGTTAGCGGTTAGTCGATATACTGATCAAACTTTCCAAGTCTTCGACCATTTTGTTAACGTTGTAACTTTTGTACTAGAGGGCCGTTTGTACATGAGATTGAGACGATGATGCATGCTGGGATAATGCACAGAGAGGTGAAAGAGTTCATTGAAAGCAAATGTCGACCACTGTGCTCCTTTTGTTCATTTAAAACCGTTCAGATTATTTTTGTTAATAAAGTTCATCCAATATGAAGGACCACTTAATCCAAACGGTTATTGAATGTGGTATTTAGCATGGAAATATCGACAGAGTAGGCTTACGTTGTTGCGTCTCTAAGTAAACAGGCGCCAGAATGGAAAATTAGTCACTGAAGACATTTGCGAATCTAGATGGTATGTTCGACGAATTGATGTGCATCTGTCAGTCCAACATTGGCCAGAAAATAGCGCATCTGTCGGTGAAATATTGGCCAGATATTCGCTCACCTGACGGTTTAACATTAGCCAGACACTAGCGCGTCTGTTGGTCAAAAATTAGCTAGTTATTAGCGCATCTGTCGATGAAACATCGGCTAGACAATGGCGCATCTGTTGATTTAACATGTACCATACAATGGCGATTCTATTGGTTTAATATTGGCCAGATAATAGCGCATTTGTCTATGCAAAATTGGCCGGACATTAGCGCATCTGTCGGAGTAATATGGGCCACATATTAACACAAATCTCGATTTAATATTTGGCCAGACAATAGTGCACTATTTGGTTTAATATTGGCCAGACACTAAGGCATCTGTCGGTTTAATATTGGCCAGACAATAGTGCATCTGTCGGTTTAATATATGGTCAGAAAATGATGGATCTCTCGGTTAAATAATGGCCAGACAATAAGGCATCTGTCGGTTTAATATTGGTCAGACAATAGTGCATCTGTCGGTTTAACATGGGTCAGACACTAACGCATCTGTCGGTTTAATATTAGCCCGACAATAGTACATCTGTCGGCTTAATATTGGCCAGTCAATAGTGCATCTGTTAGTTAAATATTGGCCACACAATAGTGCATCTCTTGGTTTAATATTGACCAGACAATAGTGCATCTGTCGGTTAAATATTGGCCAGACAATAGTGCATCTGTCGGTTAAATATTGGTCAGACAATAGCGCAGCTCTCGGTTTAATATTGGCCAGACACTAATGCATCTGTCGGTTTAATATGGGCCAGGCAATAGTGCATTTGTTGGTTTAATATGCATCTGTCTGTGCAACATTAGCCAGTACCTTGAATCTCTTATTTTTATTTAAATAAGCAGAATCAATAGAATTTGTTCTTTATGATCATCGCAAATCAACAGGAATTTGTATTTAAGGAGAGCAAATCTGAATTACTTATTGATTTGTTTTGTGTTATTATGTACTAAACTTATCGAACAGTAGCATTGGAAGGACGAATATACTAAGCCGGAGATGAAAAACACTGAAAACAAGCGAGTGAACTGACACGAACAATCGGACAAGACTCGACAGGAGCACGGCCACCAGGCCGACTGACGGACCGACTGACCAGCCGGCCGGATGAACGACACCTTGCTTGCACGCACAAACCAAGACGACGAAAACGACTAAGACGTTGGGGACTTTGCATCGGAAGCAGTAGAAACGAAACTAATAGCGAAAGATCAACGAAAGTTAAACCGATTGCGAGAACAGGTAAGAGAGATTGAGAGAGAGAGAGAGAGAGAGACTGTGATATATATATATATATATATATATATATATATATATAGAGAGAGAGAGAGAGAGAGAGAAAGAGAGACTATGAGAGATAGAGAGACTGTGTAAGGGATAGATAAAGAGACTATGTGTGTGAGAGAGAGATAGAGAGAAAGACTGTTCGAGAGTTAGAGAGACTGTGTGAGTAATAGAGACAGAGAAATACTGTGTGTGAGATAGAGAGAGAAACTTTGTGAGAGAGATAAAGATAGAGAGACTGTGTGTGAGAGATAATGAGACTGTGTGTGTGTGTGAGAGAGAGACTGTGTGATATATATATATATATATATATATAGAAAGAGAGACTATGAGAGATAGAGAGACTGTGTAAGGGATAGATAAAGAGACTATGTGTGTGAGAGAGAGATAGAGAGAAAGAGAGTGGCTGTGTGAGAAATAGAGAGAGAGAGAGACTGTGTGTATGAGAGCAATAGAAACAGAGAGACTGTTCGAGAGATAGAGATAGAGATAGAAACTGTGTGAGAGAGAGACTGAGTAATAGAGACATAGAGAAAGACTGTGTGTGAGATAGAGAGACTGTGTGAGTGAGAGATAATGAGACTGTGTGTGTGTGTGGTAGTGAGTGAGTGAGTGAGAGAGAGATAACGTACACGGCAGTGAGCACGAAGCGTACCACCGTTTAGCGGGAGCATACCGACCACGAGACGGTAACAGAACACAAACGAATATTCCTACCAATGCAGTCAAAACACTCTTCTCTTTTTGCTTTTGCTAGAATTTCAAACAGCAACTCTGAATTGCTTATTATATTGTTGATATTTAACAGCCCTTCCCACGAGGGTTATTTGTGGAACAAGGCCGAGTTTAACGTGGTTCATCCGAGCCAGTAGGCTCGGCCAAAAAATCCCCGTAGAACCCGCATAAAAGGGTTCGAGTCTGTCTACCTATCCGGACGAAACTCTGCCCTTCGGCACAGCTTCGTCCGGGTTCCACCCTGCCCAAAGCAGAGATTTCGACAGCGGCTGCGAACAATCACAGCCTCGGTAGAACAGTTTAGATCACTGTTCCCAATAGTGATTTTCCAAGCGTAGCTTAAATGTGGCACAATGCCGAAAGTGGTGGGCACCCAGTGAGGATCGAACTCACTACTCATTCGTAAATGTTCTAGCGAGACAAGCTTGCTAACCATTACACCACCTCGAGGTGCCCTGCTTATTGTGTTATTTTGGTCTTATTACGTCGGAAAGTTTGGTAGAAGTAGCCTTGGAAGGACGCATATATCATGTCCAAGATGGAGAACTTAGAAAACGTTTATTTATAAGTTTAAAGCATCAACCAATTGGTTAACAAGTCGTTGATACTCCTCATCTCGACAAATCATAAAATCAATTGGGATTTTTAAGAAGAAGAAGAAAAAGGAGGAAGTAAACATTACAATTCCGCAGCAAATATTACGTAATTCATTAATATCTATCGTCCCCATTAATGTGCTTGAGGTAGAAACATAGAGGGTGCAATGAGTCGCCATTTTATATTTTGTTGTTTGTTTTTTTATAATATAGTATAGTAGGGTCAGTTGGGCACCGTCTATGAGAAAAAGAGCACCATGATGAAATTCACTCCACCAGAAATTTGGAAACGGCATGATGCACTGATTGGCATTCACACCGGCAGCTTCAATACGACCGTTTCAGAGTGTTTGGATGTCAATCTGAGGACAGTGAAGAGGATTCGGAAAGAGTTGAATGAGTTTAATGGTGATGGCGACGTTATGCCTCCATTCATCTTCTCACACGGCTTCAGATTCAACACTGAGGTCTACATCAAGTGCCTTGAGGTACTAGTGTTGCCCTGGATCAAGAGAGTGGATGCTGGAAGACCCTATGTCTGGCAACGGGACTCTGGATCCATGTCACAAAAGCAGGAGAACACAGCCATGACTGTCAGACAATTTCTGCGACCACACCACCCCTTGCATCTGGCCAACCCTAACTCTCTAGACTGCAACTCCCTTAATTATTATGTGGGGTGCATTTGAGCGAAGGACAAAACTCGTTGTAACACCAAAGATTAACGGAAGAGAAGGATAATCGCAGCATTCACCAACTTAAAGAAGGAGACCGTTCAGAAGAGTTGCAGGAGATTCCGAAGTAGTCTGGAGGCCGTGGTTGAAGGTCAATGGCGATTTTGTTGAATAAATGTACTCTTTAGTATTGCAAGATATTTTTAATTTTTGGTGCTGATTAAAATGAAGCGATTCAAGCAAGTGTCATCATTGTTTTATATAGATGAAAATTTTGTATCACAAAGCCAAAAAGAAGCACGCATTGGGTTGGGGAAAGAAGTATTCCAAAAGCTAAGCATGTCAAAAGATTTCTTTAGAAACAAAGAAAAAGAGTACTGGCTTGCTATGTGATATCCATCCCTTTACATAGCAGTGAATGTTAGACAATTTCCCCGCGGACGAGATGAAAACCCCCGGTAGCAGAATTATGGTTCTACAAAAGGATATTGAAAATTCCATGGACGGAGCAAGTAAGAAACAAGGAAGTGTTAAAGACAATGGCAACAGAAAGAACGCTTCTACTCGGAATCAGGACAAGACAACTGAAATTCCTTGGATACACAAGGAAAGAGGGCTTGGAAAACATAACTCTCACAAGATATAATGAAGGCCACGAGCCACCGACCAGACAAGTTTGTATTAACGGATGGAGGAACGGGGTAGGAACCCGTTAAGAGCCACCCTAGGAAGAGGCAAGATTGCCTATACCCTATGGGCACACGGTACATCAAGAAAAAGTAAACAAAAAGAACAAAAAAAAAAAAAAAAGACACCTAAGCAAAACTCCAGGGCTGTCAGTAGTTAAATGATCTGGTTTTGTCCTTCGTTCACGGTCACAATTATGCAACCTCACACCTCCTGATCGCAAATGAAGCAGCAGAAATGTGGTTCTACAGGAGGATGCTGAGGATACCCTGGACCGAACGTGTAAGTAACGACAAAGTTTTGAAGAAAATGGAAACAAAAAGGAAGCTAATACTTAACATCAGGAAGAGGCAGTTGAAATTTCTAGGGCATATAATGTGGAAAGAGGGCTTGGAAAATTTGATACCCACAGGGCAGAAAGAGGGACAGAGGAAAGCAACACGTAATCTACTTGATGAGTTTGAGTAAGTGGATGGTAGAACAGGGTTTGGCAGAAATAACAAAATGGCGAAACTTATTAAGAGAGACAAGGGACAGGAAGATGTGGAGGGCTATGAACACCTCAGCGCGTAACATGATGAGCTTGAGTAAATCGATGATAGGACATGGTTTGGCAGAAATAAAAAAATGGCGAATCTTATTAAGAGCTACAAGGTCCAGGAAGATGTGGAGGGCTATGATCATTTCAGCGCGTAATAGACTTGACGTGCTTGAGCAAATGGATGGCAGAACTGTCTTTGGGAGAAATAAGAAAAAGACAAAATATATTAATCCCTTCCCCGCCAGTTATTTTGGGGAAAAACCTTTCATTTTCAGACGTATTCTTTTTGTTTTACTATAGTCACTAAAAAAAAAAAAAATCCCTTGAAGAACCCGCGTGGTGGCTAACACGTCTACCAGACGTATCAGATGACAATTGGACTCATTTTAAACTCAGAAAGGCATAAAAAGAATGAAGATCGACGTATAAACACGTCTGTAGCTGGTTTTTGAACGTTATATTTTGGATGTGCTTATTCGTCTGTTAAATTCGGTAAAAAACGTATACACATGTCTACGGCGAGGAAAGGGTTAAGAGCTACAAAAGATAGGAAAATGTGGAGAGCCATGGTCGCCTACGTCCTGGAAGTGCATAATGCCTGCGTTCGCGTGTATTAGACTATCACCATTTTGAATTATTAATATTATGTTTAGAAGATCTCTACTTTTCGTGTGCGTAACACTTTCCATGGCCAAAGTTTTTCTTCATTATTCTTCTGCTGGTGTAGAAATAATAATTGCTCAATGGCGAACAAAATATGAATTGTTTACTTTAATATTCAGCAAATATTGAACATAAACAAGAAAAGACAGAGCCACGCATGTGTTTTGTTATTTTATAAGTATAACGCGAATTACATAAAATATTTCTGACATCTTCTGCGCGCATGCGCACACGGACATTAAATAATCGCCATTTTGAATTATTAATATTATATCTACTTGATGTGGTCGCGTGTTAAATTCAATTTCTTTTACTATTGTTTACAATACAAGGCTCGAGATCCTATCATGACAGAGCGTTACTGAATCAAGTTTTTGTAATGGAGTACAATAAGCAGCTCCATATTATGAGACAATATAGGATAGATAACCTGTTCAAGTCTAGGGTCAACAGTTAAGATTATAGTGATCGGAGAAGCATCCTTTCTGGTGTCTGTTCCACAACATAACAGTTCTAGGGAAGAAAACATCTGAATTGAATTTTCTCCTTACCAATGGAATACAAAGGAAATAAAGATGTCTATTGTTGTACTTGGCATGGTATGTTCTAGCTGTGAATGTCTGGACTGGTGGAAATAAAGAATGTAGTTCATTCGATATGAAAATAGGAATAGAGTGGCGGGAGGCTAGCAACGAATTAAACAATCGCCATTTTGAATTATTAATATTATATTTGATCATTACAAAAGATCGTGCGCAAATGGAAAATGAAAAATAAAATTTTACATACAGAAACATTATTAGATCAGTACATAGTCGTCTTTGTTTTTAATAACTGTCTGCCATCATTCTGCAAAGCTGTTGATGACATAGTCGTAGAAATGTCATGTTCTTTTGAAAGAACGCTGTGAGGTAGTTTTCTGTACAGGGCCAAGTCTTTTTCTTTATATTGTTCTCTAGAGACCGGAACAAATGAAAATCCACCAGAAGAATACAGTGGGTGATGGAGGGTTTCCCATTTCAACTCTTTACGCTTCTGCAAGGCCTGATTTTCAATATGCCGTCTTCCGGTGTCAAGGTAGAAAATAACACCTTTTCGGCTTACCGTTTTTCTTGAACCCAGGTCTCTTCAAATGCCAAAAGGCAGTTGAGATATCGATTTTCGAACTCTTTACAAACTCTTCCGTCGAAATTCCCTATTCCCTACGGTGACAAGCAGAACGTCGTCATCGACGTCGGAAGGTCGCCTGGAGTGTGGATGATGGTTTATGTTAAAACCGCCTTGCCAAACCCCATTTTGACCGTCGGAAGGGCTGGAACACGATCTAAATAAACATTCTGAATGTCTTTTTTGAATAACCCCATTAAGACTGGTGAGTTGATCGCGATACTTCTTTGGAGTTATCGTTTCCCCGGCAAGAAAAAAAAAACTCAAGGTGTATTATTCCCCCCTCTGCAATCACACCAAACGGAGATCAACATCTTCACTGCTTGCAAGCTCGCTTTAGCGACATGTTCTGCAAATTTACAAGCTTCTTTCCAGCCCCGTTTGCATCGACCGTTATTAAAAACGACCCATTTATCATTGTCTGTGACAATTTTGTTTAAGAACGACTATTTTGGTGCCGTGCCAGTAAAGAAATACACTCGGGTTTGTTCTGTTCCGCCAGAGAATATAGCAGACATTTATCAAGTTTGGAAACGAACCCAAGTCTCGCCAGTTGAGATATCGATTTTCAAACTCGTAGCAATCCCGTCCGTCGAAATCGTCGTTTTATTCCCCACGGTGGCAAGCAGGGCGTCTGGAGGTCACACTAGGAGTATTTGATCGTTTCCGTTAAATCTGCCAGACTAATTTGTGACCGTCCGAAGATTTTAGAGCACGCCTCTTAGTTTTCTACTCAAACCCGTCGTTGACCGCTCGACAACCGAAAGAAGACCGAGTAAATACGTTTTCTGCGCATAGGCTCCACGTATACATCCGCTTTAACCAAAATAAAACGACCAATTTATTGACCAGTCAAAGCCACTCTCGCTCCAAAAATCAAAACTTTAATTCGGAGACAAACAATGGTGATATATTCTTTAATTAAAACAAACTCGACACAGACCAACTTGGACGTCAACACCGGCAAGCTGAGAGACGCGACACAAGCCAGCCTTCGTGCCAACACTAACGCGGTGAGATAGAATCAATAATGACAGCCATTAGCAATGAATAATTTCACCATTCTCTCTCCCTATTGCTTTAGCAATAGCAACAGATAAAAGTTACTAATTTTGTATGTATGTAAATAAATTATACATTTATTTACCCATACACAAATGTATTCTTTTTCCTTGAATTTACGTTTAGCGAGACTGAGAAAGAACTAACCTTCACAACAGCGTGGAACTACCTCTTAATTGCTGGTCTTCCCCGATCCACCCTGATCCAAGGTGGTAGCACCTGCTAGGGTCCCAGCTATGGGCAAATAGTTAACTATTACCAGCAGTACTTTTTTGAAAAAAATTATTACCAGCAATACAATTTTGAAGGAAAAATATTACCAGATACAGAATTTTGACAAAATAAAATATTACCAGCAATAAAATATTTTGTCAGCATTAAATAACCCATTGAGGTTGATATGCCGTAAAACAAAATAAACCAAACCAATCTAAACCAAAGAATACATATTCTATTCATACGAATCTATCCTAAAAATGTTGTGGGTATCAAATAACCCATTAAGGTTGATATGCCGTAAAACAAAATAAACCAAACCAAAGAATACATATTCTATTCATACGAATCTATCCTAAAAATGTTGTCGGCATTATATTACCCATTGAGGTTGATATACTGTAAAACAAAATAAACCAAACCAAACCATTCCGAAGTTTATAGAGTATAAAATGGCAAAAGCGCGACTTTTCATTCTCCATGTTTAAGGCGTTTATTTGTGGACAAAACGTCAACATTCAACAAAATCTGGCTCGCAAGTGAATGATAAAAAGGCTTCAATCCACAACAAACCGGAAGTAGGCACCAAAACAAACGCCAGTGCCAAGTTGCGGCCATTTTATATTAGCAATGGAAGTAGAGCACGCCATTTTGCAATGATCTGATATTTAGTAGACATTGTTTGAACACTTGAATTTCTTCTTTCTATTTAAAAAGTACAATTATCAAAATTCTTTATTTATGATGATCGCTACTTAATCGGGAGTTGTATTCAAGGGAGACAATTTTGAATTACCGTATGTACTCGTGTAAAAGTCGGATTTCTGTCTGGAACGACATACATTTCCAGTTGTGACTTCATCTTTAACATGTGAAAGAAGAGAGAAAAAGCAACGGATTGAAGTATTGCCTTTTTTTTCCAAAACGCGACACAAACACACACAGAGACAAACACAGAGACACACACATACACAGAACACACACACAGACGTACACACCGACACACATACGCAGAAAATGCCAACAGTTTTAAGGTTGCTCTCTAAATTTAATAATTACTACGTTTCATGCCTTCTTTGATTTAACTAATTCTTAAGTTAGGGTGCTGAAGCTATTAGTAGAGGGCCTTGTTTAAAATGCAAAATCTGACAGCCCTTTGATTACCATTAACCAGCAAAGTAGTTTAGGTAAAAAAAGCCAGAATTTTGAGGAAACTTTGTGCATTAATGTGAAGGAATAAACTCCCATCGATGGAGCAATAAGGAAGTTTTAAGGAAAATGAAAAACAAAGAAAGAGAAAGTTTAGATTTGTAGGACAAATAATGAGGAAGGAAGGACTAGAAAATTTAACACTCACAGGACAAGAAGGGCAAAGGGAAACAAAGAAAGAGAAAGTTTAGATTTATATTTCAACACAACTGTAGTAAAAAAAAAAAAACAGATTTTTTCTATCTAGCATCATAATAAAACATTCAAAATAAATATTGTCATTTTGATATCATTTCAGTTTATGAAACTATTTAGAATATCTAGAAAATTAAAATCACTGCTTTATAAAAATTTCCAAGATTTAAACATTTTGAACTAAAATCAAACCTGTAGATAACAGGTTTGATTTCTACTTGAAACACAATGACACAAACTAAAACATTCTTTTCTTGTTTGGCTTCCTGTTAAGTCAAATAAATATGAGTTTGTCATATTTAGATCATTACAGTTTATGAAACTATTTAGAAATAGAGAATGTTGTTTTTATTAACAGATCCCCTTAAGATTAAAGTCGGGATGAAAAAGTTGGATATAACAATGGAAATATCTTGGGTGTGGTGTGGGGGTGGAGAGCATCTATCTAAATGAAGTTCCACGAGGAGATTCGCTCGGGTCGCATAGATATAGTCGTTGCCTCACAAGCATACACCCACATTTCTGAGGTAGACACAGACACAGAAACACGGGTGACAGGCAGACTTGCTTCCAGGATTTCCTAGAGATTATTACTAGATTTCATAACTCAACATCCGATCGGGGGAGTGCTTAATCTTTCAGCAATTAATAGACATTTTATTCACCAGTTTCGTTTTTCTTTTCTTTTTTTTATATTCAATAAACCTGTTATTAGACTTATTAAGTGTTGTGCATTTTTTAAGATGTTCTTATCCCAGCGCTGATTCCGAACGTTGTCATTGGACTCAAAGAGATAAGATTAACCACGGCCATAGATAGGAATTACGCAATCTTGTCTGTGGTACAAAACGTACATATTCGGTCCATCATTAGATTTTGATGTCAATCCCAATATCGTAAAGTTTTGGGAAATCTGAATCCACCCTATTGATCGAAACGACACACTGGCCTTAACCGAGGACGCAAAAAAAAGTCGGATGATCCGTAAGGATGGTATTAATGAACAAAACTAGCGACTGGGGAAGAAGAGAAGGGAGAGAAGAGTGTGTGAATAGAGTGTGGGTTATAAATATACAAAGAACAGCATCTTGTCTACTTGCGCACGCGATCCAGACAGAACAGAGCGAAAAATCAGACAGCATAGAGAGACGAAAGAAATAGCTGACTCAGCATCGAATCTAAAAAAAGCCATTTTGGAGGCTTTCTTTTCGAAGCTACCATCACCGATAATCGAATGCTTTCTCTTCAATCTCCTTAGACAACAGAGCGATAGCGTACATTGCGGCAATTATGTTGCAGAAGCCGATTTCACGAGCTACCAGTGCTTTGAGAAAACCAGGAGAAAAGAAGATCACAATCAATAACTTGTGAGATACGTACGCAAGCAGTGACGTACGTCATGCCAGAATCCGTGTCTCATGTTCGGAATATCAATGCCCCCAGTTTATGCTTTCCTCCCGCGACTGCCAATAAGAAGATGTCTTTCTATATATTTGGAAATCAATCAACTTTCAGTGTCGATCATTTTTCGATTTCCTGGCTCTTATCTTAAGATATTCATATATATATATGTGTGTGTGTGGGGGGGGATGTATAATAGTATTCGAACCAAAAGTGAAGATGATGAGACAAAGTGCAAGATTTATTTTTTTATTATTATATATATATATATATATATATATATATATATATATATTAGATTGATGTGAGTTTGTGACCCTGGGTTTCATGGTCTCTGCGATCGTATAAAGCGTTAAACCCAGGGTCACAAAGTTACATCTATCCAACTAAATACGTCAGCTCTATCACTCATATTGAGCGATTTCCAATACGTACCGCGCATATATAAATAATATATATAAATATTGCACACACACACATATATATATATATATACATTTTACATTATATATATATATATATATAATGAAGATAATGTGACAAACTGGAAAATTTATTAACGACGCATTTCACCAGACCGTCTGCTCTCTTTGGTTCATTATTATATGAATTTTATAATGTGGTAAATCGACGAATTTTTTATTATAAGTATTTTTCAGTTAACATGACATGAACTAAATATACATATCACTCTGTTAATTGAACTTAGAATTTTTTTTTCTCAGGGATTCTTTACTGCGGATCAATTGTTTTTCATGAACATAATAAAATAGGCAGCATATATATATATATATGGATAAAATTCATATAAAAATTCTCACTTGAAATATTTGAACTTTAGCATTGCGACTTGCACGATCCAACATTACACAATCGCTAATAAATAGTTCAGTCTTAAAAACATCTTTCGGTCTGCAACACATGTATTTCGTCTTCCAGTTTTGATTCCAAAGTGAAAAAAATTACACCCTGATGATGGAGACAGAGGTCTTTGAAAGTACTAGCTGAATTAAAAAATACACCATATCCATTTTATACATTTATTCGGATTTCCTACATTTTTCAACCGATTTCAACAAAACTTCACTTTTTTTTTGGCAGGTAGTGTTTCTTATTGTCTTGCACACTTTTTCTTTATTTTTACATTCAGAATGCTTTAAAAATTCCATTTACAAAACAATTGTTTATAATAAAATTCTATTCAATCTGTAGACTCATATAACGATTGAAAACAATGTTTTTCTTTAAGTTTGGGTTTGACCAATTCGTAAAAACAAAACAAAACAAAAAAAAAACTAATTAAGACATGCGTGTCCGTCAACCTTAAACAATAATCT
Organism: Acanthosepion pharaonis; assembly: GCA_903632075.3. Classification (NCBI taxonomy): domain Eukaryota; kingdom Metazoa; phylum Mollusca; class Cephalopoda; order Sepiida; family Sepiidae; genus Acanthosepion; species Acanthosepion pharaonis. The sequence goes on from CAHIKZ030001273.1 coordinate 98,491, forward strand.
TTGTCAATTTTATTTTTCAGTCTTTATGATGGTCGATACTTGATCTATCTCTTACTGTTACATCCCCGGGCAACGCCGGGCTCTACTGCTAGTTATTAATATAGTGAGAGGGACAGATATTATTACTTCAAACATTATCTTTAATGGATACCCATGTTTCAGTAGACGCTCCATTTATCTTAAACAGTATATATTTCTTCTATCGTGCTGCGTACAAGAAAAAAAACTTAAAAATGTGTCCTCCGGCTTGAAGCTGAAAAGAATCCATGCAAAATGATATGATAAAATCATGATAATATTTCAATTTCTAAATAGCAATTAGTCCATCTTAATAGCATATGTGTCAGGTACCTGGATAAGTCATTGTAGTTGAAAATTAGCTTACATTTTGTGCTAAAATCGTGGATAAAATTCCTGATGAAACAAAGATGAAAGTTGTGACTTCGAAGGGTAAAATGACTTAATAAGAGATAGGCAGGTGGCTGGGAATTTCCAGAAACAGTGTTCAACTGAGGGGATTGTATAAATGATAAAATAAAGAAAAATTAAAAAAAAATCAAAAACAAAATAAGATAAAAGAAATAAAAATAAATAAAAAAAAAAAGGAAAAGAAGAATTTCCCAGGATGCTCCCTTACAGGAAGAACAAATACCGCATGCGCCAAAAACAAACCAAGAGAATCGTTCTCTTTTCTCTTGAACTTTCAACGGGTAAACATTTTGCTCGGGAAGACACTTCATTTCAACAGACCGTTGCTACCCTGTAATAAAGTTCCTAAAGCCATTTCCAGTGTCTATGTCTCCTTCTTTCTATTGAATATTCTATTTCAGGAACGAGAAGAATTCAACAGAGATCTGGATTCGTTTGGTTTAGTATCTTTTGTTTTACGGCATATCAACACCTCAATGGGTTATTTAATGCCGGCAAAACTTTTATTGTTGGTAATATTTTTTTTTCAAAAGTCTATTTCTGGCAATATTTTTCCTTCAAAAAAATCTATTTCTGGTAATATTTTTCCTTCAAAAAATCTATTTCTAGTAATATTTTTTTCTTCAAATATGTATAGCTGGTAATATTTTTTTCGAAAGTCTATTTCTGGTAATATTTTTCTTTCAAAAAAACTTTATTTCTGGCAATATTTTTTTCTTCAAAAATCTATTTCTGGTAATATTTTTTTCTTCAAATATGTATAGCTGGTAATATTTTTTTTCAAAAGTCTATTTCTGGTAATATTTTTCCTTCAAAAAAATCTATTTCTGGTAATATTTTTTCTTAAAAAAATCTATTTCTGGTAATATTTTTTTCTTCAAATATGTATAACTGGTAATATTTTTTTTTCAAAAGTCTATTTCTGCTAATATTTTTCCTTCAAAAAAGATTATTTCTGGTAATATTTTTTTCTTCAAAATCTATTTCTGGTAATATTTTTCTTCAAAAATCTATTTCTGGTAATATTTTTTTCTTCAAAAATCTATTTCTGGTAATATTTTTTCTTCAAAATCTATTTCTGGTAATATTTTTTTTTCAAAAATCTATTTCTGGTAATATTTTTTCTTCCAAAAATCTATTTCTGGTAATATTTTTTTCTTCAAAAATCTATTTCTGGTAATATTTTTTTCTTCAAAAATCTATTTCTGGTAATATTTTTTTCTTCAAAAATCTATTTCTGGTAATATTTTTTTCTTCAAAAATCTATTTCTGGTAATATTTTTTTCTTCAAAAATCTATTTCTGGTAATATTTTTTTCTTCAAAAATCTATTTCTGGTAATATTTTTTTCTTCAAATATGTATAACTGGTAATATTCGCCCCCCCCCCCGCGCAAAAATATATATAGCTGGTAATATATTTTTCAAAAATGTATTGCTGGTAATAATTTTTTTACAAACATGTTTTGCTGGTATTAAAACCTATTTTTACACGTTTTGAGTCCAGTTTTTTTGTTTTTGTTAACTATTTGACCATAGCTGAGACCCTAACAGGTGCTACCACCTCGGGTTAGGGTGGACCTGGGAACACCAGCAATTAAGAGGTGGTTCCACGCTCGTCAAAACCTCCTGATCAGAGGCCTTGCTGCTGGACGTAGTTTACCATCTTACCCAGAACGCCGATGTAGTTTATCGTACGGATCTGAAGTTCAAACACACTCACCAGAAACACACAAAGGATCACACCTTTACGAAGTCCAAACAACTCATACAAAATATGTCTTTTACTACTGGAATTGTCTCAAGTGCAACGAAATCCTGGATGACAACTGATGTTAGACAAGAGAGATGAAATAAAGTTTGTAAGTGTTTTGGTAGGCTATCCCAAATACTCAGCCAGATAAGAGAGGTGTGAATGCTGCTTTGACATTGAGGTTTCAGTTAATAAAGTATGCAGGGTAACACGGGTGATTAGAACCAAGACAAGACATAATTACCCAAAGAAACATCGGAATAAAAAATTGAAGTCATCAAAAGAATACTTAACATGGAATACTGGAAAGTGGTAAAAAAAGAAAATTTTCTGATGAATAATAGAGTTACATTCGAATATGCAAGAAGAGCAGTGGGAGAAATAAACAATGCAAGCTCCACCAGAAATGTGGCAAAAATTTGATGGTGCACATGTAATGGAAGGGGTTTCTTTAGAAGCGACGACAGAAAAAAAAAGTTAAAGTTGATGGAGACTTAATATGGAAAACTATATTAGATTACTGCAGTCTAATCTGCCAGACTCGAAGATGGAGTTAGCGGTAGATGAAGATGTTCAACATTGGCCAGAACAAGAACCTGATCCCTAGATAACCGAACCATTGTGATGGGAAATGAAGAAAAAAAGTGCTCCAACGAAAACTGCGTAATCTCTCAGAACTTTGGAATTACTGTCAAGAAAAATGGGGAAAAACTTTCCAATGAGAAAATCTTGTTTCATTCAATGCTACATCGAATCGAGCCAAATGCACCAACACTAATTACTAATTCCATACACTATTTACGTTATTCGGACTATAGTCCTCATCTTTGTTGCCATATTTATCACAACGTTTCGGCTGTTATACGCTCCGGCCTTCTTCGAGTGGTTGGACTGTTCTTGTTCGACGTGCCATGTCTAATAGGTGTCAGTTATCAGTTATCTCCTGTTAATTCCCCTCTCCAAGTTCTCCACTGCCTTAACCATGTATTTAACTCACACTCTTTAGGTCCTGTCACTGGATCTAACTAACGCCTTATCCACTGTGCCATGTATCCTTGAGGACATTTCTGTGTGGATTTCTGGGTATTATAAACCTAATGTCTTCAGTAACCATTTTTTTACCAGTGCTCATATTGCAATTTTTGCTGTTATCATTGCATATTTTTTACCAGAGCTCATACTGCAATTTTCGTTGTTATTATCGCTTTTCTCTGGCACTCCATATGACTGGTTCCCATATTGTATTCATTTCTATGCTTGGTCGGCTCAGGAGCAACAAAGATGAGGACAATAGTCCGAATAATGTAAATAGTGTACATAATACCTCATCTCAGAAATATAGGCAGATACTAATTCTATATTTTGACGTTTTGTGCTTTTTGTAATAATCAGAAACAATTTTTGGAAAAGAAAGAAATTTCCTCTTTAACTTAGGAAAAGAGCTGAAAGATTAAATTTTCTCTGGAGGTTCATGTTTTTTATTTTTTGCATGTCCTTTTTCCGCCTCGTAATGCTTAAGATGTTCTATCATCCACCAGAGCATTAACGAAAATGCAGTAACTTCTCGTCTGGCTCTCAAAGTTTCATAAACTATACCGAGAAAACCATACTGCTAATCACCGTCGATTCGGGGCTAAAATTAACAAAAGTAACTAATTTACCAAGGTCGCCCCAAAATTTTGCATGTCAGTATATAATACTGCAAGAGAGGAAATGAAGAGTATAGTGTAAGGGTCTATAAAGCAGGTGAGGATACGTTTTAACAAAGTAGTTATAAACACTTTTTTCAACCTTGACACATAAAACTTATCTCTCTATATATATATATATATATATATATATATATATATATATGGGCGTGGGGGCGTGTGTGTATTGGTTAATGTATCTGTATTTCTGTATGCACATTCACACATATTCTGTTGCTACATTCAAATATACATATATATACAAACACACACATTATATATATATATATATATATATATATATATATATATATATATTGATTAAAATGTCTTTCACTTACTCTGTATGCGTTCGAGCACGGCGATTTCGAACACCACACCCAATAATTGCTAATGAAGAAGATTGAATTTTCAATCCCTTACTCTCCCTGGTTTCTTTCCCGGGGGCTATTCTGAACGCCACGTGATCAGTTAGGGCCGAAGAAAAAGAAAGTAAAAACATATTCGACATTTTTTTTTTTAATGAACTGCAAAATGACGGAGTATGTGGTTGTGCCTGCGTACGTATACATGTGCACGTCTTCATATGTATATGTGTGTGTGTGTGTGTGTGTGTGTGTGTGTGTGTGTGTGTATACAAAACCATATGCTTACTTAAAGAAAATATATTGGTATGTGTATAAGTGTGTGTATAAGTGTGTGTGTGTACATGCGCCTGTGAATATATGCATAGTATGAAGTGCGCATGCGTGCCAATTCTCTTGCGTGGAGGAAATGACGGCTGCAAAATGGGTGATTTCTAAATGTAAAAGTTTATCTTTCTTTTCTTTTTTTTAGTGTGCTCGCATGGACATAAAGTAGTGGGTAGTTTTCGTGTTGAACGAACTGTATATTACTAAAAGTATTTTATGGACAATATTTCCATGATCCCGAATACGTGGATGTGAAATGGTTTAATTAATAATCAGTAATAAATTTAGCGTCTCACTTTTTTTTTAAAAATTCGTTTCACCCCAAGAAAGGCGATAAAACCACTAAGACGAGAGAGAAAAAAAAATTATTAAGGATAGCGGACAATAAAAGAAAAGGAATAAAGGAGACAGAATATGGCGACTGACATTGATCTAGAAAAAATAACTATCTGTCTATATTTTTGAGATGAGGTATTGTAATTATTTACATTGTTCGGACTGTTGTCCTAAACTTTGTTGCCATATTCACGACATTTCAGCCGTTGTATATTCCTGCTTTCTTCAGGATCTGTCTATATTTCTGAGATGAGGTATTGTAATTATTTACATCATTTACATTGCTCGGACTGTTGTCCACATCTTTGTTGTCATATTCGCGACGTTTCGACCGTTGTACACTACAGCCTCCTTCAGGTGATTGGAATTTCGAACTGAATCTTTTATTTCGTCCACCGGGCTAGATTGTTCTAGGTCCACGTGCCATGCCTCTCCAAGTTTTATGTTCAGTAAAATTGCAGATTCTTTGTATTTTATCAAGTATTTCTAAAAAAAAAAAAAAAAAGAAAAAAAAAAGAAGAGAGAGAAACCGCAAACGTCTTTGGTTGTAATGTGGATTTAAAAAGAAATATATCATGTTTTATTTTCCATAATTTTGCTACACGTGTTTCCAGTCTCGCGACCTTCATTAGGCAAAGAGTGGATATTTTCATATATTATGAAAAGGAATTAATTTTTCTTATGTTTTTCGATGTTAAATATTCTTGATATGAGACATTCTCTTTTTTGTGTATTACTGACCCAAATGTCTTCCTTGAACTGAAAGAATTCTGCGTGAAGAACAATTAAGATTGGTCTGAGAAAGGGTGAGAAAGATATCTATATTCTTATCTTTTAATGACCCCTGTGTGTTCTTAGATCTATTTCCATTTTTTGGTGTTTTTTGTCAGCATGCGTACGTATACGTATATTTCCTCTCCATACATACATACTGTCTTATTATAAGGAATTAGTATATATATATATACACTTCCTATGTTGTGTAGGGTTCGCGTGTGTGCCCGTGAGCAGTTTTGTTTTTGTCAATATGTGCATATATATATATATATATATATATATATATATAAGAGAAACCCGGATATAAGAGAGATTTTATCTGATCCCAAATTAGATCCATACTTACCTAAACAAATAGACCAAACCCGGATATAAGAGACTTCTCCGGTCCCGACAACTCTCTTATATCCGGGTTACACTATATATATATATATATATATATATATATATACACACCAGTACGCGAATGTATATGCACACCTCCTCTCTATACATAATGTCTTTTTATAAGGAATTAGTGTTTCTCTCTTCATTTTAATATGCACACTTTTCTTTTGTTGGAACTACTATATAAAATCAAATCGAATCGAATTCCAGTCATATCCATTACATTCACTTACGTGCTAATAACCTTGGGAAAGGTATGAATCCTCTTCTCCCTCTAGCTATGGGCAGATAGCAGGATAGACTGGGTTCTATAGCCTTGGAGGGCAACTGGTTTAGGATAAGGACAACTCTGAATACAAAACCTGCTGAGGGTCATTTGGGGACCTTGTGGCATGTAGTCCCCCAGGTCTCTGTATTTGGTCCTTCAAAAATGTGGTTGGTTCTGCACAAAGCCTTCACCACTATAATCAAATCATATGTACTGGTGTCTGGCTGTCGGTTCCTAGGAATTGAGCTGAGCTGCTTGACCCTCATGCGTCGTATACAACGGGAGAGTCGAGTACGTATAATCAAGTTCACACCAAGCAAGACAATAAAGCCACTAAGACATAAGTGGTTACTGGGTGTGTAAAAAGTAGAAGTCAGAAAAATTTCTATGGAGCAAGAACAAAAGAAGAAGAATCTTGAGGATAGTATATAGCGATTGACATTGCATTTAAATTTTTGAAGATTAAAGTTGGCTGGAACACATGGAACCGGAAGGGAATTCCACAAGCGCGAAGTGCGAGAAAAGAAAGATGAGACCTCAACGTCACTCTAGTACTGCGTTTATTAAACAGTCTAGGTACCATAGTGAAGAGCTCATCGAAAAACATTTACATGTAAATATTTGTAGAAAAGTCACGGGGAGGAAACTTTACGTCGGTGGGCAAGTGAGTGAAGCCGAGACGCCAGATCAGGACCAATAATATTGCTGATTCTTCTTTTCATGGAGGCGCTCTAGATATATAGCAGAGGACACTGGAACATATCTAGCAGCAATATTCAAAGCATGGACGAATGGTAGACGTATAGATATGTATGATAGATTCAGGAGAGAAAAATTTAGTACAACCGAGTGAACCGACTTGATTAGCCGCTGACCTAGCTATGGATTCAATGTAGTCTTTCCACAACATGTTAGCCGAGAATGTTACCCCGAGAAGGCACAACGAGTCGCTCTTCTGGAGGTTAGCATCAGCCATACTGATGGAAGGCGAGAAGGGGTCTCTCAGATGATTAATAGAGAGCAGTTTTGTTTTGGATTAAATTAAGAATCCATTCTTTGCTCCAGTTAACAATAGACTTTAGGTCATTTTTGAGATCAGCCGACAATTTGATCTTGTTGAATTGATCAGACTGAATATCAAGACAGGAGTAAATAGTCGTGTCATCAGCATAGATATCGAGTTGAGAACTGATGCCATCAGGAAAGTTATTGATGAAAATTAAATAGGGCCGAGGATAGAGCCCTCGGAGACACCTGCGTTATTACAAAAGAATCTAGAAGGCATTATTTACATTATTCGGACTATTGTCCTCATCTTTGTCGCCACATCTATTACAACGTTTCGGTCGTTTTACGCTCCGGCCTTCTTCAGGTGGTTGGAATGTTCTCAAGGACACATGGCACAGTAGATAAGAGCGTTGGTTAGATACAGTGACAGGACCCAAAGAGTGTGAGTTCAATACCCGGCTAAGGCAGTGTAGAACTTTCAGAGGAAAATTAACAAAAGATAACTAATAACTGGCACCCATTAAACATGGCACGTGGAACTAGAACAGTCTACCCCAGTGAGCGAAATAAAGGGTTCAGTTCGACATTCCAACCACCTGAAGAAGGCCGGAGTGTACAACGGCCGAAACGTTGTAATAAATATGGTGACAAAGATGAGGACAATAGTCAGAATAATGTAAATAATGTACATAATACCTCATCTCAGAAATATAGACAGATACTGAATCTAGAAGAAAATTAAAGTTTTTAATACCATAGATGATTATTAATTTTAAGATATATATTCGCCATTACTGTATGAAATCAGAAAGGGTAATACCACTACAGCGGAATTTAAAAAAACATTTTTGCTGTGTATACGGATGTAGGGAAGTCTTAAACGATTTGAAAAATGATGACTGTGGCATATCCAAAAAAAGCAAGCCGAGGAAGACGCCCCTTGGAGAATGAAAAACTTTGAAAAGAGACTACAGAATTGGATTCACCTCAATCTGTGGATCAAGGGGGATAACTCGTATTAGGTAATTTCTCCACAGATTATTCGTCCTTTTGCGTGTTCTGCGGTGTCAGATGACGCTATCTGATAAAGAGATTCAATTCACAGCAACCAAGTAATACTTACTCTACGATTACATTTTTTTTTATTCTTATGTTCGTTCAGTACAAGGAGGATATATAAGAAAGATAATAGTTGAAGAGGTTAACGTCGTTTTAATCATAGTTGGCCGCTCGTATCCGACTATGCCTTTCTGCCAGGGCGGCTATCCAATCCCTGTTGCAGACGCCTGACGAGGCACAGTTATTTTTGTTCAACAACCACAGAGCCAACCTGTGGTTTATACTGCAACTATGCTGAGCAGACCTTAGTTACAGTTTCTGGGAGAGCGCGTGTTATCTAGCGTGATCTGTTATAGTGAAACATAACTATTCTATAGTTAATAGACTCTCCCACCTATAATAAGTAGTAGTAATCGTAATAGTCGCGAAGTCGCTCAGTGAGTTGGTCAGTCAGTTGATGTCGGACGACCGTTAGTCGGACACTAAAAGTATCAGCGACCACCACTAGATTTCTCTGCGTCATTACCTATTATATGAAGTTCCTAACGTTTTGTATGTCGAACCTATTTTAGGACCGACTTAGTGAAATACAAGCCTCCACTGTGAAACTACTCTACAACAGATCAACAGTCCGAATAAGGCCAGCACGCTCAAAGCCTCAGTCACGATGACTTGCGACTTCGTGCTAGTTCAACCACTGACGGATTCCCAAATAGATTCATCTACCCAGTTTTACTCACAAGGTTCGTTATGGTCTTAAAGTTAAATTTTTTTTTGAAGAGGTTAAAAATCATGCATTTTTGGTGATCGCTTGCACTATACACAGGTGATATTTTTCTGGAGGGGTTAAAATTCATGCAAAAAAATAAAAAAAATTCAGGGGTTGCACTATACATGAAGTCGATTTATACACGAGTATATACGGTATGCCTTTTACATTTTTCCTCGTGGTTAAAACGGAATAGTCCCTTGTTTATGAGTCATTGGCAAGGTGTAACGTACGTGCTAAGGGGCAAGCAAAATTATTATATAATATTATGTACTTGGTATATTTGTACCCTAGTGTTTATTTGTTAGTCGGTCGTAATGAAGAAGAAGTTTTACTAACAGTGTCCCATCATCAGGTAACATCAACATACAAGTTGCCTAAAAGATCAGTCTATTAGGAACATCCCATATACTAAGAAAAGTGCTATCAATTAAATGACAATCCTCCTATCGGGATTAAGGACCATAGTATGGACCTGGCTCTACAGGACAAGAAAACATAACATACAAATATAATAATAATAATAATAATAATAATAATAACATAAAAGACAAGAAATTCAGGAAGTGTATGCTTATTGACATACCAGTATCATCTGAGAGAAACACCCATATGAACATTATCGAGAAATTGTCCAATACAAGGACCTCGAAGATCGAGATTAACAGGATGTGGGGAATGAAGACTGAAACTGTACCAATAGTAATCGGAGCACTGGGCCTCATGAGAAAAGTAATGGGCAATTTTACTAACAACGTTCCAGTTAACATCAACATACAAATTGCCCAGAAGATCGCCCTATTAGGAATATCCTACGTATTAAGAAAATTGCTATCAATTAAATGACAATTCTGCTATAGGACAATAGTTTGGACCCGGCTTTACAGGATCCAAAGTAGGAAACATTACATACACAAAAAATAATAATAATATACATTAAAATATACAATATATACAATATACATATAGGCACTTTTTTTGTTTGTGGTCTATTAAAGACCACAAACAAAAAAAGTGCCTCCTTATTGATATAGCATCCCTGCAGACTGCAATGTATCTTTGAAGATATTCAAAAAGCTGTCAAAATACAAGAACTTTGAAATCGAAATCTCAAAAATGTGTCACATGGGAACATCAACAATCCCTTTTGTAGTTGAAGCTCTACGATTGTTTGGAAAAGATTCCAGTAGACTAATTGAAGGGATTCCTGGAAGCCCATGCCTCAAAGAAATACAAAAAAACAACAATCCCTTTTGTAGTTGAAGCTCGAGGATTGGTTGGAAAAGATTCCAGTAGACTAATTGAAGGGATTCCTGGAAGCCCATGCCTCAAAGAAATACAAAAAAACAACAATCCTTTTGTAGCTGAAGCTCGAGGATTGGTTGGAAAAGATTCCAGTAGACTAATTGAAGGGATTCCTGGAAGCCCATGCCTCAAAGAAATAAAAAAAACAATCCCTTTTGTAGTTGAAGCTCTAGGATTGGTTGGAAAAAATTCCAGTAGATTAATTGAAGGGATTCCTGGAAGTCCATGCCTCAAAGAAATACAAAAAAACAACAATCCCTTTTGTAGTTGAAGCTCTAGGATTGGTTGGAAAAGATACCAGTAGACTAATTGAAGGGATTCCTGGAAGTCCATGCCTCAAAGAAATACAAAAAATTGTTCTCACAAGTACAGCCCACACTTTACGAAGGGCTTTATCTATGTAAAATATTTTATCTTTATTTTTATTTTTTATTTTTTTCAGTGGAAAGTGTCATGATGTAATTTCTAATCTTAGGTCTTTGGGCGCGACCCGGAAAGAAATGTGTACACGCCAGAAATCAAAGGAAATAAAAACAATAATAATAATAATAATAATATTATTATCATTATCCTCTGGGACATGCCAAGTCAAACTGAGAAGGGAAATAACAGCCAATAGACCTTATATTATCATAAATGACAAGAAATTCAGGAAGTGTATGCATATTGACATAGCAGTATCATCTGGCAGAAACACCTTCATGAAAAATCATCAAGAAATTATCCAAATACAAGAAGATTAAAAGGCTGTGGGGAATGAAGACTGAGACTGTACCAATAGTAATCGGAGCACTGGGCCTCGTGAGAACAGTAACTGACAATCATACAAGTTGCCCAAAAGATCGCCTTACTAGGAACATCCCATATATTAAGAAGAGTGTTATCGATTAAATGATAATCCTCCTATAGGGATTAAGGACCATAGTTTGGATTCGGCTCTACAGGACAGGAACATAACATACACAAATAATAATAATAATAATAATAATAATAATAATAATACCTTGAAATAGAAATCTCGAAAATGTGGCCCATGAGAACATCAACAATCCCTCTTGTAGTTGGAGCCCTAGAACTGGTTGGAAAAGATTCCAGTAGACTAATTAAAGGGATTCCTGGAAGTCCATACCTCAAGGAGATACAAAAAATTGTTCTGACAAGTACAGCCCATACTTTACGAAAGGCTTTATCTATGTAATTTTTTTTTTGTCAGTGGAAAGTGTCATGATGCCATTTCTAATCTTAGGTCCCTGGACGGGACCCGGAAAGAAATGTGTAAACGCCAGAAATCAAAGAAAATAATAATAAAACTATCAATAGCGGAAGAATACAAACATTTTATAAAAGAAAAAGAATACAGGTAATAATAATAATAATAATAATAATAATCATTATATTCTTCTTTAAGTGTCGTATCTCTTCAGGATGTGGGTGATCACAGCTCTCCACAATTTCCCGTCCTTTTAGTTCTTAATAAATTCTGTCTTTCTGTTATTTCTCCTAAAACCTGTCCCGTCATCCATTTACTCAAGCTCACTAAGTATGTTATGTGTTGTTTTCCTGTCTCTCTTGATTTCAGTCTGTCCTGTGAGTATCAAATTTACCAAACCCTCTTTCTTCATTATCTGCCCTAGAAACCTCAACTGTCACTTTATGATGTTAAATGTAAGTTAACTGTTTGTTTCTATTTTTTCTAAAACTTCATCATTGCTCACATGTTCTGTCCATGGTATCCTCAGCATCCTTCTGTAGACCCGCATTTCTGTTGCTTCAAGTCTCTTCTTCATCTGGGAAAATAACAGATTGATGAAAACATCATCGACTGGTGATTGTATGGGTTCAAATGGTGTCAGGAAGCTGCATTTCTTTGATGGAACCATGAATGCTGAATGTTACTGTAATATCTATATCTCCGAGATGAGGTATTATGATTACTTACATTATTTACATTATTCGGACTGTTATCCAAAGAGGCATGGTACGTGGAACTAGATCAATATACCCCGGCAGGCAAAATAAAGGGTTCAGTTCGAAATTCCAATCACCAGGAAGGCCGGAGCGTACAACCGTGGAAATGTTGTGAACATGGCAATGAAGATGATGATAACAGTCCGAATAATGTAAATAATATAAGTTACAGTAATATATTGTATTCAGTCCATGGTATCCTCAATATCCTCCTGTAGAACCATATTTCTGTTGTTTCAAGTCTGTTGGACAATCTTCTTAAAGATGAAGTATCTTCTTCGTCTTTGAGAAGGTTGTCCAACATTTACTACTATTATACCTTGTTGAAATGGGGTGCGTCTAACATGTCAGTGCATAAACGGTCATTGGGTATATATATATATATATATATATATATAATCCAAACGGGATTCAGTAGCAGTCGTGGACAGATTCTAGTTAAAAATCGGTAGAAGTCAGCAACAAACGATTGCAACAACAATAAAGAAAATACTCTGAAGAATGAAGTAGAGAAGGGGGAGGAAGAGAAATAGAGGAGAAAGAAAGGAAGGAAGAATGCAGTAGAGAAGGGGGAGGAAAAGAAATAGAGGAGAAAGAAAGGAAAGAAGAATGCAGTAGAGAAGGGGGAGGAAGAGAAATAGAGGAGAAAGAAAGGAAAGAAGAATGCAGTAGAGAAGGGGGAGGAAGAGAAATAGAGGAGAAAGAAAGGAAAGAAGAATGCAGTAGAGAAGGGGGAGGAAGAGAAATAGAGGAGAAAGAAAGGAAGAATGAAGTAGAGAAGGGGGAGGACGAGAAATAGAGGAGAAAGAAAGGAAGAAAGAATGCAGTAGAGAATGGGGGGAAGAGAAATAGAGGAGAAAGAAAGAAAGGAAGAATGCAGTAGAGAAGGGGGGGGAGAGAAATAGAGGAGAAAGAAAGGAAGGAAGAATGAAGTAGAGAAGGGTGAGGACGAGAAATAGAAGAGAAAGAAAGGAAGGAAGAATGAAGTAGAGAAGGGGAGGAAGAGAAATAGAGGAGAAAGAAAGGAAGGAAGAATGAAGTAGAGAAGGGTGAGGAAGAGAAATAGAGGAGAAAGAAAGGAAGGAAGAATGAAGTAGAGAAGGGGGGAAGAGAAATAGAGGAGAAAGAAAGGAAGAAAGAATGAAGTAGAGAAGGGGGGGAGAGAAATAGAGGAGAAAGAAAGGAAGAAAGAATGCAGTAGAGAAGGGGGGGAAGAGAAATAGAAGAGAAAGAAAGGAAGGAAGAATGCAGTAGAGAAGGGGGGAAGAGAAATAGAGGAGAAAGAAAGGAAAGAAGAATGCAGTAGAGAAGGGGGGGAAGAGAAATAGAGGAGAAAGAAAGGAAGAAAGAATGTAGAGAAGGGGGTGAAGAGAAATAGAGGAGAAAGAAAGGAAGAAAGAATGCAGTAGAGAAGGGGGGGCGAGAGAAATAGAGGAGAAAGAAAGGAAAGAAGAATGCAGTAGAGAAAGGGGAGGAAGAGAAATAGAGGAGAAAGAAAGGAAGGAAGAATGAAGTAGAGAAGGGTGAGGACGAGAAATAAAAGAGAAAGAAAGGAAGGAAGAATGAAGTAGAGAAGGGGGGAACAGAAATAGAGGAGAAAGAAAGGAAGGAAGAATGAAGTAGAGAAGGGGGAGGAAGAGAAATAGAGGAGAAAGAAAGGAAGAAAGAATGAAGTAGAGAAGGGTGAGGAGGAGAAAGGAAGGAAGAATGAAGTAGAGAAGGGGAGGACGAGAAATAGAAGAGAAAGAAAGGAAGGAAGAATTAGAGAAGGGAGGAGGGGGGGGAACAGAAATAGAGGAGAAAGAAAGGAAGGAAGAATGAAGTAGAGAAGGGACAGGACGAGAAATAGAGGAGAAAGAAAGGAAGGAAAAATGCAGTAGAGAAGGGGGAGGAAGAGAAATAGAGGAGAAAGAAAGGAAGAAAGAATGAAGTAGAGAAGGGTGAGGAGGAGAAAGGAAGGAAGAATGAAGTAGAGAAGGGTGAGGAGGAGAAAGGAAGGAAGAATGAAGTAGAGAAGGGGGAGGACGAGAAATAGAAGAGAAAGAAAGGAAGGAAGAATTAAGTAGAGAAGGGGGGAACAGAAATAGAGGAGAAAGAAAGGAAGGAAGAATGAAGTAGAGAAGGGACAGGACGAGAAATAGAGGAGAAAGAAAGGAAGGAAGAATGCAGTAGAGAAGGGTGGGGAAGAGGAATAGAGGAGAAAGAAAGGAAGGAAAAATGCAGTAGAGAAGGAGGAGGAAGAGAAATAGAGGAGAAAGAAAGGAAGGAAGAATGTAGTAGACGTTGTCGAAGAAGAAAAAGTAATGGAACAATTCGATTGTGGGAAGCTTAAAGAAATAATAATGATGATGAAGAAGAAGAGAAAAAGCAGTGGATGGCAGCAAGAGGAAGGAAGATGTAAAAAAGAAGAAGAAGGAGAAGAAGAAGTAGAAGAAGAAGATGAAGTAGTTAAAAGAAGGAAATAAGATGATGATGATGAAGGTAAAAGAAGAGGAGTTAGGATACGAACGAAGAAGAAGAGAATGAGATTAGAAACGAAGAAGAAAGACGTAAAGGGAAAAAGAAGAAAAAGAAGAAGGTAAAAGGAGGAAAGGAGATGATGTAGGTAAAAGAAGTGGAGTTAGGATAGGAACGAAGAAGAAGAAGAGAATGAAAATAGAAACGAAGAAGAAAGACGTAAATGGAAAAAGAAGAAAAAGAAGAAGAAGGTAAAAGGAGGAAAGGAGATGATGTAGGTAAAAGAAGTGGAGTTAGGATAGGAACGAAGAAGAAGAAGAGAATGGAAATAGAAACGAAGAAGAAAGACGTAAAGGGAAAAAGAAGAAAAAGAAGAAGAAGAAGAAGAAGGTAAAGGGAGAAAAGAAGTAGGATAGGAACGAAGAAGAAGAACGTAAATAGAGGAAAGAAGAAGATGATGCTGATGAACGTAAAAGAAGAAACGAAGAAGAAGATGAAAAAGAAGAAAAAGGAATGAGTAAGAACAGAAGAAGAGACGTTGTGTTAAAGAAGAAAGAAAAACAAATTGAACAAATTAAATGAAGGAGAAAAAGATCGTGAGGGGAGAGGAGTCGGGATTAGAACGAAAATAAAGGAAGAAGAAATTAAAGACGATGAAAGCGGAAAACAATACGAACAAGAAAGGAATAATGATCACGACGATGATGATGATGATGAAAAAAAGAAGCCGACGAATATGCTTTATTCAGGAGTAAACAACCGAAGGAAAGTCAAAAATGGCAACAATAAAAAAAAAAATATGTAAAGGGAAAAGGTGAAGGAATAAGTATCAGAGAGAAAAAAGAAAGAATGAAAGGAAAAGAGAAAGAAAGGAGAAGGAGGAGGAGAAAAAGAAGAAAGACCAAATAGTGCTGATTCAGGATTAAACAACAAAGAGAAAGAAAAAAAAAAGAAAGAAAACGACGAAGAAAAAAAAAGAAAGAAAACGAAGAACAGAATAAGTAATTTAAAGAAAATAAAGAAAAATGAAGAAATCTAAGAAAGAAAGAAGAAAATGAAGAATATTGTGCCAAAAAGCCAAATATCGACAGAACGAACAGATGCCTCTATTTTAATGAAATGTCGCAAAACAGCATGTACCTTTTTATTGGCATTTTCAGATTTTAACGTAAATCGTATCCAACATTTCCTTGGGGTGAAAATATAAAAATAAAAGAGAAGAAAAAGACACAATTGCTCAGCGCCCAAATATTACCTTCTTTACTTCGACACCCTTCACCGTTTGCAGGTAAACGAAGCGTGGATACAATTAAGCAAGGTAATATTCGATCTGAGTGGAAGCATCGTCAAACGACTCCTCGGGGTGAATTTGGACACAAAGATGAGCCAACGTTGCCTGCATAAGAACCGTTCTTTTTTTTTTTTCTTTCTTTTCCTTTGGCTTTCAAAGTGGGACAATTGGCTTTGAACGCAGATAAGTTCTGAGTGAATTAGAAGCAAACAAAAGGGGAATATACGGTAGCGGGGAGGGTAACGTTCTAAAGGGTTTAAATTGATTAGGCATGAATAGATCGAGAGTGTAGTAAACAGAGGCTAGACGTGAACAATGCGGCGAGGGGAGATAGATAATTCATTAGATCGATAAAAAACAAATTGAAAAGGATCGATATAATGTGAATGACATAGATATAAATAGATAGAGAGAGAGAGAGAAAGAAAGCGAGTGTACATGAGAGAGAGAGAGTATGAAAGCGCGAGAGAGTGAGGGAGACAGAGAGTGGAAGCGATGAGATAGAGAGAAAGAGCATGTGAGCGAACGAAAGAGAAAGAACGAAAAACAGAGAGAGAGAGAGAGAGAGAGAGAGAAATTTTGTGTGTGTGTGTATATGAAAGAGAGAGAAAGCGAGAATGAAGCAGAGCGAGAGAGTGAGATCGAGTGAGCGAGGAAAAAGAGAATGTGTGAGAGGGTGAGAGTAAAAAAAAGTGTGTGTGAGAGAGCGATAGTGTGGAGAGAAACGAGAGAGATTCTGTGTGTGTATGTGTGTAAGAGAGAGAGAGAGAGAGAGAGTGTGTGTGTGCGTGTGTGTGTGTGACAGAGAAAGCGAGAATGAGAGAGAGACCTAGAGGGTATGGCCGAGTGAGCAAGGAAAAAGAGAATGTGTGAGAGAGCAAGAATGAGAGAGAGAGAGAGAGAGAGAGAGAGTACGTGTGTGAGAGAGTAAGAGAAAGTGGGAGTGAGTGAGCGAGGAAATAGCGAGGAGATAAAACGTTTGTGAGAGAGCGATAGTGAGAGAAAGGGAGAGTGAAAAAGAGAAAGAACGAGAGAGGGTGTGTGTAAGAGAGTGAAAGTTAGAAAGCGAGAATAATAGAGAGAGAGAGAGAGAGAGAGAGAGAGAGAGACACACACACACACACAGCGAAAGTGAGAGGGTGGGAGCGATTGAAGAAGGAGAAAAAGTGTGTGTGAGAGAGAGAGAGAGTGAGAGAGAGTGAGACAAACATTCATATAGATGCAACCATTTCAACACGATCAACAGCGGGTGTGAGAGAGACAGAGAGCGATGAGATGTGTGTGTGAAAATCGAGAATAAGAGAGAGAGAGAGAGAAAGAGTAAGAGAGGCAGAGAAAAAGAAAGAGAGTGGGAGTGAGGGGTCGAGGAGACAGAGAAAGTGTGTGAGAGAACGATAGTGAGAGAGTGTGATTGAGAGAGAAAGAAAAAAGAACGAGAGAGAGAGAGAGAGTGTGTGAGTGAGAAAGCGAGGATGAGAGAGATAGCTATAGTGATGGTGAGAAATAGACGGAAATCGAGAGTGGGAGTGAGTGGACGAGGAGATAGAGAAGGAGTTTGAGAGAGAGAGAGAGAGAGAAAGAACGAGTGTGAGAGTTTGAAAGCAAGAGTTTCCCGTGTCTCGCCAACCATTTCACAATTTCTAATAACCATTCCACGTTTCATTAATAAGTATCATTTTCAATCATCTTTTTCATTATCTAAAAAAAAAAAAAAAAAAAAAAAATGGCGTTGGCTTGTCTTAAGTTAAAAGTTATTTAAATGATAGATATATTTGGCCCACCATATCGAACAGCAAAAAGCACGGTAGACGAGACTCCAGTACTTGGAAATGAATAAAACGAATAATATTTTGTTTCCTTGATCTTGATAATAGGCAGACGAATGACCGAAAGCGCTAGCTCTATATTTAGACAATAGATACATTCAATAGATTTTTTTTTATCAAGAAAAATGATCTAACAAAGTAAAAACAAAATCCCTTTGAACAAATTTGTAATTATGGGAACGTGGCCGAATGGTTAGAACGTTCGCTTTGCGACCCGGGTTCGAATCTCGCTATGGTCAATTTGTTAAGAAGGTGACTTTTTTATGTTATCGGTCTGGGGAGGCGACCCCGGTATGCAGCAACGTTGAAAGTACTTGAAAACTTATGGTCCAGGTTAGGACCAAAGAAGAACAACACGAACACAAGAGTAGAAAAAACGAAGGTATATTACACGAAATAATAATACAAGATGTGGAAGGTGTTAGTATGACTGTCAGTCTGGTTTGGAGTGAACTACTATCGGCTGGACTCGATTCGGTATCTAGCCCCCCCCACCCCCGAGGGTTGCATGTGGCACAAGGCCGAGTTTAACGTGGGTTTCTCGAGCCCGTACGCTCGGCCAAAAAATGCCCGTAGAACCCGTATAAACGGGATCGGGTTGGTCAACTTCCCCGAACGAGACTCTGCCCTTCGGCGGAACCTCGTCCGGTTTCCTCTCTGCTCAGAGGCAGAGAGTTCGACCGTCAAGCCGAGAAGCTCGGCTTGATTCGGTATCTAGCCACCCCCCACGAGGGTTGCATGTGGCACAAGGCCGAGTTTAACGTGGGTTTCCCGAGCCCGTACGCTCGGCCAAAAAATGCCCGTAGAACCCGTATAAACGGGATCGGGTTGGTCAACTTCCCCGAACGAGACTGCCCTTCGGCGGAGCCTCGTCCGGGTTCCTCTCTGCTCAGAGGCAGAGAGTTCGACCGTCAAGCCGAGAAGCTCGGCTTGAATCGTCCCTCTCTCTTGAGAGGCGTAGTATACATAGTGTTAAGAAGAGTTCATTCTGTAGTTATAGGTAAGGACCCATAACAAAAACCATACCAGGGGTTGATCCAAGCCTTGTAAGTGCAATTGGGTAGACAGAACTATCTGAGAGCCGTTGATGGTTGTGCTTGCAGGAAGTCACAAGTCATCGTGACCGAGGCTTTGAGAGTGCTGGCCTTGTTCAGACTACCGATCACGCCAGATAATGCGCGCCCTCTCTCTTTCCCAGAAACTGTAACTAAGGTCCATTCAGCATAGTTGTAGTATAAATTACAGTGGCCTCTGTAGGTGTTGAGCAAACACAAATGTGACTGAGCATACGTCTGCAATAGGGATTGGCTAGCCGCCCCAGTAGACAGACATCTTTGGATAAACACATACAGACATGCAAGTCCGATATAGACTGATTTATTTAAAGTCACTTTTAAAAATACTTTTAAAACTTTTTAGATCCAGGTATTTAAAAGCTCATAGGTGTTACTGTCATTTTAAGATAAAATCGATCTTTCGGAATCTAACCATCGATTTTATCGTGAAAATGACAGTATGGCGTGAAATTGAGCTTTTTAAGAACTGGATTTAAAAAAGTTTTACAAGGTTTCTAAAAGTGACTTTAAACAAATCAGTTTATATCGGACTTGTGTGATAGTGTCAGCAATGATAAATCCTTGTAAAGACAAGGGGTTTTTAACTTCTGTGGAGGATTTTAAAGGCATTTTTAAAAAACATAATTCTATATCGGACTTCGGAGTGGCCCTATCACCGAGAGCTTCTAAATATAACATGTTTTTATCACACACACACATTTTATATATATATATATATATATATATATATATATATATATATATATATATATATATATATATATATATATATACTCTTCGATAAAATGAGTCAAGTTCTCTCAGTCACTAGCGTGTCCATCTAAAAATAAATACGCTTAAATTCACATTCATCCCACGGCTTAGGGGTAGATACTCCGACTGACGCCAATTCAGCTGGGTTTCGATCCTAGATAGAGGCAACCGAACGTATAGCCACACTGATGAGCTGTGATACAGCCAAACAGTCGGTCGGTGGATGGTTATATATTTTATTTTATATGCGCAGTACTTAGTGGAAAGCGCTCAATATCAGTGATAGAGCTAACATATTCAGTTGTGTGGGTATGAGTTTTAATCCGGGTTTCACGCTTCTGTGATCATCGGACAAATTCTGATGTCTGATGATTATCTGATAATTGCAAAAGCGTTAAACCCAGGGTCACAAACTCATATCCATACAATATATATATATATATATATATATATATATATATATATAAAGGTGAAATAAATACATCGAATCAATAGTTTCATCTACCGCAAGGAAAGCTGGTTCTCTGTGTCGTGCCAGAAAGTTTTTCTCGTCTGAGTTCATCCTTCACATCTATAAATGAACCTTCCGCCCTTGCATTGAATACTGCTGCCATATATAGTCTGGTGCCCCACTGTTCATCTCGAGGTCCTCGACAAAATCCAGAGACAGATATGCAATGTGATAGGTTCTGATCTAGCATCTAGTCTAGAATTGCTTTCCCTTCTATAAGTATTTTCACGGCAACTCTTCCGATGAGCTACCCGGACTGCATAAATTTAAGCGAACTACCAGGCTGGCATCTCGGTCCCACCCTTTCACTGTCAAAACGGTTAAATGTAACCGTATCTTCTACTCAAGCAGCTTCTTCTCCCACACTTCCCGTCTGTGGAACTCCCTTTCCTTTGCTTCCCCGATGACTATAATCTTCAAATATTCAAATGTAATGTCAATCGACATCTGACACCCTGAGCTCCTTCCCCGTCCTTCTCTGTATCCTTTCCCGAAACACGCCTCTTTACTCTTGTTCTCAATCCTCTTTAACCCCTTGCGTGCTAGTGGCACTCCCGCCTTGCTTGGGCGGGAATTGCTATATATATATATATATATATATATATATATATATATATACAGATTGATCTGGGACAGTCGTGTACAGCTGACAGTTTAAATATTTCTGAACGCGTTTGGTGCCATGCGAGACATGCACATTAAAGTTTTGATCTGACGAAACTATTTCAGAAAATGGCTGGCAATTTTAGGTTAACCCATCAACTTTTTAATGTGCATTTTTGGCCCAGACAAATGTCTTAGGAGTTTATTTATTCCTTATGTTTAATTTCAGTAGTTACCATTGTTTTTATAGAAACTAGAACATCAAATACATGTATATAAATCATCTAAAAATAATATTATATTTTTATATGATATATATCTTAGTGTATGGAAGTGAATGAAGGACAGTTTCCTCAAAGATGAAGAAGAGACTTGAAGCAACAGAAATGTAGTTCTACAGAAAGATGCTGAGGATACCATGAATTGAACATGTGATTAGCCTTTTTTTTCTAATCTTTTACAATTTTTTTTACAGATTTTATTTATCGAAACCAGTAAAAATTGCATATTTTACTTGCGGTGATTCATAATTAGAATTCTGGTTTGAATATATTTTCCATTTTATGTATCTAATACAAAAATATAACAATTTTCTTAGGATTTATTTTTGAAACACTAAAATCTTAAAATCAGTTTGGAAGGAAAAACCTGTGGAAAGTAGGCATTTCTCTACATTTGTCAGACAAAATGCTCAAAAATGAGTAAAAGCTATGAATGAAAATTTTGGTGTCAGTACTTAGCACTGTAACCTCCAACTTTCACATCGAGTGCAATATTGATTTTTCTAAAAGAAGTGAAAAATCAACTTGCCATAATGGCCGGTTGTTTTATTACAGTTCGAAGGATAAGGTATCCAAGACAACCGTGAGGTTATATCTAGATACCTGGCCACATCCTCAATCGGAAGCCATCGAAACACGCCTACCCACCACTGACCTTAAATAAACAATCATTCCTTTCTCCCTATGGCTATTTGCTCACCTTTCGTTTCGTCCTGGGTATGACGATAAATTACATCCGCGTCCTGAGTAAGACGATAAATTATGTCCAACAGCAAGGCCTCTGATCAGGAGGTTTTGAGGTGCGTGGAACCTCCTCTTAATTGCTGGTGTTCCCAGGTCCGCCCTGACCTGGGGTGGTAGCACCTGTTAGGGTCCCAGCTATGGGCAAATAGTTAACACCGAAACTGCGGTAAAAACTCTATGAAAGTGTAAAAATAGGTTTTAATACCAGAAATCCTTTGTAAAAAATTATTAAAGCAATACATTTAAAAAAAAAAAAAAAAAAAAAAAAAAAAAACAAACTATTACCAACAATATGTTTATATAAAAAAAAATACCAGCTATACATTTTTGAAAAAAATTATTAACAGCAATACATTTTTGAAGGAAAAAAATATTACCAGAAATAGATATTTGAAGGAAAAAATATTACCAGAAATAGATATTTGAAGGAAAAAATATTACCAGAAATAAATTTTTGAAGGAAATAAATATTACCAGAAATAGATTTTTGAAGGAAATAAATATTACCAGAAATGAATTTTTGAAGGAAAAAAATAATACCAGAAATAGATATTTGAAGGAAAAAATATTACCAGAAATAGATTTTTGAAGGAAGAAATATTACCAGAAATAGATTTTTGAAGGAAAAATATTACCAGAAATAGATTTTTGAGGGAAAAAAATATTGCCAGAAATAGATTTTTGAAGGAAAAAAAATATTACCAGAAATGGATTTTTGAAGGAAAAAAAATATTACCAGAAATAGATTTTTGAAGGGAAAAAATATTGCTAGAAATAGATTTTTGAAGGAAAAAAATATTACCAGAAATAGATTTTTGAAGGAAATAAATATTACCAGAAATAGATTTTTGAAGGAAATAAATATTACCAGAAATGAATTTTTGAAGGAAATAAATATTACCAGAAATAGATTTTTGAAGGAAATAAATATTACCAGAAATGAATTTTTGAAGGAAAAAAATAATACCAGAAATAGATATTTGAAGGAAAAAATATTACCAGAAATAGATATTTGAAGGAAGAAATATTACCAGAAATAGATTTTTGAAGGAAGAAATATTACCAGAAATAGATTTTTGAAGGAAAAAATATTACCAGAAATGGATTTTTGAAGGAAAAAAATATTACCAGAAATAGATTTTTGAAGGAAAAAAAATATTACCAGAAATAGATTTTTGAAGGAAAAAAATATTACCAGAAATAGATATTTGAAGGTAAAATATTACCAGAAATAGATATTTGAAGGAAAAAAATATTACCAGAAATAGATTTTTGAAGGAAAAAAAATATTACCAGAAATAGATTTTTGAAGGAAAAAAATATTACCAGAAATAGATTTTTGACAAAACAAAATATCAGCAATAAAAATCTTGTAGGCATTAAATAACCCATTGAGATTGATATGCCGTAAAACATACCAAACCACATCAAATCAAACCGTTTCGTACGCCAGAATTCTCTATCAACTTGATAGATTAAATAAAGGGTTCAGGTCTACAATCCCTGGACGCTAACTGGATAGATAAGCACTTGTAAAAAGGTGGGGCAGAGGCTGAAATGTTGTGATAGAGGATGGTGGAAAGATTAATTCAACTATATATACTGATAACTCTTCATCCCAGAAATTTAAGGGCCTAAGGACCAGTCATGTTGAAACACTGGCTCTCTTACGATCATCGAAGTTAAACAACGTTGAGCCTGGTCAGTACCCGGAGAGGTAACCGCTTGGAAATACGAAATGCTGTAAGCTTGAATATGTGATTGGTTTAATGGTTAATAGATCGCAATTAGAAATCAGAGAGCCGAGTTCTAATTCCAATTGGGTTCGTTATATTCACTTACACGCAAATGGGAAAGATTCGAATCCATCTCTTCTCCCTCCAGCTATGGGTTAAATATTAGAACTTGTATCAGTAAATGTATTATTACCTGCAAAAAATTCTTACAATCTAATAATATTTCCTGGCTTCAAATAGCATGAAAATGGGTTGGTAAGCCGTAAAATAAACAAATTAATGAATACAGCTTCTGGCAGTAGTATGAGGAAACGCTGAAAATTTTTTTAGGGGCGACTCACTTGCAAAAATATGACGAAACATCAGATTTTTGTTTGGGTTATTCCGGAAATTTTTCAGTATTATCTCGTAGAATAAGCGGATTTATAAGTTGAAATGACGCATTTAAATCTGCCACATTATGATTCTTTGATAAATTTTGCCAATTCATCAGTTATAGACTCACAAACGGAGTTCTTCCTGGGTATGGCAATAAACTACAACGTGGTTCAAAAGTCACGCAACAATTGGCAGAAAACATACTCTCATGAAATAGCAATCAGAAAAAATTTGCTTGGCATCATCTCAAAATTTCTTAATAATATATTGTCACATGCAGAAAAATGATTCCATTTAGTAATAATGAAATTTACAAAGTTATCAATGGTAATGCGACTTTTGGAACACCCTGTACATCCGGCAGCAAGGACTCTTGAGGAGCGTGGAACCACCTCTTGATGATGTCCCTGGGTCCACTCTGACTCGGGGTCGAAACACCATGAAAGTATAAAAATAGATTTTTGTAGTGAAAATACCAGCAATATATTTTTAGAAGAAAAATATCACCAGCAATACATTTGACTTTCGACAAAAAAAAGTCCCTCTTTACAAAAATACTTCAATGAAATCTGATCTACAAAATGATTTCTTACAAAGAATATATATTCTATTCATAAGAACGAATCCTAAAAATCTTGTCGGCATTAAATAACCCATTGAGGTTGATATGACATAAATAAAATAAAAGAAATCGAAAATACTTCAATGAAACCTGATCTACAAACTGATTTCTTACAAAGAATATATATTCTTTTCATACGAACGTATCCTAAAAATCATGTCGGCATTAAATAACCCATTGAGGTTGATATGCTGTAAAACAAACTAAACTAAACCACAAAGGGAGTCGTTTCGAGCTGCCTCCATAGAATTAATTGGCTGTTGAGTTTATTCAAATGAATGTAGACTTAATTAATTTTGATTCTTGGGAACGTTTCTCAGGATCTAATTCAATTTCGTTTCACTTTTTCAATTTATTTCTGTTTTTTCTTTCTCCCTTCCCCACCACGCTGCTATTTTGTTTGGAGGAGAGAAATGAAACAATGACGATCACTAAGAAAGAACGATGTCTTTAATTTTTAATTTGAATTTTTTTAAAAGACATTTCAGCTTAAGCTAAAAGAATTAGGAAAAAAATAAAAATAAAATAAAGACTCCAACGTGGTTGAAATAATTACGTATTACTATCGATACCAGAGATCCTGGTTCGACCCCAAGTATCATGTCTGTTAATGTTCAAGTTCACTCCAGATCAATCCAAACGTCTGGACATCTGCCGTGAAAATACCGATAAAACAGCGTGGCCGAATTTGTGCTACCTGGTTCAGAGATTGAACTGAGTTCTCTTAGTTGCGCCAGTCTTTCCCAAACTGTGCGGCCCGCCTCATAGATGTTGCGGAAGAGGATAGCAGGTGAGGCAGAAGATGATAGCAGGCGAGGCGGAAGTGGATAGCAGGTGAGGCGGAATGATTGAAAGACAATCAAAGATTTAGAAATAGTTTTAAAAAATTCATCTGCGAAAAATAAATATGATTTCAAAATTTAAAATCTTATTATGGATTACTTGTAATTTCATTCATGAGTCCCAGTATAAATAGTCATAAATAATTATTGACCAATTTTATTGTGATATTTTTGCATTATATCAACTATCAAGAATACAGTAACGAGGCTCCGCAAATTGGAGGAGAGAGTTATCAATGATAATGTTCTGACTTCGACTCAGTGGTTATCTCCCTTTAACCTTCCCTCTATTTTTTATTCTTAAATTTACTTTGTATCACATAAAATTTGGTAAGGATAGAGCAAATTTTAATTCCGAAAATGTGGCACAGAGAAAAAAGTTTCGGAATCAGCCTTAGGCAGTACAAAAAAACTAAAAAACAAAAAATAAAAAAAATCTATTCAAAATGAGGACTAGATGAGATATCCCTAGACATGGACAACGTAACAAGGAGAATCTACCCTTGTAGACTGAATAAAGTGTTAAGTTCAAAATTCTCTGAACGTACCTGTTACAATTTGGTAAGTGTTTTCGTAATAATAACGACAACGCTGTTTCGTCTGGTTACTTCTTTGCCGGCAGAAGTGATACTCTTGCTTTTTATTCACACATAACAATATGGCCGATACGGTACTTCCGTGTCGGAACAATGGCTTCCGTTTCCTTAGTTCCCGGTTACAACAGTTACTCAGTTTGACAAACACCTGAAGAAGGCCGTAGGGCACAACAGCCGAAACGTTTTGATAGCATCAATAAAGATATGAATGTTAGACCGATTGTAAATGATGGCGTAACGTAATTATATTATTTTATTTCTCCCCCCCCTTCATCTTGTATTTTTTTCTGCATTCAGCTAGGGTTCTTCTGGTAGTACTAGGATATCAGTACTATTGGTACTATTGTGTATTAGTATTAGAATAACAAACTTTCAAATTCGGGTTTCAGATTATAGATTTCTGAAGGAAAAAAAAATATTACCAAAAATAGATTTTTGAAGGGAAAAAATGTTGCTAGAAATAGATTTTTGAAGGAAAAAAATATTGCTAGAAATAGATTTTTGAAGGAAAAAAATATTGCTAGAAATAGATTTTTGAAGGAAAAAAATATTGCTAGAAATAGATTTTTGAAGGAAAAAAAAATATTACCAGAAACAGATTTTTGAAGGGAAAAGAAATATTACCAGAAATAG
The DNA here is from genome assembly GCA_903632075.3 of Acanthosepion pharaonis. NCBI lineage: Eukaryota > Metazoa > Mollusca > Cephalopoda > Sepiida > Sepiidae > Acanthosepion > Acanthosepion pharaonis. The sequence continues at coordinate 125,277 of CAHIKZ030001273.1, forward strand.
ATTTTTGAAGAGAAAAAATATTGCTAGAAATAGATTTTTGAAGGAAAAAAAAATATTACCAGAAACAGATTTTTGAAGGGAAAAGAAATATTACCAGAAATAGATTTTTGAAGAGAAAAAATATTGCTAGAAATAGATTTTTGAAGGAAAAAAAAATATTACCAGAAACAGATTTTTGAAGGGAAAAGAAATATTACCAGAAATAGATTTTTGAAGAGAAAAAATATTGCTAGCAATAGATTTTTGAAGGAAAAAAATATTTCTAGAAATAGATTTTTGAAGGGAAAAATATTTCCAGAAATAGATGTGGGTGTTTTGCTACTATGTAAGTGGCATGGCGTGTTCTTGCCGTGAAGATTTGAATAGGCCTGATGTGGTTTGCCCGAGCACTTTCCGTCGGTAGAGCAGAGAGAGGGTTGCCGTACCCCACCTGTGAAAGAGATGTTGAAGGGTGGAGAATAATTCGTCACCCACAAGGGCTCGAAGACGCTTTTGAACTCTATCAGGACTGGAGAGTGAGGTCTGGGTAGCACCCGCCCAATTATGACGATATTTATGGCCACATCTTGGTCTTGTAAAGTTAGAGGATAGAACGTGGAGTCAGGTACTTACTGGAGATGTATAGGGAGCTGGCCATTTTACCTACAGAAGGATAGTGAAGGAAGGCGAGAAGAAAGGACTAAACATCAGTTGCAAGAAGATCGAATGCATGGTTGGTTGCAGAAGTTTAAGACCAAAGTACGAATTTCAAATCAGAGATACCAAAATCTTGCTTTTCTTGCCTTCAGTAGTTCCTCTGAGTGTTTGATTTTCCGTGCCTTCTTTCCTCACTATGCGTCACAGAAAATTTCTGCTGTCTCTTTTTTATTGTAAATATTCGTTTCCTTGTAGTTACTATATTCCTTAAAACTTCCTGTTTATTAAGAGTTATAAGAGGAAGGAAGATGTGGAGAGCCGTGAACGCTTACATCAAGAAGAAAAATTATTTGCTGTGAGTGTTTGATTCTCCACGCCTTCTTTCCTCATTTATGTGTCACAGAAATTTCTGCTGTATCTTTCTGATTGTATCAGTTTCGTTGTAGAGTCTGTATTTCTTCCTTGTTGCTCACATGATCTATTTATATTATTCCCAGCATTCATTGGTAGAATGCCTGTCGCTTCAAGTCTCTTTTTCATCTCTGAGGAGATTGTCCAGCATTCACTGCCATATGCGGGTTAGATATTACATAGCAGTTCAGCACTCTTTTTTTGTTTAAAAAAAGAGACACTTCTTGTCAGAATTTCTGGGAAGAGGAGTTATCATTATTTACACTATTTATATTCGGACTATTGTCCTTATTTTTGTTGTTTTTATCACAACGTTTCGGTTGGGCTTTAAATAAAGGGTTCAGTTCAGAATTCCCAGTAGAGCATCCAGATCGATGTACGCCTGATGAAGGCCGGAGGAAAGTAAAACGAAAATGAAAAAAAAAAGAACGAAAATGAAAGAAAGAAAAAACAAAACAAAGAAAAGACAAGAGAACGAAAAGAAAGAAAAAGAAAAAAGAAAAACGAAAGGGAAAGAAAGAACGAGAAGGAAAGAAAAGGAAATGAAGAAAGAAAAGAAAAAGAAAGAACGAAAAGGAAAGAAGGAAAGAAAGAAAGAAAAAGGAAGAAAGAAAAGGAAAGAAGGAAATAAAAGGAAATGAAGAAAGAATAGGAAAACAAAAAACGAAAAGGAAAGAAAGAAAGAAAGAAAGAAGGGGAAAGGAAGAAAGAAAAGAAAAAGAAAGAACGAAAAGGAAAAGGAAGAAAGAAAAGGAACGGAGAAAAAAGTAAAAAAGTAAATAAGAATAAATAAATAAGAAAGGAAAGAAAAGAAGAAAGAAAAGAAAGAAAAATGGAAAGAAGAAAGAAAAAAAGAAAGAAAATAAGAAAGAAAAGGAAAGGAAGAAAGAAAAGGAAAGGAAGAAAGAAAAGGAAAAAAACGAAAAGGAAAAAGGAACGAAATGGAAAGTGTAGTGTAGTGTTACTGACTCGCGGACGTAGTATGCACTCATCTGCCTCATGGGTTATAGCCGTAGCTATTTATAGTCTTTGTGACTTCCTATGTTAATGAGTCACCAAAGAAAAGAAGACGAAAAGAAAGAACGAAACGATAAACTAAAAGGATAAAAAAAGAACGAAAATCAAATTAGATAAGCACGAAGCAATGAAAAATAACAAAAAAAAATGGAAAAGAAGAAAATAAAATAAAAATGGATTTGGGAACAAAGAAGAAAGGAAGAAGAAAGAAGAGAAAAGTACGAAAGAAATTATCTTAAAGACAAAGTAAAATGAAAAGAGAAATGAATAAAAATAAATAAATAACAACAAAATGAAAGAAAAAATAAACAAAATAAAAAAAAAAACAATTATGAAAAACAGAAAAACGACCTAAAAACCGCTTAAAAATTCAAAAAATCTAATGTGATAGAACTTTACTAGATTTCCTGTCTGGACTGTAATCGAACACATATGACAATTCTAAGCCATTCTTGTTGCAAGAAACCATCAATAATCAACTCTCGACGGCCATTATTGAAAAAAAAAATGTAATAATGGCGCGAATTATCACTGATGGCGAGAAGTCAGTAAGTTATGACAAGATTTTCCTGCAGTTATGTCGAGAAAATCGTTACCTACGGCTAAAGTTCGAGTTCAGGAAAAAAAATGACTACTTCCGGGCTGCATGGAAATGATTGGAAAAAACATGAGAGGCAAAAGAAAGAGAAAAAGAAAAAAGAGAAAAAGAAAAAAAGTTAAAAAGAAAAAAAAAAGGAGAAAATGAAGGAACAGTGGGAAGAAGATAAAGAAGGAGGAGGAGAGATTTGGAGAGAAAGAAGAAGAAGAAGAAGAAGAAGAAGAGATTTGGAAAAAGCAGAAGAGAAGAGAGAGAGAGAGAGAGAGAGAGAGAGAGAGAGAAGAGTAAGAAGAAGAAGAAGAAGAAAGAGATATTTGGAAAAAAGCGCGAGAAAAGAAGATTTGGGGAAAAAGCACAAGAGAAAAGAGCGAATGAGCAGGAAGAAGAAGAGAGATCTGGTAAAAAAGAGCAAGAGAAGAGAAGGATTAGGAAGAAGAGAAGAAGAGAGATTTGGAAAAAAGAGCAAGAGAAGACAGAAAAAGAAGAAGAAGAAGAAGAAGAGATTTGGGAAAAAAAGCGCAAGCGAAGAGAGAGTACGATGGGAAGAAGGTAAGAGAGTTGTTGGAATAGATGAGAGATGGATTAGAAGGCCTCGAAGAAAAGGCGAAGGAAAGGAAAGAAGGGAGAGAGAAAGAAAAGGAATAAAAGAAGGAGGCGGGGGATGTGGAGGAGGGAGGTTGAAGTAATGAAGAAAAATCGGATTCAAAGAGAAAATGTTTAAGGAAAGAATTATAAAAAAAAGAAAAAAGGAAAGAGAAACAGGAGAAGAAAGGCATTTGAGAAAAGGAGGAGGAAGTAGAGAAAAAGAGGAAGTAGAAGGTTGTAGAAAAAGTAAGAGGAACATGTAGGAGAGAAGAAAAATGTATTAGGAGGGTGTGTGAAAGAAGAGGTAGTAATTGGAGGAGGATATGAGAAGAAGAAGGAGAGGGAGGAGGAAGTGTGGAAAATAAAAAGGAAGAAAAGGATGTGAGAAAGAAGAACTAGGAAGAGAAAGAATAGTAGTAGTAAGAAGTAGTAGTAGTAGGAAGAGGCTATGGGGAGGAGAATGTTGGGAAAGACGAAGTAAGAGGAGGATATTGGTAACAATCAGTAGTAGTAGGAGGGGGTGGAAAAGAAGGGAAATAGTAGTAGCAGGAAGAGAATGTGGGGAAGTAATAGTAGGAGAATATAGGGAAAACGGAAAAGTAGGAGGAAGCTGTGGAAAAGAAGAAAAGTAGGAAGAGGGTGTAGGAAAGTAGTAGTAGTAGGAGGAGGGGAATATGGAAAGATGTAGTAGTAGGAGGAAGATGTAGAAAAAAGAAAGAAGTAGGCGGCGGATATAGAAAAAAAAGGAAGAAATAGAAGAAAGATGTGGGAAAGAAGTAGGTGGAGGGTGTGGGAAGGAAGCGAAAGTAGGAGGAAGATGAGATGGGGAAGTAGTAGTAGGAGGATATGCGAAAAAAATAGGAGGAAGAGGATAAGCAGGTAGAAAAAAGTGAGGAGAAGTAAGTGTGGAGAGATTGTGTAAAAAGAGGAAGAAGAGGAGAAAGTATGTAGAAACTGGAGAAGGCGTATGTGGTGAGAAAGTAGAAGGAAGAGGAGAAGAATTTAGAAAAAGGGAGGTGCAGGTAGAAAAAGATGTAGTAGGAGGAGAAAGTAGAAAATAGAAAAAAAGAAGCGAAAGATGAGGGCGTAGGAAAGAATAAGAAGAAAAAGAAGGATGAGGAGGTTGACGAAACATATGGGTTGAAGAAAATCGTGGCGGGGGTAGGGGAAAAGGAAGAAGATATGGAAAACCTTAGAGGAGTAAAAAAAGAATGGTGATGATGATAATGATGATAAGGGAGAAGTCGACAATTGAAAAGCAACCACAAGAAAGAAATCTAGATCTGTTTTGATCTAGCTATATGTAAGTCTTCTATTTAGATATATCACTTTTAAAACAACTATCTATACATCTTCTTCATATGTATCTGTCTTCATATTTATCTAGATCTATCTAAGTCTGTTCATATCTATCTATCTATCTCAGTCTGTTTCTATCTGTCAGTCTGTTCATATTTATCTATATCTGTTCATATCTATGTCAGTCTGTTCATATCTATCTATATCTGTTCATATCTATCTATCTATCTATCTCTCTCAGTCTGTTTCTATCTGTCAGTCTGTTCATATCTAAGCCTGTTTCTATCTATCTATATCAGTTCGTATCTATCTTAGTCTCTCATGTTTAATTCATCTATTTTTGATTATTTGTTCTGTCTCACTGTTGAAATCTCTTTTCTCGCGCTTCTCTTTCTAATTCTGTTCGTCTGTACATTTTCATCTATCATAGATTGTTCAAATCTATATATCTATCTCAGGCTTCATTATGCATCATATCTCTCGATTTCAGATCCATCTATGTTAATCTTTCGAACTGACCTATAATATCCTCTCTATATATATATATATATATATATATATATATATAGCACAGTGGATAAAGGCGTTGCTTAGATCCAGTGACAGGACACAAAGAGTGTGAGTTCAATACCCGGTTTAGGCAGTGGAGAACATGGAGAGGGAAAATTAACAGATGACTGATAACTGACATCCATTAGACGTGGAACTAGAACAGTCTACGCCAGCGAGCGAAATAAAGGGTTCAGTTCGACATTCCAACCACCTGAAGAAGGCCGGAGCGTACAACGTTGTAATAAATCTGACGACAATAGTCCGAATAATGTGTGTGTGTGTGTATATATATATATATATATATATTTCTAATGTGCAGCGAGGCACAAGAACCACTCGAGGTAGACAGATACTGAATTAGTTTGTGGTGTGATCAGTATGAGTAAGACGCATTTTATAAGGATATGTGGGAAATATATATATATATATATATATATATATATATATTTAGGCAGCATATTTTCATTCAAGCAAATTTCGTTAATAATTTACACGTTTTATGTCTATTTATTTTAGCTTAATCTTTTTAAGTCCACGAATTAATTTCTTAGTGGTTGTAGAAAATTGATGAGAAAAATTCTAAAATTTTCTTTCAAATAATTTTTATTTTTCCCCCCAAGTATTTTCCATCTCATCAGAGACAATCTTCAGGGGTTTGCATATCTATAAATGTGTTATGCGTTAACATCGTAAATTCAAAATGTTTTTTTTTTTAGCTCTATGCAAGGTGTGTGTGTGTGTATGCATATATGTATTTACCTTTGACATTATTCTTTACAAACAACATCAATAACAACAATACTTCTATCTGCTTCATAATATTTCACACACACAGTATGGACACGTACGAATATGTATATATCGACATATTCTTCTCTTTGTCGTCTTTTCAAAAATTTACATTAGTACATGATCAGAAATGCAGATGCGCCATATTTGTTTTTCACTACATTGCATTTGAAAATATGCACACATCTTTTTTTATATTTTATCGTCATTGACAGTAAAAGCATTTGAATGATGACATTTTTTTTCATTTCCCGCCAACAGGACGTTATTAGTTGGCCATTTTCAATAATATTTTGTCTCTCGCTTCCTTCTTGGTTTATTTGTCAATTATTTTTTTTATCGTATTTTAAAAAAAAAAATCTTTTCTTCTTTTGCGGCTGTACTTAAAGTTTCGAACTTACTGAAAAGCCAGATTTTGTCTCCTACGTGAACTCTTTTTCCTTCCTTTTTTTTTTTAAGCTAAAACTTAGCATTTTTTTTTCTTTTTCTTTTGTTTTAAAACGTCTCTTGATATTTTAAGCGTAACCCAAATTTTAACTTCTTCACATCCCTGTGTCTCTCCCATTTTGTCTCTCTCTAATCTCGGCTACAGCTCAGCGCGGTTAGATATACGAAAAGTTGGTGTTTCTCTCTGTTCAATTTTTCTGTTAGATCTTCTTTTCCTTTTTTTGCTTATTTCTTGCAAAAATATTTCGTCCCATTTTTAACATTTTATTTCAACACTTGTTTCGTTCTTTTTAACTATTTGCATTGTTGCAGACATATTTCTTCTCAAAGGAAACGTTTTTTTTGTTATTATGAATTTTCACTTTTTCATTTATATATTTATTCAATCAATAAATCTTTCTTGGCTTTCTTTTTTGTTTACATTTAGTCAGAGTTTATGTTGACAGTTGGTGTCTCCATCTTTTTCTTAGTTTTCACTTCCAAACCTCTTTGTATTAAGATTTCTTAGGCTTCCGTTTACTTTCTTTCTTTGTCTTAATTCCTTTTGTTTTTCTTTTCGATTTTCTCTTCATCTTCTCTATTTTTTCTGCCGCGATTCTTACCATTTTCTTTATGATTTTTATCTTTTTCATTCTTTCTTTTTTCACCATTTCTTTTCGACATTACTTTCTTTCTTTCCCTTCTTTCTTTATCTTAATTGCTTTTCTTTTTGGACTTCCCCTTTTCTTTCTTTCTTTTTTGCGTTAATGCTTTTTGACCTTTCTTCTTCCTTTTTGCTTTCCTCCTCCCTTTTCTTTCCGACCTTCTCTTATTTTTCTTTGCCTTAATGACTTTTCTTTTCACCTTGCCTTCTTTCATTCTTTTTCATTCTTTGCCTTAATTCTTTTTCCTTTTCACCTTGCCTTCTTTCATTCTTTTTCATTCTTTTTCATTCTTTTTTCCTTTTAATTCTTTTTCATTCTTTTTCATTCTTTGCCTTAATTCTTTTCATTTTCATTCTTTTTTCATTCTTTTTTCATTCTTTGCCTTAATTCTTTTTTTTTTCACCTTGCCTTTTTCATTTTTTTTTCATTCTTTTGCTTTTAATTCTTTTTCATTTTCATTCTTTTTTTTTTTTTCATTCTTTGCCTTAATTCTTTTTTTTTTTCACCTTTTTCATTCTTTTTCATTCTTTTGCCTTAATTCTTTTCTTTTCACCTTGCCTTCTTTCATTCTTTTTCATTCTTTGCCTTAATTCTTTTTCCTTTTTTCCTTTTTCATTTTCTTTTTTCATTCTTTGCCTTAATTCTTTTTCATTCTTTTTTTTCATTCTTTTGCCTTAATTCTTTTTTAATTCTTTTCCTTTTCATTTTTGCCTTCTTTCATTCTTTTTCATTCTTTGCCTTAATTCTTTTTCATTTTCACCTTGCCTTCTTTCATTCTTTTTCATTCTTTGCCTTAATTCTTTTTCCTTTTCACCTTGCCTTCTTTCATTCTTTTTCATTCTTTGCCTTAATTCTTTTTCATTTTCACCTTGCCTTCTTTCATTCTTTTTCATTCTTTGCCTTTTTTTTCCTTTTCTTGCCATCTTTCATTCTTTTAATTCTTTTGCCTTTTCTTTTTTCTTTTTTTTGCCTTCTTTCATTCTTTTCATTCTTTTTAATTCTTTTTCCTTTTCACCTTGCCTTCTTTCATTCTTTTTTCATTCTTTTTTAATTTTTTTTCCTTTTTTGCCTTCTTTTCATTCTTTTTCATTCTTTGCCTTAATTCCTTTTCATTTTACTTTGCCTTCTTTCATTCTTTTTCCTTTTTGTCTTAATTCTTTTTTTTTTCCAGCTTCCTTCTTTCTTTTTTCTTTTTTTTCTTTGTCTCATTTCATTTTTTCATTTAATTATTTTCTTTCTTTGCATTAATTTCTTTTCTTTTTCACCTTTCATTCTTTTTTCTTTCTTTTTATCTTTTCTTATTTTGCCACCTTTCTTTTTTTCATTCATTTCTTTCTTTTATTCTTTTTTTTTCATTCTATCTTTTTCCTTTAATTCATTTTATTCTTTCTCTATCTTTACCTTAATTCCTTTTCATTCTTTTTCTTTCTTTGCCTTAATTCCATTACTTTTTCTTTTCCAACTTTCCTTCTTTCTTTTCATTCTTTTTCCTTCTTTGCCTTAATTTCTTTACTTCTTCTTTTCCAACTTTTCTTCTTTCTTTTCATTCTTTTACTTCTTTGCCTTAATTCCTTTACTTTTTCAACTTGCATTCTTTCTTTTCATTCTTTTTCCTTTTTTGCCTTAATTCCTTTACTTTTTCTTTTCCATCTTTCCTTCTTTCTTTTCATTCTTTTTTTTTTCCTTAATTCCTTTACTTTTTTTTTTCCATCCTGTCTTTTTTCTTTTCATTATTTTCTTTCTTTGCCTTAAATATTTTTGTTTTTCGTTTCCACTTTGCCTTTGGTCTTTACAGTTTTTTTCATTCTTTGCCATAATTCCTTTTCTTTTTCAACTTGCATTCTTTTTATTGATTTTCTTCCTGTGTCTTAATTTCTGTTCTTTTTCATTTTCCCCTTGCCTTCTTTTCATTATTTTTCCTTCTTTGTCTTACTTCCTTTTCTTTTTCGCTTCAACCTTGTCTTCTTTCTTTTCATTCTTTCTCTATCTTTATCTTAATTTCTTTTCTTCCTCTCCTCCTTTCTTTTCATTCTTTCATTGCCTTAGTTAATTTTTTTCACCTTATTTTCATTCTTTTTCTTTCTTTGTCTTAATTGCTTTTCTTTTCCATCTTTCCTTCTTTCTTTTCATACTTTATCTGTCTTTGCCTTAATTAATCTTTTTCTTTTGTAACTCGCCTTCTTTTTTTATCATTCTTTTACTTACTTCTTTTTCTTTTTAATTTACACCTTGCCTTCTTTTTATTATCTTTATTTCTTTGCTTTAATTCCTTTTCTTTTTCGTTTTTATCTTGCCTTCTTTCTTTTCATTCATTTTCTTTCTTTACCTTAATTCTTCTTCTTTTTCACCTAGCTTTCTTTCTTTTCATTCTATTTATTTCTTTGCTTTAATTCTATTTCTTTTTAATTTCGTGCTTTCGTTCTTAACCTTCCGTTTCTTTCTCTGTCTTAATTCCATTTTTCTTTTCGACCTCGCTTTATTTCTCTTCGGCTTCCTTCTTTGCTTTAATTCCTTTTCTTTTTCTTTCCCATCTTGCCTTCTATCATTTCATTCTTTTTCGGTCTTTGCCTTAATTGCTTTTCTTTTCGACCTTAGAAAAGAATGAAAAGAAAGAAACTATCTTAATTAATCAACTTTCTTTTTCACCTTGCTTTCTTTCTTTTTATTCTTTTTCTTTCCTTGACTAAATCCTTTTCTTTTCAACTTTGCCTTCTTTCTTTGCATTATTTTTCTTTGTCTTAATTCCTTTTTCACCATTCATTTCATTCTTTTTCGCCATGCCTTATTTCTTTTTTGACTGAATTATTTTTCTTTTCGATCTTTCCTTCCTCCTTGCCCTTTTTTTTTCATTCTTTGCCTTAATTTATTTTTGTCTTCTTTTCGACCTCGCCTTCTTCCTTCCCTTTTTCATTCTGTACCTTAATTCCTTTTATTTTTTTGTTTTTTTCTTTTCATTCTATTTCCTTCTTAGCCTTCATTACTTTTCTTTTTCTTTTCGACCTTGCCTTCTTCCTTCCTCTTCATTTTCTGCCATAATTCCTTTTCAACTTTTATACTTTCTCTTTCTTAGCCTTAATACCTTTTTCTGTTCGACCTCGCATTCTTTCTTTTATTTTTCCTTCTTTGCCTTAATTCCTTTTTTTTTATTTGCCTTCTTTCTTTGCCTTTTTTTCCTTCTTTTTTTGACCTTTTTTTGCCTTCTTTCTTTCCCTTCTTTGCCTTTTCCTTTTTTTTTTTCGGCCTTGCTTCTTCTTTCTTTCTTTTTTTTTTTCTTTGCCTTAATTCCTTTTTTTTCGGCCTTGCCTTCTTTCTTTCTTTTATTTTTCCTTCTTTGCCTTAATTCCTTTTTTTTCGACCTTGCCTTCTTTCTTTCCCTTCTTTTTCCTTCTTTGCCTTAATTCCTTTTTTTTCGACCTTGCCTTCTTTCTTTCCCTTCTTTGCCTTAATTCTTTTTCTTTCCAACATTTCCGTTCTTAGTTTCACTCATTCATTTTTCATTTCCTATCTACATTTCTATTTCTTCGTTTTAGTTCTTTCCTTCCATTTATTTAATTCCTACGTTTCCTTTCTTTCTTTTTATTCCTCAGCATTTTCTTTCATTCTCAACACAGAATCCCGCTTTTTTTTTAAAACTCTCCATATTTCTTTCGCTTAATTCCTTCTTGACATTCTCTTTCTTCTTCAGCTGATTTCTTTCTCGACATATTTTCTTTCTATTAGGTTGGTGCAAAAATAATGTCGTTTTTTGACGTTCAACTTAACGTAAAAAAAACGACATTATTTTTGCACCAACCTAATATATTTATTTTCCTCTATTACATATCTTCCAGTCTTTTTCTTCCTTCCTTCTGTCCCACCTTTCTTTCTTTTTCTTTCTTTTCTTTCTCTCTCTTATTCAACATCACTTTTCCGCAAGTCATTTTCTTTCTTTACAACTTATTTTACTTTGTCCCTTTTTCATCATTTTCTGACTTATGGCCCCCAACACATTGAAACATCAGTTCTTGCACAATCTCCGAAGTTAAACACGTCGATCCCGGTCAGTACTCAGGTGGGTAACCACTTAAGAATGTCAGGTGTTGTAAAGTTGGATGTGCGGACGGTGTAATTTTATAAACAGTTCGGAATTGTTAATCTGTGAGCCGAGTCCCAATACCAGTCGGATCTGTTATATTCACATACGTGCAAATACCCTTGGCAAAAGTATGAATCCATCTTTTCTACCCCACCTCCGGATATTGGTTAATTAGTAGAAATTGTATCAGTAAATCATTATTATCTCAAAAAAAAAAAAAAAAAAAAAAAAAAAAAATTACAATCTGTTACATAACTTACATATGAGCACTAATGGGTATGTCCTAATCCTCATAAATACGTTGGACACTTTTGTAAGTTGGGCTAATATGCTGTCTAAGGTGGCAGCGTGAGAAGCTCTTGTCGTGTCGAACTCTCTGCCTTCGGGCTGAGAGGAACCGGGACGGGGCTATGCCGAAAGGCAGAGACTCGTTTGGGGTGGTAGACAGATACCCGATCCCGCGTATGCGGGATCTACGAGCAATATCATAATATGGTGTCTAAGTAGTCCACCACTAGCAGTGGTTTACCTACTTCACGCCGCTGGCGAGTATTGGATTTTGTTGAAGTTATAAAGATTACCATTTCATTTCCAACCTTCATTTTGGTTATTCCTCATTCATTAACCATTTCTAGGTTACAAAACTATCTATCTCAGTCTGTCCATATCTATCTGTTATATACCGTATCTATGAACATTAATGGGTATGTCTAATCCTCATAAATACGTTAGACACTATTGTAAATGCGAGTAATATACTAAATAATCCACTACTAGCAGTGGTTTACCTACTTCATACCGCTAGCGAGTATTGTATTTTGTGGATGTTATAAACACAATCTAAAAGTATATTCTGGCTTTAAATAACCTGCAAAAGGTTGATAAGCTATAAAAAACAAATCACTCACTTAGCATTTTCTACCTCAAAACATTTCTTCCTTACTCCTTTCGTTGTCAACCTCTGAATTTTTTAAAATTCTTTTTTAATAAAGTGCCGAATCTAGATGCGTCGTCAGTGTTGTTGCTCCCATGTCACTAGAAGTTTCGGGTCTAAATAAACAACAGACTTCTTCGATGGGCGACCCGACCGAATATGATCAGTATTCGGCCCGCACCTACAACAAAAATTTGCCACTAGCTTTAAGACGTGGATTATATAAGTTGCCCCAGT